>OY751560.1:6100953-6476434 GCA_963572285.1 Caenorhabditis drosophilae | reverse complement strand
ACACGTTGAATCGATTGGCACTAGTCTCCTAAAACAGAAATCAAAAATAACTGAGATAAGGCCTGTGAAACCTGAAAAAGAGCCTAAAAAGGCCTAATTTCCGGAATAACCCGGATTCCTGACCGGTTAAGGCCTATTTTAGGCCCTAGTAGAGACTATTCTGATGTAGTTTAACACGCTGAATCGATTGGCACTAGTCTCCTAGAACAGAAATCAAAAATAACTGAGATAAGGCCTGTGAAACCTGAAAAAGAGCCTAAAAAGGCCTAATTTCCAGAATAACCCGGATTCCTGACCGGTTAAGGCCTATTTTAGGCCCTAGTAGAGACTATTCTGATGTAGTTTAACACGTTGAATCGATTGGCACTAGTCTCCTAAAACAGAAATCAGAAATAACTGAGATAAGGCCTGTGAAACCTGAAAAAGAGCCTAAAAAGGCCTAATTTCCGGAATAACCCGGATTCCTGACCGATTAAGGCCTATTTTAGGCCCTAGTAAAGACTATTCTGATGTAGTTTAACACGTTGAATCGATTGGCACTAGTCTCCTAAAACAGAAATCAGAAATAACTGAGATAAGGCCTGTGAAACCTGAAAAAGAGCCTAAAAAGGCCTAATTTCCAGAATAACCCGGATTCCTGACCGGTTAAGGCCTATTTTAGGCCCTAGTAGAGACTATTCTGATGTAGTTTAACACGCTGAATCGATTGGCCCTAGTCTCCTGAAACAGAAATCAAAAATAACTGAGATAAGGCCTGTGAAACCTGAAAAAGAGCCTAAAAAGGCCTAATTTCCAGAATAACCCGGATTCCTGACCGGTTAAGGCCTATTTTAGGCCCTAGTAGAGACTATTCTGATGTAGTTTAACACGTTGAATCGATTGGCACTAGTCTCCTAAAACAGAAATCAAAAATAACTGAGATAAGGCCTGTGAAACCTGAAAAAGAGCCTAAAAAGGCCTAATTTCCGGAATAACCCGGATTCCTGACCGATTAAGGCCTATTTTAGGCCCTAGTAAAGACTATTCTGATGTAGTTGAACGCGCTGAATCGATTGGCCCTAGTCTCCTGAAACAGAAATCAAAAATAACTGAGATAAGGCCTGTGAAACCTTAAAAAGAGCCTAAAAAGGCCTAATTTCCGGAATAACCCGGATTCCTGACCGGTTAAGGCCTGTTTTAGGCCCTAGTAGAGACTATTCTGATGTAGTTTAACACGCTGAATCGATTGGCACTAGTCTCCTAGAACAAAAATCAAAATTGACTGAGATAAGGCCTGTGAAACCTTAAAAAGAGCCTAAAAAGGCCTAGTTTCCGGAATAACCCGGATTCCTGACCAGTTAAGGCCTATTTTAGGCCCTAGTAGAGACTATTCTGATGTAGTTTAACACGCTGAATCGATTGGTACTAGTCTCCTAGAACAGAAATCAAAATTGACTGAGATAAGGCCTGTGAAACCTTAAAAAGAGCCTAAAAAGGCCTAATATCCGGAATAACCCGGATTCCTGACCGGTTGAGGCCTATTTTAGGCCCTAGTAGAGACTATTCTGATGTAGTTTAACACGCTGAATCGATTGGTACTAGTCTCTGGAACAGAAATCAAAAATGACTGAGATAAGGCCTGTGAAACCTTAAAAAGAGCCTAAAAAGGCCTAGTTTCCGGAATAACCCGGATTCCTGACCGGTTAAGGCCTGTTTTAGGCCCTAGTAGAGACTATTCTGATGTAGTTTAACACGCTGAATCGATTGGTACTAGTCTCCTGGAACAGAAATCAAAAATGACTGAGATAAGGCCTGTGAAACCTTAAAAAGATCCTAAAAAGGCCTAATTTACGGAATAACCCGGATTCCTGACCGGTTGAGGCCTATTTTAGGCCCTAGTAGAGACTATTCTGATGTAGTTTAACACGCTGAATCGATTGGTACTAGTCTCCTAGAACAAAAATTAAAATTGACTGAGATAAGGCCTGTGAAACCTTAAAAGGAGCCTAAAAAAGCCTAATTTACGGAATAACCCGGATTCCTGACCGGTTGAGGCCTATTTTAGGCCCTAGTAGAGACTATTCTGATGTAGTTTAACACGCTGAATCGATTGGTACTAGTCTCCTGGAACAGAAATCAAAAATGACTGAGATAAGGCCTGTGAAACCTTAAAAAGAGCCTAAAAAGGCCTAGTTTCCGGAATAACCCGGAAACCTGACCGGTTAAGGCCTATTTTAGGCCCTAGTAGAGACTATTCTGATGTAGTTTAACACGCTGAATCGATTGGCACTAGTCTCCTAGAACAAAAATTAAAATTGACTGCGATAAGGCCTGTGAAACCTTAAAAAGAGCCTAAAAAGGCCTAATTTCCGGAATAACCCGGATTCCTGACCGGTTAAGGCCTGTTTTAGGCCCTAGTAGAGACTATTCTGATGTAGTTTAACACGCTGAATCGATTGGCATTAGTCTTCTGGAACAGAAACCAAAAATAACTGAGATAAGGCCTGTGAAACCTGAAAAAGAGCCTAAAAAGGCCTGATTTCCGGAATAACCCGGATTCCTGACCGGTTAAGGCCTATTTTAGGCCCTAGTAGAGACTATTCTGATGTAGTTTAACACGCTGAATCGATTGGCACTAGTCTCCTGAAACAGAAATCAAAAATAACTGAGATATGGCCTGATGAACCTTAAAAAGAGCCTAAAAAGGCCTAACTTCCGGAATAACCCGGATTCCTGACCGGTTAAGGCCTATTTTAGGCCCTAGTAGAGACTATTCTGATGTAGTTTAACACGCTGAATCGATTGGCACTAGTCTCCTGAAACAGAATCAAAAATAACTGAGATATGGCCTGATGAACCTTAAAAAGAGCCTAAAAAGGCCTAACTTCCGGAATAACCCGGATTCCTGACCGGTTAAGGCCTATTTTAGGCACTAGTAGAGACTATTCTGATGTAGTTTAACACGCTGAATCGATTGGTACTAGTCTCCTGGAACAGAAATCAAAAATGACTGAGATAAGGCCTGTGAAACCTTAAAAAGAGCCTAAAAAGGCCTAATTTACGGAATAACCCGGATTCCTGACCGGTTGAGGCCTATTTTAGGCCCTAGTAGAGACTATTCTGATGTAGTTTAACACGCTGAATCGATTGGTACTAGTCTCCTAGAACAAAAATTAAAATTGACTGAGATAAGGCCTGTGAAACCTTAAAAGGAGCCTAAAAAAGCCTAATTTACGGAATAACCCGGATTCCTGACCGGTTGAGGCCTATTTTAGGCCCTAGTAGAGACTATTCTGATGTAGTTTAACACGCTGAATCGATTGGTACTAGTCTCCTGGAACAGAAATCAAAAATGACTGAGATAAGGCCTGTGAAACCTTAAAAAGAGCCTAAAAAGGCCTAGTTTCCGGAATAACCCGGAAACCTGACCGGTTAAGGCCTATTTTAGGCCCTAGTAGAGACTATTCTGATGTAGTTTAACACGCTGAATCGATTGGCACTAGTCTCCTAGAACAAAAATTAAAATTGACTGCGATAAGGCCTGTGAAACCTTAAAAAGAGCCTAAAAAGGCCTAATTTCCGGAATAACCCGGATTCCTGACCGGTTAAGGCCTGTTTTAGGCCCTAGTAGAGACTATTCTGATGTAGTTTAACACGCTGAATCGATTGGCATTAGTCTTCTGGAACAGAAACCAAAAATAACTGAGATAAGGCCTGTGAAACCTGAAAAAGAGCCTAAAAAGGCCTGATTTCCGGAATAACCCGGATTCCTGACCGGTTAAGGCCTATTTTAGGCCCTAGTAGAGACTATTCTGATGTAGTTTAACACGCTGAATCGATTGGCACTAGTCTCCTGAAACAGAAATCAAAAATAACTGAGATATGGCCTGATGAACCTTAAAAAGAGCCTAAAAAGGCCTAACTTCCGGAATAACCCGGATTCCTGACCGGTTAAGGCCTATTTTAGGCCCTAGTAGAGACTATTCTGATGTAGTTTAACACGCTGAATCGATTGGCACTAGTCTCCTGAAACAGAAATCAAAAATAACTGAGATATGGCCTGATGAACCTTAAAAAGAGCCTAAAAAGGCCTAACTTCCGGAATAACCCGGATTCCTGACCGGTTAAGGCCTATTTTAGGCACTAGTAGAGACTATTCTGATGTAGTTTAACACGCTGAATCGATTGGCACTAGTCTCCTGAAACAGAAATCAAAAATAACTGAGATATGCCTGATGAACCTTAAAAAGAGCCTAAAAAGGCCTAGTTTCCGGAATAACCCGGATTCCTGACCGGTTAAGGCTTATTTTAGGCCCTAGTAGAGACTATTCTGATGTAGTTTAACACGCTGAATCGATTGGCATTAGTCTCCTGAAACAGAAATCAAAATGACTGAGATAAGGCCTGTGAAACCTTAAAAAGAGCCTAAAAAGGCCTAATTTCCGGAATAACCCGGATTCCTGACCGGTTAAGGCCTTTTTTAGGCCCTAGTAGAGACTATTCTGATGTAGTTTAACACGCTGAATCGATTGGCACTAGTCTCCTAGAACAAAAATCAAAATTGACTGAGATAAGGCCTGTGAAACCTTAAAAAGAGCCTAAAAAGGCCTAACTTCCGGAATAACCCGGATTCCTGACCGGTTAAGGCCTTTTTTAGGCCCTAGTAGAGACTATTCTGATGTAGTTTAACACGCTGAATCGATTGGCACTAGTCTCCTGGAACAGAAATCAAAAACGACTGCGATAAGGCCTGTGAAACCTTAAAAAGAGCCTAAAAAGGCCTAACTTCCGGAATAACCCGGATTCCTGACCGGTTAAGGCCTATTTTAGGCCCTAGTAGAGACTATTCTGATGTATTTTAACACGCTGAATCGATTGGCACTAGTCTCCTGGAACAGAAATCAAAAACGACTGAGATAAGGCCTGTGAAACCCTAAAAAGAGCCTAAAAAGGCCTAATTTACGGAATGACCCGGATTCCTGACCGGTTAAGGCCTATTTTAGGCCCTAGTAGAGACTATTCTGATGTAGTTTAACACGCTGAATCGATTGGCATTAATCTCCTGGAACAGAAATCAAAATTGACTGCGATAAGGCCTGTGAAACCTTAAAAAGAGCCTAAAAAGGCCTAACTTCCGGAATAACCCGGATTCCTGACCGGTTAAGGCCTATTTTAGGCCCTAGTAGAGACTATTCTGATGTATTTTAACACGCTGAATCGATTGGCATTAGTCTCCTGGAACAGAAATCAAAATTGACTGCGATAAGGCCTGTGAAACCTTAAAAAGAGCCTAAAAAGGCCTAATTTCCGGAATAACCCGGATACCTGACCGGTTAAGGCCTATTTTAGGCCCTAGTAGAGACTATTCTGATGTAGTTTAACACGCTGAATCGATTGGCATTAGTCTTCTAGAACAGAAATCAAAAACGACTGAGATAAGGCCTGTGAAACCTTAAGAAGAGCCTAAAAAGGCCTAACTTCCGGAATAACCCGGATTCCTGACCGGTTAAGGCCTATTTTAGGCCCTAGTAGAGACTATTCTGATGTATTTTAACACGCTGAATCGATTGGCATTAGTCTCCTGGAACAGAAATCAAAATTGACTGCGATAAGGCCTGTGAAACCTTAAAAAGAGCCTAAAACGGCCTAATTTCCGGAATAACCCGGATTCCTGACCGGTTAAGGCCTGTTTTAGGCCCTAGTAGAGACTATTCTGATGTAGTTTAACACGCTGAATCGATTGGCACTAGTCTCCTAGAACAAAAATCAAAATTGACTGCGATAAGGCCTGTGAAACCTTAAAAAGAGCCTAAAAAGGCCTAATTTCCGGAATAACCCGGATTCCTGACCGGTTAAGGCCTATTTTAGGCCCTAGTAGAGACTATTCTGATGTAGTTTAACACGCTGAATCGATTGGCATTAATCTCCTGGAACAGAAATCAAAATTGACTGCGATAAGGCCTGTGAAACCTTAAAAAGAGCCTAAAAAGGCCTAACTTCCGGAATAACCCGGATTCCTGACCGGTTAAGGCCTATTTTAGGCCCTAGTAGAGACTATTCTGATGTATTTTAACACGCTGAATCGATTGGCATTAGTCTCCTGGAACAGAAATCAAAATTGACTGCGATAAGGCCTGTGAAACCTTAAAAAGAGCCTAAAAAGGCCTAATTTCCGGAATAACCCGGATACCTGACCGGTTAAGGCCTATTTTAGGCCCTAGTAGAGACTATTCTGATGTAGTTTAACACGCTGAATCGATTGGCATTAGTCTTCTAGAACAGAAATCAAAAACGACTGAGATAAGGCCTGTGAAACCTTAAGAAGAGCCTAAAAAGGCCTAACTTCCGGAATAACCCGGATTCCTGACCGGTTAAGGCCTATTTTAGGCCCTAGTAGAGACTATTCTGATGTATTTTAACACGCTGAATCGATTGGCATTAGTCTCCTGGAACAGAAATCAAAATTGACTGCGATAAGGCCTGTGAAACCTTAAAAAGAGCCTAAAACGGCCTAATTTCCGGAATAACCCGGATTCCTGACCGGTTAAGGCCTATTTTAGGCACTAGTAGAGACTATTCTGATGTAGTTTAACACGTTGAATCGATTGGCACAAGTCTCCTAAAACAGAAATCAAAAATAACTGAGATAAGGCCTGTGAAACCTGAAAAAGAGCCTAAAAAGGCCTAATTTCCGGAATAACCCGGATTCCTGACCGATTAAGGCCTATTTTAGGCCCTAGTAAAGACTATTCTGATGTAGTTGAACGCGCTGAATCGATTGGCCCTAGTCTCCTGAAACAGAAATCAAAAATAACTGAGATAAGGCCTGTGAAACCTTAAAAAGAGCCTAAAAAGGCCTAATTTCCGGAATAACCCGGATTCCAGACCGTTTAAGCCCTATTTAGGCCCTAGTAGAGACTATTCTGATGTAGTTGAACGCGCTGAATCGATTGGCGTTAACCTCGTAGAACACAAATCAAAAATAACTGAGATAAGGCCTGTGAAACCTCTAAAAGAGCCTAAAAAGGCCTAATTTCCGGAATAACCCGGATTCCTGACCGGTTAAGGCCTATTTTAGGCCCTAGTAGAGACTATTCTGATGTAGTTTAACACGCTGAATCGATTGGCACTAGTCTCCTAGAACAGAAATCAAAATTGACTGAGATAAGGCCTGTGAAACCTGAAAAAGAGCCTAAAAAGGCCTAATTTCCAGAATAACCCGGATTCCTGACCGGTTAAGGCCTATTTTAGGCCCTAGTAGAGACTATTCTGATGTAGTTTAACATGTTGAATCGATTGGCACTAGTCTCCTAAAACAGAAATCAAAAATAACTGAGATAAGGCCTGTGAAACCTGAAAAAGAGCCTAAAAAGGCCTAATTTCCGGAATAACCCGGATTCCTGACCGATTAAGGCCTATTTTAGGCCCTAGTAAAGACTATTCTGATGTAGTTGAACGCGCTGAATTGATTGGCACTAGTTTCGTGAAACAGAAATCAAAAATAACTGAGATAAGGCCTGTGAAACCTTAAAAAGAGCCTAAAAAGGCCTAGTTTACGGAATAACCCGGATTCCTGACCGGTTAAGGCCTATTTTAGGCCCTAGTAGAGACTATTCTGATGTAGTTGAACGCGCTGAATTGATTGGCACTAGTTTCGTGAAACAGAAATCAAAAATAACTGAGATAAGGCCTGTGAAACCTCTAAAAGAGCCTAAAAAGGCCTAATTTCCGGAATAACCCGGATTCCTGACCGGTTAAGGCCTATTTTAGGCCCTAGTAGAGACTATTCTGATGTAGTTGAACGCGCTGAATCGATTGGCCCTAGTCTCCTGAAACAGAAATACAAAATAACTGAGATAAGGCCTGTGAAACCTGAAAAAGAGCCTAAAAAGGCCTAATTTCCAGAATAACCCGGATTCCTGACCGGTTAAGGCCTATTTTAGGCCCTAGTAGAGACTATTCTGATGTAGTTTAACACGCTGAATCGATTGGCACTAGTCTCCTAGAACAGAAATCAAAAATAACTGAGATAAGGCCTGTGAAACCTGAAAAAGAGCCTAAAAAGGCCTAATTTCCAGAATAACCCGGATTCCTGACCGGTTAAGGCCTATTTTAGGCCCTAGTAGAGACTATTCTGATGTAGTTTAACACGTTGAATCGATTGGCACTAGTCTCCTAAAACAGAAATCAGAAATAACTGAGATAAGGCCTGTGAAACCTGAAAAAGAGCCTAAAAAGGCCTAATTTCCGGAATAACCCGGATTCCTGACCGATTAAGGCCTATTTTAGGCCCTAGTAAAGACTATTCTGATGTAGTTTAACACGTTGAATCGATTGGCACTAGTCTCCTAAAACAGAAATCAGAAATAACTGAGATAAGGCCTGTGAAACCTGAAAAAGAGCCTAAAAAGGCCTAATTTCCAGAATAACCCGGATTCCTGACCGGTTAAGGCCTATTTTAGGCCCTAGTAGAGACTATTCTGATGTAGTTTAACACGCTGAATCGATTGGCCCTAGTCTCCTGAAACAGAAATCAAAAATAACTGAGATAAGGCCTGTGAAACCTGAAAAAGAGCCTAAAAAGGCCTAATTTCCAGAATAACCCGGATTCCTGACCGGTTAAGGCCTATTTTAGGCCCTAGTAGAGACTATTCTGATGTAGTTTAACACGTTGAATCGATTGGCAC
Source organism: Caenorhabditis drosophilae (assembly GCA_963572285.1). NCBI lineage: Eukaryota > Metazoa > Nematoda > Chromadorea > Rhabditida > Rhabditidae > Caenorhabditis > Caenorhabditis drosophilae. The sequence continues at coordinate 6,467,768 of OY751560.1, read as the reverse complement.
TAGTCTCCTAAAACAGAAATCAAAAATAACTGAGATAAGGCCTGTGAAACCTGAAAAAGAGCCTAAAAAGGCCTAATTTCCGGAATAACCCGGATTCCTGACCGATTAAGGCCTATTTTAGGCCCTAGTAAAGACTATTCTGATGTAGTTGAACGCGCTGAATCGATTGGCCCTAGTCTCCTGAAACAGAAATCAAAAATAACTGAGATAAGGCCTGTGAAACCTTAAAAAGAGCCTAAAAAGGCCTAATTTCCGGAATAACCCGGATTCCTGACCGGTTAAGGCCTGTTTTAGGCCCTAGTAGAGACTATTCTGATGTAGTTTAACACGCTGAATCGATTGGCACTAGTCTCCTAGAACAAAAATCAAAATTGACTGAGATAAGGCCTGTGAAACCTTAAAAAGAGCCTAAAAAGGCCTAGTTTCCGGAATAACCCGGATTCCTGACCAGTTAAGGCCTATTTTAGGCCCTAGTAGAGACTATTCTGATGTAGTTTAACACGCTGAATCGATTGGTACTAGTCTCCTAGAACAGAAATCAAAATTGACTGAGATAAGGCCTGTGAAACCTTAAAAAGAGCCTAAAAAGGCCTAATATCCGGAATAACCCGGATTCCTGACCGGTTGAGGCCTATTTTAGGCCCTAGTAGAGACTATTCTGATGTAGTTTAACACGCTGAATCGATTGGTACTAGTCTCCTGGAACAGAAATCAAAAATGACTGAGATAAGGCCTGTGAAACCTTAAAAAGAGCCTAAAAAGGCCTAGTTTCCGGAATAACCCGGATTCCTGACCGGTTAAGGCCTGTTTTAGGCCCTAGTAGAGACTATTCTGATGTAGTTTAACACGCTGAATCGATTGGTACTAGTCTCCTGGAACAGAAATCAAAAATGACTGAGATAAGGCCTGTGAAACCTTAAAAAGAGCCTAAAAAGGCCTAATTTACGGAATAACCCGGATTCCTGACCGGTTGAGGCCTATTTTAGGCCCTAGTAGAGACTATTCTGATGTAGTTTAACACGCTGAATCGATTGGTACTAGTCTCCTAGAACAAAAATTAAAATTGACTGAGATAAGGCCTGTGAAACCTTAAAAGGAGCCTAAAAAAGCCTAATTTACGGAATAACCCGGATTCCTGACCGGTTGAGGCCTATTTTAGGCCCTAGTAGAGACTATTCTGATGTAGTTTAACACGCTGAATCGATTGGTACTAGTCTCCTGGAACAGAAATCAAAATGACTGAGATAAGGCCTGTGAAACCTTAAAAAGAGCCTAAAAAGGCCTAGTTTCCGGAATAACCCGGAAACCTGACCGGTTAAGGCCTATTTTAGGCCCTAGTAGAGACTATTCTGATGTAGTTTAACACGCTGAATCGATTGGCACTAGTCTCCTAGAACAAAAATTAAAATTGACTGCGATAAGGCCTGTGAAACCTTAAAAAGAGCCTAAAAAGGCCTAATTTCCGGAATAACCCGGATTCCTGACCGGTTAAGGCCTGTTTTAGGCCCTAGTAGAGACTATTCTGATGTAGTTTAACACGCTGAATCGATTGGCATTAGTCTTCTGGAACAGAAACCAAAAATAACTGAGATAAGGCCTGTGAAACCTGAAAAAGAGCCTAAAAAGGCCTGATTTCCGGAATAACCCGGATTCCTGACCGGTTAAGGCCTATTTTAGGCCCTAGTAGAGACTATTCTGATGTAGTTTAACACGCTGAATCGATTGGCACTAGTCTCCTGAAACAGAAATCAAAAATAACTGAGATATGGCCTGATGAACCTTAAAAAGAGCCTAAAAAGGCCTAACTTCCGGAATAACCCGGATTCCTGACCGGTTAAGGCCTATTTTAGGCCCTAGTAGAGACTATTCTGATGTAGTTTAACACGCTGAATCGATTGGCACTAGTCTCCTGAAACAGAAATCAAAAATAACTGAGATATGGCCTGATGAACCTTAAAAAGAGCCTAAAAAGGCCTAACTTCCGGAATAACCCGGATTCCTGACCGGTTAAGGCCTATTTTAGGCACTAGTAGAGACTATTCTGATGTAGTTTAACACGCTGAATCGATTGGTACTAGTCTCCTGGAACAGAAATCAAAAATGACTGAGATAAGGCCTGTGAAACCTTAAAAAGAGCCTAAAAAGGCCTAATTTACGGAATAACCCGGATTCCTGACCGGTTGAGGCCTATTTTAGGCCCTAGTAGAGACTATTCTGATGTAGTTTAACACGCTGAATCGATTGGTACTAGTCTCCTAGAACAAAAATTAAAATTGACTGAGATAAGGCCTGTGAAACCTTAAAAGGAGCCTAAAAAAGCCTAATTTACGGAATAACCCGGATTCCTGACCGGTTGAGGCCTATTTTAGGCCCTAGTAGAGACTATTCTGATGTAGTTTAACACGCTGAATCGATTGGTACTAGTCTCCTGGAACAGAAATCAAAAATGACTGAGATAAGGCCTGTGAAACCTTAAAAAGAGCCTAAAAAGGCCTAGTTTCCGGAATAACCCGGAAACCTGACCGGTTAAGGCCTATTTTAGGCCCTAGTAGAGACTATTCTGATGTAGTTTAACACGCTGAATCGATTGGCACTAGTCTCCTAGAACAAAAATTAAAATTGACTGCGATAAGGCCTGTGAAACCTTAAAAAGAGCCTAAAAAGGCCTAATTTCCGGAATAACCCGGATTCCTGACCGGTTAAGGCCTGTTTTAGGCCCTAGTAGAGACTATTCTGATGTAGTTTAACACGCTGAATCGATTGGCATTAGTCTTCTGGAACAGAAACCAAAAATAACTGAGATAAGGCCTGTGAAACCTGAAAAAGAGCCTAAAAAGGCCTGATTTCCGGAATAACCCGGATTCCTGACCGGTTAAGGCCTATTTTAGGCCCTAGTAGAGACTATTCTGATGTAGTTTAACACGCTGAATCGATTGGCACTAGTCTCCTGAAACAGAAATCAAAAATAACTGAGATATGGCCTGATGAACCTTAAAAAGAGCCTAAAAAGGCCTAACTTCCGGAATAACCCGGATTCCTGACCGGTTAAGGCCTATTTTAGGCCCTAGTAGAGACTATTCTGATGTAGTTTAACACGCTGAATCGATTGGCACTAGTCTCCTGAAACAGAAATCAAAAATAACTGAGATATGGCCTGATGAACCTTAAAAAGAGCCTAAAAAGGCCTAACTTCCGGAATAACCCGGATTCCTGACCGGTTAAGGCCTATTTTAGGCACTAGTAGAGACTATTCTGATGTAGTTTAACACGCTGAATCGATTGGCACTAGTCTCCTGAAACAGAAATCAAAAATAACTGAGATATGGCCTGATGAACCTTAAAAAGAGCCTAAAAAGGCCTAGTTTCCGGAATAACCCGGATTCCTGACCGGTTAAGGCTTATTTTAGGCCCTAGTAGAGACTATTCTGATGTAGTTTAACACGCTGAATCGATTGGCATTAGTCTCCTGAAACAGAAATCAAAAATGACTGAGATAAGGCCTGTGAAACCTTAAAAAGAGCCTAAAAAGGCCTAATTTCCGGAATAACCCGGATTCCTGACCGGTTAAGGCCTTTTTTAGGCCCTAGTAGAGACTATTCTGATGTAGTTTAACACGCTGAATCGATTGGCACTAGTCTCCTAGAACAAAAATCAAAATTGACTGAGATAAGGCCTGTGAAACCTTAAAAAGAGCCTAAAAAGGCCTAACTTCCGGAATAACCCGGATTCCTGACCGGTTAAGGCCTTTTTTAGGCCCTAGTAGAGACTATTCTGATGTAGTTTAACACGCTGAATCGATTGGCTTTAGTCTCCTGGAACAGAAATCAAAAACGACTGCGATAAGGCCTGTGAAACCTTAAAAAGAGCCTAAAAAGGCCTAACTTCCGGAATAACCCGGATTCCTGACCGGTTAAGGCCTATTTTAGGCCCTAGTAGAGACTATTCTGATGTATTTTAACACGCTGAATCGATTGGCACTAGTCTCCTGGAACAGAAATCAAAAACGACTGAGATAAGGCCTGTGAAACCCTAAAAAGAGCCTAAAAAGGCCTAATTTACGGAATGACCCGGATTCCTGACCGGTTAAGGCCTATTTTAGGCCCTAGTAGAGACTATTCTGATGTAGTTTAACACGCTGAATCGATTGGCATTAATCTCCTGGAACAGAAATCAAAATTGACTGCGATAAGGCCTGTGAAACCTTAAAAAGAGCCTAAAAAGGCCTAACTTCCGGAATAACCCGGATTCCTGACCGGTTAAGGCCTATTTTAGGCCCTAGTAGAGACTATTCTGATGTATTTTAACACGCTGAATCGATTGGCATTAGTCTCCTGGAACAGAAATCAAAATTGACTGCGATAAGGCCTGTGAAACCTTAAAAAGAGCCTAAAAAGGCCTAATTTCCGGAATAACCCGGATACCTGACCGGTTAAGGCCTATTTTAGGCCCTAGTAGAGACTATTCTGATGTAGTTTAACACGCTGAATCGATTGGCATTAGTCTTCTAGAACAGAAATCAAAAACGACTGAGATAAGGCCTGTGAAACCTTAAGAAGAGCCTAAAAAGGCCTAACTTCCGGAATAACCCGGATTCCTGACCGGTTAAGGCCTATTTTAGGCCCTAGTAGAGACTATTCTGATGTATTTTAACACGCTGAATCGATTGGCATTAGTCTCCTGGAACAGAAATCAAAATTGACTGCGATAAGGCCTGTGAAACCTTAAAAAGAGCCTAAAACGGCCTAATTTCCGGAATAACCCGGATTCCTGACCGGTTAAGGCCTGTTTTAGGCCCTAGTAGAGACTATTCTGATGTAGTTTAACACGCTGAATCGATTGGCACTAGTCTCCTAGAACAAAAATCAAAATTGACTGCGATAAGGCCTGTGAAACCTTAAAAAGAGCCTAAAAAGGCCTAATTTCCGGAATAACCCGGATTCCTGACCGGTTAAGGCCTATTTTAGGCCCTAGTAGAGACTATTCTGATGTAGTTTAACACGCTGAATCGATTGGCACTAGTCTCCTAGAACAAAAATCAAAATTGACTGAGATAAGGCCTGTGAAACCTTAAAAAGAGCCTAAAAAGGCCTAATTTCCGGAATAACCCGGATTCCTGACCGGTTAAGGCCTGTTTTAGGCCCTAGTAGAGACTATTCTGATGTAGTTTAACACGCTGAATCGATTGGCACTAGTCTCCTGGAACAGAAATCAAAAATTACTGAGATAAGGCCTGTGAAACCTTAAAAAGAGCCTAAAAAGGCCTAGTTTCCGGAATAACCCGGATACCTGACCGGTTAAGGCCTATTTTAGGCCCTAGTAGAGACTATTCTGATGTAGTTTAACACGCTGAATCGATTGGCACTAGTCTCCTAGAACAAAAATCAAAATTGACTGAGATAAGGCCTGTGAAACCTTAAAAAGAGCCTAAAAAGGCCTAGTTTCCGGAATAACCCGGATTCCTGACCGGTTAAGGCCTGTTTTAGGCCCTAGTAGAGACTATTCTGATGTAGTTTAACACGCTGAATCGATTGGCACTAGTCTCCTAGAACAAAAATCAAAATTGACTGAGATAAGGCCTGTGAAACCTTAAAAAGAGCCTAAAAAGGCCTAGTTTCCGGAATAACCCGGATACCTGACCGGTTAAGGCCTATTTTAGGCCCTAGTAGAGACTATTCTGATGTAGTTTAACACGCTGAATCGATTGGCACTAGTCTCCTAGAACAAAAATCAAAATTGACTGCGATAAGGCCTGTGAAACCTTAAAAAGAGCCTAAAAAGGCCTAATTTCCGGAATAACCCGGATTCCTGACCGGTTAAGGCCTGTTTTAGGCCCTAGTAGAGACTATTCTGATGTAGTTTAACACGCTGAATCGATTGGCACTAGTCTCCTAGAACAAAAATCAAAATTGACTGCGATAAGGCCTGTGAAACCTTAAAAAGAGCCTAAAAAGGCCTAATTTCCGGAATAACCCGGATTCCTGACCGGTTAAGGCCTGTTTTAGGCCCTAGTAGAGACTATTCTGATGTAGTTTAACACGCTGAATCGATTGGCACTAGTCTCCTAGAACAAAAATCAAAATTGACTGAGATAAGGCCTGTGAAACCTTAAAAAGAGCCTAAAAAGGCCTAGTTTCCGGAATAACCCGGATACCTGACCGGTTAAGGCCTATTTTAGGCCCTAGTAGAGACTATTCTGATGTAGTTTAACACGCTGAATCGATTGGCACTAGTCTCCTGGAACAAAAATCAAAATTGACTGAGATAAGGCCTGTGAAACCTTAAAAAGAGCCTAAAAAGGCCTAGTTTCCGGAATAACCCGGATACCTGACCGGTTAAGGCCTATTTTAGGCCCTAGTAGAGACTATTCTGATGTAGTTTAACACGCTGAATCGATTGGCACTAGTCTCCTAGAACAAAAATCAAAATTGACTGAGATAAGGCCTGTGAAACCTTAAAAGAGCCTAAAAAGGCCTAGTTTCCGGAATAACCCGGATACCTGACCGGTTAAGGCCTATTTTAGGCCCTAGTAGAGACTATTCTGATGTATTTTAACACGCTGAATCGATTGGCACTAGTCTCCTAGAACAAAAATCAAAATTGACTGAGATAAGGCCTGTGAAACCTTAAAAAGAGCCTAAAAAGGCCTAGTTTCCGGAATAACCCGGATACCTGACCGGTTAAGGCCTATTTTAGGCCCTAGTAGAGACTATTCTGATGTAGTTTAACACGCTGAATCGATTGGCACTAGTCTCCTAGAACAAAAATCAAAATTGACTAAGATAAGGCCTGTGAAACCTTAAAAAGAGCCTAAAAAGGCCTAGTTTCCGGAATAACCCGGATACCTGACCGGTTAAGGCCTATTTTAGGCCCTAGTAGAGACTATTCTGATGTAGTTTAACACGCTGAATCGATTGGCACTAGTCTCCTAGAACAAAAATCAAAATTGACTGAGATAAGGCCTGTGAAACCTTAAAAAGAGCCTAAAAAGGCCTAGTTTCCGGAATAACCCGGATACCTGACCGGTTAAGGCCTATTTTAGGCCCTAGTAGAGACTATTCTGATGTAGTTTAACACGCTGAATCGATTGGCACTAGTCTCCTAGAACAAAAATCAAAATTGACTGAGATAAGGCCTGTGAAACCTTAAAAAGAGCCTAAAAAGGCCTAGTTTCCGGAATAACCCGGATACCTGACCGGTTAAGGCCTATTTTAGGCCCTAGTAGAGACTATTCTGATGTATTTTAACACGCTGAATCGATTGGCATTAGTCTCCTGGAACAGAAATCAAAATTGACTGCGATAAGGCCTGTGAAACCTTAAAAAGAGCCTAAAAAGGCCTAATTTCCGGAATAACCCGGATTCCTGACCGGTTAAGGCCTGTTTTAGGCCCTAGTAGAGACTATTCTGATGTAGTTTAACACGCTGAATCGATTGGCACTAGTCTCCTAGAACAAAAATCAAAATTGACTGAGATAAGGCCTGTGAAACCTTAAAAGAGCCTAAAAAGGCCTAGTTTCCGGAATAACCCGGATTCCTGACCAGTTAAGGCCTATTTTAGGCCCTAGTAGAGACTATTCTGATGTAGTTTAACACGCTGAATCGATTGGCACTAGTCTCCTAGAAACAAAAATCAAAATTGACTGAGATAAGGCCTGTGAAACCTTAAAAAGAGCCTAAAAAGGCCTAATTTCCGGAATAACCCGGATTCCTGACCGGTTAAGGCCTGTTTTAGGCCCTAGTAGAGACTATTCTGATGTAGTTTAACACGCTGAATCGATTGGCACTAGTCTCCTAGAACAAAAATCAAAATTGACTCAGATAAGGCCTGTGAAACCTTAAAAAGAGCCTAAAAAGGCCTAGTTTCCGGAATAACCCGGATACCTGACCGGTTAAGGCCTATTTTAGGCCCTAGTAGAGACTATTCTGATGTAGTTTAACACGCTGAATCGATTGGCACTAGTCTCCTAGAACAAAAATCAAAATTGACTGCGATAAGGCCTGTGAAACCTTAAAAAGAGCCTAAAAAGGCCTAACTTCCGGAATAACCCGGATTCCTGACCAGTTAAGGCCTATTTTAGGCCCTAGTAGAGACTATTCTGATGTAGTTTAACACGCTGAATCGATTGGCACTAGTCTCCTGGAACAGAAATCAAAATTGACTGAGATAAGGCCTGTGAAACCTTAAAAAGAGCCTAAAAAGGCCTAACTTCCGGAATAACCCGGATTCCTGACCAGTTAAGGCCTATTTTAGGCCCTAGTAGAGACTATTCTGATGTAGTTTAACACGCTGAATCGATTGGCACTAGTCTCCTAGAACAAAAATCAAAATTGACTGAGATAAGGCCTGTGAAACCTTAAAAAGAGCCTAAAAAGGCCTAGTTTCCGGAATAACCCGGATACCTGACCGGTTAAGGCCTATTTTAGGCCCTAGTAGAGACTATTCTGATGTAGTTTAACACGCTGAATCGATTGGCACTAGTCTCCTAGAACAAAAATCAAAATTGACTGAGATAAGGCCTGTGAAACCTTAAAAAGAGCCTAAAAAGGCCTAATTTCCGGAATAACCCGGATTCCTGACCGGTTAAGGCCTGTTTTAGGCCCTAGTAGAGACTATTCTGATGTAGTTTAACACGCTGAATCGATTGGCACTAGTCTCCTAGAACAAAAATCAAAATTGACTGAGATAAGGCCTGTGAAACCTTAAAAAGAGCCTAAAAAGGCCTAGTTTCCGGAATAACCCGGATACCTGACCGGTTAAGGCCTATTTTAGGCCCTAGTAGAGACTATTCTGATGTAGTTTAACACGCTGAATCGATTGGCACTAGTCTCCTAGAACAAAAATCAAAATTGACTGCGATAAGGCCTGTGAAACCTTAAAAAGAGCCTAAAAAGGCCTAACTTCCGGAATAACCCGGATTCCTGACCAGTTAAGGCCTATTTTAGGCCCTAGTAGAGACTATTCTGATGTAGTTTAACACGCTGAATCGATTGGCACTAGTCTCCTGGAACAGAAATCAAAATTGACTGAGATAAGGCCTGTGAAACCTTAAAAAGAGCCTAAAAAGGCCTAACTTCCGGAATAACCCGGATTCCTGACCAGTTAAGGCCTATTTTAGGCCCTAGTAGAGACTATTCTGATGTAGTTTAACACGCTGAATCGATTGGCACTAGTCTCCTAGAACAAAAATCAAAATTGACTGCGATAAGGCCTGTGAAACCTTAAAAAGAGCCTAAAAAGGCCTAACTTCCGGAATAACCCGGATTCCTGACCAGTTAAGGCCTATTTTAGGCCCTAGTAGAGACTATTCTGATGTAGTTTAACACGCTGAATCGATTGGCACTAGTCTCCTGGAACAGAAATCAAAATTGACTGAGATAAGGCCTGTGAAACCTTAAAAAGAGCCTAAAAAGGCCTAACTTCCGGAATAACCCGGATTCCTGACCAGTTAAGGCCTATTTTAGGCCCTAGTAGAGACTATTCTGATGTAGTTTAACACGCTGAATCGATTGGCACTAGTCTCCTAGAACAAAAATCAAAATTGACTGAGATAAGGCCTGTGAAACCTTAAAAAGAGCCTAAAAAGGCCTAGTTTCCGGAATAACCCGGATACCTGACCGGTTAAGGCCTATTTTAGGCCCTAGTAGAGACTATTCTGATGTAGTTTAACACGCTGAATCGATTGGCACTAGTCTCCTAGAACAAAAATCAAAATTGACTGAGATAAGGCCTGTGAAACCTTAAAAAGAGCCTAAAAAGGCCTAATTTCCGGAATAACCCGGATTCCTGACCGGTTAAGGCCTGTTTTAGGCCCTAGTAGAGACTATTCTGATGTAGTTTAACACGCTGAATCGATTGGCACTAGTCTCCTAGAACAAAAATCAAAATTGACTGAGATAAGGCCTGTGAAACCTTAAAAAGAGCCTAAAAAGGCCTAGTTTCCGGAATAACCCGGATACCTGACCGGTTAAGGCCTATTTTAGGCCCTAGTAGAGACTATTCTGATGTAGTTTAACACGCTGAATCGATTGGCACTAGTCTCCTAGAACAAAAATCAAAATTGACTGCGATAAGGCCTGTGAAACCTTAAAAAGAGCCTAAAAAGGCCTAACTTCCGGAATAACCCGGATTCCTGACCAGTTAAGGCCTATTTTAGGCCCTAGTAGAGACTATTCTGATGTAGTTTAACACGCTGAATCGATTGGCACTAGTCTCCTGGAACAGAAATCAAAATTGACTGAGATAAGGCCTGTGAAACCTTAAAAAGAGCCTAAAAAGGCCTAACTTCCGGAATAACCCGGATTCCTGACCAGTTAAGGCCTATTTTAGGCCCTAGTAGAGACTATTCTGATGTAGTTAAACACGCTGAATCGATTGGCACTAGTCTCCTGGAACAGAAATCAAAATTGACTGAGATAAGGCCTGTGAAACCTTAAAAAGAGCCTAAAAAGGCCTAACTTCCGGAATAACCCGGATTCCTGACCAGTTAAGGCCTATTTTAGGCCCTAGTAGAGACTATTCTGATGTAGTTTAACACGCTGAATCGATTGGCACTAGTCTCCTAGAACAAAAATCAAAATTGACTGAGATAAGGCCTGTGAAACCTTAAAAAGAGCCTAAAAAGGCCTAGTTTCCGGAATAACCCGGATACCTGACCGGTTAAGGCCTATTTTAGGCCCTAGTAGAGACTATTCTGATGTAGTTTAACACGCTGAATCGATTGGCACTAGTCTCCTGAAACAGAAATCAAAAATAACTGAGATAAGGCCTGTGAAACCTTAAAAAGAGCCTAAAAAGGCCTGATTTCCGGAATAACCCGGATTCCTGACCGGTTAAGGCCTGTTTTAGGCCCTAGTAGAGACTATTCTGATGTATTTGAACACGCTGAATCGATTGGCATTAGTCTTCTGGAACAGAAACCAAAAATAACTGAGATAAGGCCTGTGAAACCTGAAAAAGAGCCTAAAAAGGCCTGATTTCCGGAATAACCCGGATTCCTGACCGGTTAAGGCCTATTTTAGGCCCTAGTAGAGACTATTCTGATGTATTTGAACACGCTGAATCGATTGGCATTAGTCTTCTGGAACAGAAATCAAAAATAACTGAGATAAGGCCTGTGAAACCTTAAAAAGATCCTAAAAAGGCCTAATTTCCGGAATAACCCGGATTCCTGACCGGTTAAGGCCTGTTTTAGGCCCTAGTAGAGACTATTCTGATGTAGTTAAACACGCTGAATCGATTGGCACTAGTCTCCTGAAACAGAAATCAAAAATAACTGAGATAAGGCCTGTGAAACCTTAAAAAGAGCCTAAAAAGGCCTAATTTCCGGAATAACCCGGATTCCTGACCGGTTAAGGCCTGTTTTAGGCCCTAGTAGAGACTATTCTGATGTAGTTTAACACGCTGAATCGATTGGCACTAGTCTCCTAGAACAAAAATCAAAATTGACTGAGATAAGGCCTGTGAAACCTTAAAAAGAGCCTAAAAAGGCCTAACTTCCGGAATAACCCGGATACCTGACCGGTTAAGGCCTATTTTAGGCCCTAGTAGAGACTATTCTGATGTAGTTTAACACGCTGAATCGATTGGCACTAGTCTCCTAGAACAAAAATCAAAATTGACTGAGATAAGGCCTGTGAAACCTTAAAAAGAGCCTAAAAAGGCCTAGTTTCCGGAATAACCCGGATTCCTTACTTTACTTTGATACTTTGATAGTCCATTATTCGAGCGTGTAGCTGTGGACTAGATGTTTCCAAGAACTTCGAGATCTTGCCATTCGTGACTTGCTTTTATCTTGCCAGTCGATAAATTAAAGAAGAAAAAAAGAAAAACGAAAAATGTCAATTTTCAGTTTGGAGATACTCACATAAAGCGAATGGTTCGAATCTTACGATCAACCGTTATGGTTCGAGTTGGTGGTGGATGGGAATCATTGGATGAATTCCTTCACAAACACGATCCATGTAGAGCAAAAGGAAGACTGAACATCAACATGTTCCCGGAATCTCGACCGACACATGCATTGGACTCGATGCGAGCATTCACCAAAAATCGGCACGCGAAAGAAGCGGCACCGACAGCTGGAACACCGGGACCGATCATGAAGATTCGCGAGAAAACTGATCGAAGTGTTCCGATGTCTGGTGGATTGGGCGGAACAGCGGGATATACGGTGACGACGAGTGGCTCATCGACACCGTCGAGAATTCCGCGAGCACCGTCAGATTTGAGCGCGGGACGATTGAGTCGTGTTGGATCACAATCGACATCAAAAAATTCGTTGATTGACTCAAATATGCCATCGAGACCATCCTCGAGAGCTTCATCTGATGCTGGAGAAAAGCCAAGTCGAATTCCATCATTGAGAGCGAGAAAAGGATCAAGGTGAGCATCGCAATTTATCGATTAGAAAGTGATTTTCTTCTTTTCAGATATAATCCACCGCCATCTCAATAAAAATCAATCAAGAAGAAAACAAAAACACTAATTAATTATTGATTTTTAATCAATTTACAGTTGCGCGCCCCCATTTAATCGATGGGTTACTGTAATTATGCAAAAATTTCGAATTATTTTTTTTTTGTTTTCTTAGCTTTGAATTTCACTAAAAAATACTTGTTTTTTTAAAATTCTGATATTTTTTTATTTCCAAAATTAAATGAACCGGTAATTTATTATTTAATTTTAAAATCTAATTTAATTTTGTTCTATTCAAATGTATTTTCTCTTTGTTCTTTGGTTCTAAATAGTTTTTGATTTGTTTTTTTTTTTTAATTTTTTATTTGAGAATTCATTTTAAATGTTTCAATTAAAAATAACATTTTTATTTATTTTCCAATTTTTCTTTGATGAAAAATCTCAAAATTTAAGGCTGAAAATTGGCGTCGACATTTCCACCGCAAAGAATTACTAATGGATTTTTGACATTTTCAGGAAGATGAAACGCAACAGCGGCGAATGCAAGCGCTGCTGTTGGCTCAACCCGTTGCTGAAAATTGAAAAACGAGGTTTTGTCTTGAGACGATGAGAGAGAGAGAGAGAGAGAGAGAAAAAAACCTTCATTCTCGTCCAGATCAAAATCAGAGCTTGACGAATTTCATCATCGGACTGAAATTTTTGAAAAAATATTGATTGATTTTCAAGGAAAACTCACCACAGAAATCACGTTTTTTGTGCAATATTTCTGTAGAATCGGTTTGCACAATGAGCCGATGTGAGCAACACGAACGCCGTCGGCAATTGTCGTCAACGTATCCACTGGGCATCGAATGTTATTTTTCAAAAGTTTCGACAGCTGTTTTTGTTGCGGCTCCACAAGGAAAACTGTCAAATTTTGAGAATTTTGTCGTCAAATTTAAGGCTTTTCTCCGCCCCTCCGCCCCCTCCCCTCTCGCAAGTTTTTTAAAGAAATTTTCCGATTTTTTTGGTTGAAAACCTGAAATGTCGGGTCTTAATTCTCCAAGGCAGAACGCAATCGACGCTGCCAATCCTCCGCCGCCAATCGATACAAAAACGCTATCAATTTTATCACCAATCTGATCAAGAATTTCATAGACAACGCTGGCCTTCAAGATTTTTTGCTTTTTTGACATGAAACCAAACTACATACATGTCCGTTGATCATTGTTTCACAATTTGATGGGTCAACAATCGAATAATTGAATTGTTTTGCGTATTTTCGACACGTCTCCTCTCTGGCCGCCACGGTTGGAGCACAAACTATAATTGTTGCTCCATATTCTTTTATTGCTTGAACTTTCGATGGAGCCGCATTTTCCGGAACAACCACGGCACATTTCAATCCGATTTGTTTTGCTGCCCATGCTAATGCTTGACCATGATTTCCAGACGAATGTGCAATCTGAAAAAGAAGAAAATATGGAATTCAATCCAATCTTTTTCTTTTTCCTTACAACTCCTTCAGTCTTCTTCTCCTTCGCCATTAGAGCCGAATACAATGCTCCGCGAGCTTTGAACGATCCAGTTTTTTGAAGATGCTCACATTTGAAATAGACGTCAGCTCCTTTTTATTTTAATTTTCAAAAAAAACAAAAAAAATGCGAAAAAATGTTACCAACAATTTGATTGATTGTCGAACTCGTCATTATTGGTGTCAAATTTAAATGATTCTTGGTTTTTTGCTGGGCTTCCAACATTTTATTCAAACTTATTTCAGAATCCATTTCTAAAAATAAATTAGCAAAAAATTTAAAAAAAAAAAAAAAAAAAGGAAAAATCGATTGATTGACTTCTTATCTTTCACAAGAAACCAATTAATGGAATGATATAATTTATTTTGACTTCAAAACCATTTTTGTTACAATTAAACAATGATTTAAGGAAATTTGAAGAAAAAAAAAAGAAAAAAACATTTGTGCAGCCCGTAAAATAAAATATCAAATCACAACAACATAAGATGATGAAAATCTCATTCGATCTATTTCCAATTTGTATTTTAATTGATTTTCAAATTAAAATGACCAAAAAAAAATAAAATATAAAAAAAGGAAGATCAATTGTTTTAATTAGAAGGAAACTATGATAACACTGAAAAGTGATACTTTTTGATTTCTAATATTAATTTTAACAACAAAAATGTCTAAACGTTTAATGATTAATCTATTCAACCTTCTTTTTTTTTCAAATGTTAATTTTGATCTTTTTCGAGCATATCTTTCTTTAAAGGGTGCATTAAACACTTTTGGAAATTAGTAAATTCCATTATGGAATATTAAATTAGTTAGTAATGACAATTTTTGGCAGCTTTTTGCTTGAAAGTCAATCAAGTTGGTCATTTCACAGTTTTAATTTGTTTAATTTTGGTCTATTTTTTTTTTGTACATTAATTGTTAGTTTTAAAACAATAAAATTGGTAAGTATCTACGGATAAAATTAATTTTACATAAATTTCATTTTGATTAGAAGACAACTCATTTGGCAAAAAATTGGATTCTTTTGATGCAATCTGAATTTAAAACTATTTTTTTTTATTTTTATTTTTTTCATTTTTTAATAGATTTGAATTGTTCATCTTCAATTTTTGTTTAAACAGCTGATTACCAAAATAAGAAACGAAAATGTATTACCATGCAGATACACCAGCCAATTGATTTACAGCCATCATTTCTTTCATTCTTCTTTTCGCTAATGCCGATGCATTTACCGGTCGAAGTTCCACACTTGGTGCTGATTGAATTGCTTTATACGTTTGTTCTAAAGCCACCTAAACAAGATCCAAAATAGTTGTTTTTGTTTTCTTTTTTTTTCTTCTCAAAACAAACCTTCACATTTTTCATGTTTACATTTACACATTTTTCTTCAATTGGCCTATCTGGTAAGGCTTCTTTATGCCAAATCCATGGATGTTGTAATGCTTGTTTCGCCGTTACTCTTCTTTTCGAATCAATATCCAGCATTTTTCTCACCAAATCTTTCGCATCTTCCGAAATACTTTCCCAAACTGGATGATTCATCGATATTTTTCCGTCGCCAACACGTTGAAGAATCTCATTTGGTGTATCGTTTGGACCCATGGCAAATGGTGTAAATCCTGTCAGCATTGTATGTAACAGAACGCCAAGTGACCAAACATCGCATGATCTGTCATATCCTTGTTTTCGTAAAACTTCTGGAGCTACCTGAAAAATTGAACAACAAAAATACATTTCAGCCCTTCCTTCTTTTTTTTTGCGTTTCATACAAATTGAGCTGTATAACATGGCGTCATCAACATTCCATTTTCAGCTCTTGATTGTTTTGCAAATCCAAAATCCACGATCCGAATCGAGTTTGGATCACCGTCCTTTGATCCAAATAATATGTTTGATGCTGTTAAATCGCGGTGAGCAACCTTGAATAAGAAGCTCAATCTATTGTGAATCAAAAAGTAAAAAAAATGAAAAACTTGTTGTGAATGAAGATATTGAACCGCATACAATAAATTGGACATAATTGCTGAAACTTCTTTCTCACTTCCAAGCGATTTTTTATTTATTAATCGATCTAAAAGTTCGCCTCCTTCACATAATTCTTCAACCATATAAATTGCATTTTCGTCTTCATAAACATCAAAAAGCTATAATTTCAATTTAAAAAAAAATGAGAAATACTCTTTTTTGATTACTTTAACAATGAATTGATAATGTGAATGTCTTAGCAATATATCAACTTCTTCTGTTGCATCAAACACCGATTTTTTCACAATTTTTACAGCGTATTTTCTTCTTGTCAATTTCATTGCGCATTTGTGAACAACAGAATGAGCTCCTCGGCCGATTTGCTTCAAAATTTACATTTTTTAAATTCAAATTTCAAATAATTTAATTCTTTTTTGTTTGTTTGTTGTAAATTTACTTCCATTATTTCATAATCATCTGTGAATGGATGAGTTTTTGCTGTTGGAACTGATCTGATTGATTTCTCGTTCTGCTTTTGTTGTTCCATTACTGCCGTTGAAACAAAACTAAATCCCCGAAATATTTCATGTCCGTTTGCTGATGCTGGAAGGGCTGGCGAATCTGAAGAAGAAAAAAGAAACGTTTCAATGTTCATTTGTTTACAAGTCGAGCAGTCGTCACCTTTTGGTGTCCTTTTCGTGAACTCGGGATCAAAATACAGCGTACTGTCAATTGTGGCCAATGCTGGTTTAAATGGTGGATCAATTTCTTTGTTTAATAATTTGGTGAAATTGATTTTCGCAAAAAACGGATGCCGTTTGATTTCGGCAATTCCTTCCGGCCCAGCACCCAACCGATTCTGCGAATTTCGTTTGAATAATGCTCGAAGTAAAGACTGAGCTTCTGGTGTCAAAAAGTGTGGCATTGATAGTTTGGCCCTGTAAATGATCATCATTAGTTATTAAAAAAATATTCAATAAATTTCAAATCCACTTGAGAATCTGTGACATTGTATCATTTCGATCTCTTCCTTGAAACGGCAAATGTCCGGTGATCATTTCAAACTGAAATTTCAAAATTAAAAATCAAATTTTTTTTGTTCGTTTTTCTACCATTAAAACTCCCAAAGACCAAAAATCAGCAGCCATTGAATGACCTCTTCGATTTATTACTTCTGGTGCCATATATTCGACAGTTCCTAAGAAATCAATTTGTTTTTTTTTTTTTGGTTGAAAATGATCTGTTTTTTGATTTCGTACCACAAAAACTGTACGTCTTTTTTTCACTATCGATTGCTTCCTTACTTAAACCAAAATCTGTCACTTTAATATGTCCATCAGAATCGAGAAGAATGCTGAATTTTGAAAGACAAAAAAAAACCAATGTTCAACTAATTTTTTCTTTTCTTGAAAAATGATACAAACTTCTCTGGTTTCAAGTCACGATATACAATTCCTAAGCTGTGCAAATGTTCAAGAGCAAGTGTCAATTCGGCTAAATAAAATTTGACATCGTCTTCAGTGAACATAACCTAGAAATTCGAAATGAACGTGATATCTAAAAGATTTTGTTTGGTTTCATACTTCTTTTGATAATCGAGTGAATAAATCTCCACCTCGAAGAAAATCAAGAATTAAATAAAGTTTTCCTTCTGTTTGAAACGCTGCAAGTTAAATATTTTTTTGTTTGTTTGTTTTCGTTGTTTTAATTTCCACCATAATGTAATTTAACAATAAAAGGATGTGAAATATGAGCTAAAATGTTTCTTTCCAATTTGGTTCTTTGTCGATCTCTGACTTTTAATGTTGCCTTTTTCAAAACTTTCATTGCATATACTTGTCCAGCATCTCGCCCACGAACTTTTCGCACTAGGAAAACCTAAATTATTTGTCTTATTGCCTTCGAACTTTCATTTTCAAAACCTTTCCAAATGACCCTTGCCCAAGCACTTTCAATAACTCAAATTGTCTTGGATCTGCCTTTTCTCCACATTTTCGAACATCTCCAATATCTATTTCTGTTTCAGTTGTCACGTCATTCTGCAAAAGAAAACAGCAAAAGCTAAATGTTATCTGTTAGAAAAATGGAATTTTTTCCAAATAATTTAATCATACAACTCCCCCTCCTCTCCGGTCTCTTTTTTTCTTTCCCGAGGGAAATAAATTAATGGGGCTAACAAAGTGATGCTTTCTTCATTTTTCCAAAGTTTTTCTAAGAAATGCGACTTTTCCAAAAACTTATTTTTGGCTTTAAATGTATTTGAAAATAGAATTCTCTTTTTAAAGAAAAATGAAATGTTCAGAAAGAAAAATACCTTTTTTTTCAATTTGCTCATTTTGATTATTATGAATAAACATAATTAATGTTCGATAAACCGAACAACAAATTCTACCAGCATTGCAAGGCAAATCAAAAAATAAAAGACAAAACAGAAATGAAATGTGCACTGACAATTTAGAAACAAATCAACTGAAGAAAGAGCCACACAAAAAAAAAGCGTAGAAGAAAGAAAAAGAAAAAGAAAAGAAAAGAAGAAAAAAGAAAGAAAAACAAATAAAATCATGTGGTGAATCTTGCAAAAATGTATTCTCACCTTATCATAAAATGTATTTGTCGCATCAATGTCTACATCTGATCGCATTGAAAGCTGAAATTTGACATCAAATACAATTCACAACATGAAAATCAAATTTATTTCAATACTCAATTTCGTTATTTTTTAAAGCCTGATTACCGCAAAAACCTTCATTTTTTTCGAACAAGCTAGATTTGATAGCGCATGCCAAAGAATTTAAAATTTGTTTTTTTTGAAAATAATCAAAAATGAACAATTATTTTTTCAATTCTTTCAATTTTCAGCATAAAAACATTTAAATCGAAGCGGAATAAAAAATATGAGAATAAAAATTCGTCATAATTTCTAAAATTTTCGTCGAAAAATAAAAAAAATGACCCTTGAATAATGAGCAAATGTGTGTCTCTGTGTGTTGTGTGTGTCTTTATTGAAAATAGCTCCATTAATATTTTATTTATGAAGAAAAAAAAAATGTTAAACGTTCTATTTGCTCAGCTACACCATAAACTTTTAGCTTGTTCTTTATAATTTTTAACAATAAATTGGGTTTATGAAAATCTGGAAACGTGACTGATTCTACTTTCAGACAACTACCACACAAATACACTTCACAAAATCAACATTCTTGCAATATTCAAAATTTGTAAAATGGGGGAAGAAAAACTAACGATAGAACATGTCATTGTATTATTTAAAAGATAGAAGAAATAATAGGAAATATTTTCAATCATGCTGTTGGATTTACAATCCATTTCTTTACGAGAAAATGTACCGCGTTTTTTTTTTTTAATTCTTATTCAATATTATTTTATATAAATTCCTCCTTTTTTTTCCATCTTTAATTTTCCAGTTCTTTTATTTATTTTCTAAATTTCTTCTCAATCTTATTTTATTTTATTCCGCTTTTTATTTTTCATCAAAACGAAAATAAAAGTTTTGTTTTATTAGAAGAGGAAAAGTAAATATATTTCTATTTTTGCTTACTTCCTTTTCGTGTTCAATTCAACAAATTTTAAACACACAAAAATTTCAAAAAAACTACAAATTTGATCCAAGTTTTTAATGAAATGAAAAAAGAAACCTTTAGGAATTTCGCAAATAAATTTGTAGCAAAATGAATAGCTGATGCTGATTTTTCATTTAATTCAAAGTCAAAAGTCATTGAGAATAAGAGTTTTCTGGTTCTAAATTTGAAATGGCAATTTTCTGCCTTTTTCAGTACCCTTTCCCCCCTTTTCCTAACCATATGAGCAAATAAAACATTTTTTTTTCCTTTTTTTTTTGTCGGATCAAAAATAGAAATTTGAGGATACATTTGATCTCCTAAAATCAACACGAACCTCGACTTTTTCCTTTTGTTCAATCCCAGGCGAAACATCTTCAATGGCGGCAGGCGTAATTCCAAATGGTTCGCCAAATTGTGCTAGAGGCATTTTATGTCTCCTATTCTGAACAAAAACACTTATTTTTAGTTTAAAAAAAGCGTCAAGAAAAAGCTAAAATAAATTTAACGAATGAGTGAGTCATTTTCATTAAGAATAAATTGCTTCATGGAAAAAAAAAAGTAAAGAGAGAAAGAGAAATAAAGAAAAACTAAGATGCCTCAATGAAATTTGTATAAATTTGAATAATTTTATGGTTTGGAGAATTGAAAATACAAATTTTGCCTGGCCTCTCAATTGAAAATCGATTTTAAATTTCAACTTTTAATGCATTTTTTTGTCTGAAATGATTAAAAATCGAAAATAATTTTTATTAAAAGAACAGACGCACAATTTTATAAATTTTAAATTTCTGAATTACCCTCTTCCGGTGTTTTATTTTTCAATAAAAAATAAAAAAGAAATTCTAAACGTCTTCAAATTGATATGAATATGTTCATTAGGAGAGAAAACAAAAGTTTTGCGTAAGGAAAAAAATTGTTTTTTTTTCAAAAATTGAACATTTTTTTCTTCTTTTTTATTTGTTTTTATTTTTTGTTTTTTCCGAGTATATGAAACTAATAGAAACAGTTGTTAAAAACCATAAAATATTAATTTGTTGAGAGTTCCAATTTGAATGTTTAAAACTTCTTGCGAAATAATATTTTCTTTTGGTATTTGAATTTTGAAAACCGGAAACATTTCAAGATTGAATTTCTTCAATTTAAGATTTTTTCCAATATAAAAGTGATTCCGTCCTATTAGTCAAATCTAGAAATTGCAAAAAAAAAAAACCTGCCACCACATTAGTGAAAACAATTTAATGGAAACTACTAATGGATAACATTTTTCCGGATATTCGGTCAGGAAATCATGTCGACAATTTGATGTGAGCAAAAGAGGAAGTGAAATTACATGAATTTAACATTTCTTTTCGCAATAACTGATAAATTTTCATGAGAAAAAAACTGAAACACAAAACACATCGAAGACAAATTTTTAAATAACGAAAAAGAGAAGGAAGATGGAGGAGGAGGAAAAAAAACACATCAAAATGCGAGAAACCAATAAATGAAGGAAGGCACATAAACAGCTATATAGTCAATACGGAGAAAATGATTCTATTTGATGAGAGTAAGAATCTGAAACACGAAGAAATGAAAAAGAAATAAACGGAGAAAAAAAAAGCGCAAAATAGAGCGGGGTAAATTTGTTTTAATATTTAAAAAATTAAATTTATATATTTTTTTCGTTTTGAAGAAATAAATTTAAAAACAATAAATTCTATTTTTTAATTTGGTTTGAACTAATTAGATCAATTTTATTTTTTTTTTCTAGAAAAGTTGAGTTTTAAAAAATTGCTAGAAAATACTTACTTTAAAAAATTTAAAAATTAACCTTAATATTGAAATTTTTTAAAATAAAGTTAAAGAATAAAATGAAATAATAATTTGATTTTTAAAAAATTAAATGGGATATGAAAGTATGTTTCAAAGAATAAAACAACACCATATTTGTTAAATGTTTGACTTCTTTTTAGAACTATTTTTCTAAAACTCATTATGTTCCTTTAATGTTACTGTAGTTTAAAATTATTTTAAATTCGTATGTCTGCCTTTTAAAAAATATTTTTAAAGAAAAAAATAAAATATTAATGATATAAAAATGTCATTTTAAAATTATTTTTAATAAAAAAACAAACAATTGTAGAAGCTGTCAACAAAAAAGCGATAAAAATAAAAGTTGTATTCAATCTTTTCCGATTTTTCTATTTTTAAATTTCAAAACTGAAAATCAAAAGTTCCAAAAACGCTGTAAAATTTTGTTTAACGCGGAAAAAAAATTTTTTTTTTTCAAATTGAGTTGCTCGTCAAATTTGGTGGTGTCGTCTCAAAAATTACAGTATCCATTAGTGTTCATTCAAAACTTTGCTCAAATTCAAAAAAAAAAAGCGGAAAAGAACTGAAAAGAACCAACATCCTGTTTCAAATTTATTTTTTCTTCAATCATTTATTTAATATTAATAAAACTAATAAGTAGAAAAAAAAAAGAAAGAAAGAAATAAAATAAAGTTATAAAATTTTATGCTTTTTATTAATAAATTCAACGAAGCATGATAACTTTTTTTATGTGAATAATAAGCTTCACCAAAAAAAATGCTTTTTAATTTAATGTATTTTCTTTTAAATTTAAATAAATCTTATTTTTATTCTGAAAATAAAATAATTTAATTTTTCCATTTGTTTGTTTTTTTTCGTTAATTGTATCTAAAAATGACGTCACTTTAAACTTTTTTCGCATTTTTAATAGAAATTTGAATTTGAAAAAAACATGAAAACAAAAAATTTGGGAAGGAAAAACATTGAAAAGCATAAAATCGGCCGAGTCGGGTCGGGAAGGAGAAAAGTCATCGCTGAATATAGGAAAAGCTTGAGGTAGACACAGGCATCGATCTCCGTATTCACAAAGAAATAACTGAAAAAGAAGAGAAAAATGGAAAATTGAAAAATAGAAGGAGGATAAATGAGAGGAAAAGAAAAAAGAAGACGACGACGAAGACGAAGACGACGACGTCTAAAATGTGAAAAAGCCTTTTTTCAAATGAAAAAAGAGAGAAAAAAAAAGCTTCGTGCACATTTTTTTCTTCTTCTTTATATATTTAACATTGAATCCATTTTTCATTTTTCTTTACAATTTTTATGGAAAAAAAAATTGTATTCAAGAAAATTATTCAATTTAGAATATTTTAACACAAAAGAAAAACAGACATTTTTTTAAATTGATTTTACAATAAAAATATAATAAAAACCGCGAAACAACATCAAAAAATAGTGTTTTTAGTATTGATTTTTCAACCAAATAAAAATAGTTAAAGGCGCACAGATGTACAATTCAATTATCTCTCAAAACGAAATCTACAGTAATAAAAATGCTTAATTTCTTTCTTTAATTTTTGTTTGTTTTCACGCCATTTATTCTTGAACTGGCTCAAATTATGCATTTTAAAATGTTCACTGGCACAAGTAAGTAAAGCTACAATTTTCCAAATATTATAAAATCAATAAAACAAGAAACAAAAACAATATTAAATATATGTAGGTAAAGCAATTAAACGTGAAGAGAGGAAAATATAAACAGACAAGATTTTGCAAATTTTTCAAATTAATTTGTTTCTTTTTGGCTAATCGGAATGGCACAAAAATGGAATTATCAATTTGATTTTAAAGAAAAAGAGGAAAACGAAGAAAAATTCAAGAAAAGGTAAAAAATGAAATGAAATAAAAATATTTTTGAAGAAAAAAACTAGCGGAAAAAAACTAATAGAAATTATTCAGAGAAAGAAAGAAAAGGAAACGAAAAAGAAATGTAAATTAGGTTCGAGAAGAGCAAATCATTGGTGGCGATCCCATACATCTTAAAACCTTGTCAATCCACGTAAGAGGACCATTCAAATGCGCTTGGATCCAACACGGAGCTCTCATTATCTGCAAACATTTTGTTGTGAGTCTTTTTTTTGTTTTTTTTCAATAATTGACACAAACTGAAGTTCTTTTATAATGTGCTCCCCATCCTTTAACAAATGAAACTTTTATTGTGCACATTTTTGATAAAGCATAAACATCTGACAAAAAAAAATTGTCTTTTTTCGTTTTTTTTTCTTCTTTTTTTTTGATTACCTTGATAGGATTTTTCAGCTGCTTCCGCTATTTGTTTAGCAAATTGTTCATTATCAAAAACTTTCATGCTAGCAAATGGTGGAAGCTGTTTTAAAAAAAATGCAATTTCCTATCATTCCGCTTTTCTATTACCTTTGTAACCGTGTTTATATGAAAATTATGGCGTAGATTTGCACTTAAAGATTGAACAAAAATTGGTGAGTTTGTTAATGATTCAATATAAACTGAGCCGCCAAAATAATAAAATCGTAATCCTCTTCCAACACAAGCTCGAGTTTCAGTTGTTAAACTACTTCGTTTTTCATTATTAAAAAAACCAATTGAAAATCTGAAATTTTTTTCATTTCTTTTTTCAATCAATAAATCAATAAAAATTATTTTTAAACCTGTCTTTAACCTGCATTGCGTTGGTAAATCCATCAACTAAAAGATGGGAACCAAAGAAATGAACTTCATCACATAAAGCTGTTGATTCCTCATAATAAACCAGGGAAATCCAATTTGTTGTTTCTTCATATTCAACACATTCATATTGTCCGTTCATTTTTTCTAAAAAATTATCGATTTTTTTTCCTTTTTCTTTTTTTTTTTCGAAACCAATTTTTCCCAATCCAGTTAAATATTTCGGCATTTTTTCCGATGGTGTTTGAGGGCGATTTGTTTCTTTTTCCTCTTCTCCTTCTTCATCGTCTTCAGCTTTATCTTCATCATCAACAACTTCCTCCCCTTTTTCCTCGTCAATTTTTTCTTCAACTTCCATTGCCTCATTGAAAAATCGCGGTGATTGCATCGTACTGAAAATAGAAACCAATCGGGAGCGAGGTGAGGAACTCGATGAGAATCCAATAGATCTACCTTGCTGGTGATGACAATCCAGATTGATATGTGGCTTGTCCGCCGCCTTCTTCAGTTGGTCGAAAATCTAATGGTGGCGATTCGGGTGATAACGGATTTGCTGGAACATTATCAAACGCAAATGAATCAAATTGTCGACGAATTTCGTCGCCATTTATCGTCACATTTGGCACATAGCGTTCCTTAAAATTTCAAATTTCAAAAAAAAAAAAAACCAAACAACAATTTTTCCTACACTCCAATCGGGATGATCAGGAGCATCGGTTGAATCTGGTCCATTTTCGGATTCTTCTTCATCTTCTTCGATTTTGACTGGAATCGCACCAAAGTCCAATCCTTTATTGACAATAACTGGTGGTAGAGCTTCAACAATTACAACTTCTTCTTCTTTTTTTTCAATTAAAACGTTCGTTTTTTTCAAGTGTCAATAGAGCGACTTTGCCACCAAACAAAACATAGTGGAGGAGATGCAGCGCGTGTGCGTCGCGTGTTACAATTTTTGAAAAAAAATTAATTGATTACCTGGTGCTGGAATATCGATTGGTTTACAATGCCATAAATTGATACAAATTTGAGTATTTTTCTTCTTAAGTGGATAACGGCATGAAATATTGGATTTTAATTGAGCTTCAAATCTTCAAAAAAAAAAAAAAATTTTTTTTTATTAAAAATGAATTATTTTAATTAATTTAATTACCGTATCCATGGAAATCGGAACAACTTCATTATAAATAAATGAATTCTCCCAAATGAACCAGGCAATTTTTCACTGAAAAATTTGTTTGCTATTCAAAAATAAATTGATTTCTTTCCCCTTCCCCACTTATTCATTGGACAACAAACTCCAGTATTATTCATTAAAATATCATAAAAAGCATCAAATTGATTGTGTTTACGTAAAGCTTTTGACATTGATCGAACAGCTCGAAGAGACCAATCGTGACTTCCCTTAAAAAAACCATTTTTTTTGTGTTTTGCTGTTGATTTTTATCAAAAAAAAATTTTTTTTTTTAATTTTTTTGCTCAAAAATTTAAAAACTTACATCTCCACCTATGAGGATGGTTTCATTTAGAACTTTACTCGAAATTGTTAAGATTCTTTCATCATCAGCGAACATCTGGAATATAATTAAAAATATTTTTTCAATGTCAAATTTTTGCTCATTAAAAAATATGACAAAGACTGAAAATGGATAAAAAATTGAAGAAAAAGAAACAAAAAAAAAGTGGGCGGAATCGAAGAATAGAAAAAACCTTCTTTTTTTTCTTCTTCTTCTTCTTCTTTGCGAAAAACCTACTCCCCTCCTCTTCCACCCCCGCTTCCCTTCAAAAATAACAAAACAATTTTTTGGTTCTTTTAATTAAATAAATTCATAGCAAAATAAAAAAAAAAAAGGTAAAAAATTATTTTTCAAGAACAAAAAAATTTCAAAAAAAGCTGAGACAATTTTTTCCGCGAAATTCAAATTTTCTAGCGGGCGCGCGAGCGAGTTTAAAAGTGAATGGGGGAAATGAAATTTAAAAATTTTTTTTTATTTGTTGATTTGGAAAAATTATTTTCGTTTTTTTTTTCTGCAAAATGATAACAATTATTTATCAATTAAATTTTTTTTTATTTTTTATTTTTTGTTTTATTATTATTGAAAAAAAAATTAATAAAATTTGATGATTAGGCAAGGCACACAAAGTTAAGATAATCAATGAATGATGACGTCAACAAAAATTGCAGATTTGTGGTATTAAAAATGAAAGTGAGAGAGAGAGAGAGAGAAAAAGAAAGCAGAAATATTGTTGAATATTTAATTTTAGAATTCTGAAAAGTTTTTTCAAGAAAATGGTTGGGGTGGGTGGTTTCTAATTAATTCAGACCAACGAGATTTCCTCTTCATTTTTCAAGTTTTTAGATAAAATTTTTTGAAAAAATTTCAGTTTTGAAAAAAAATAAAATCAAATACGAATTGAACAGAACAGAAAACAAATAAAAGCGACGAAAAAGAAAAAAAAAAGTTTTTTTTTTTGAAAAAAGTTTAACAAAAAACATTTTTTTTTAATTTGAAAATTCAGATAGATTTTCGAAAAAAAAAAACGAAATTTTATTGAATAAAAGTGAAAAAAACTTTTTTCGGCTCAAAAAATTTCTCTGCGTCTTCTTTAAAAACAAAACATCGTTAAAACGGAGTGTCGTTATAATAAAACATCAAAAACCTTGACATCAATTTTTTTTTCTTCTAAATTTTAAATAAATAATGACACGGGTGATTTTTAATTTCTCAAAAAAAAGATAAAAAAAAGAAAAAAAAAAGATTTTAATAAATAAAAATTCGAGGATGCGTTTTGACAGAGAATTTTTTTTAGATTTGGTTGTTTTTTTTTTTTTTTTTTGTAAGTTTGAGCCATTTTGCTGCTGGCTGCTGACAGCCGACTTGTCTCTATAGAAAAGAGGAATAAATGAAAAAGGAGAAGAAGACGAAGAAAAAGAGGAAAAGGGGAGGAGAGGAAGGTATGTATTTGAAAGGGGGGGGGAGGGGAGAGGGTTTCTTTCTAATTGTCTACGTCTCTTTAACAATTCCATCATTTTTCGTTTGCTTAACTGATGTTGCTGAGTCGATAAGGAATGTGCGCTCTATTGAGAATTTGAGTTTTTGAATGCCAAAAAGACGAGAAGAAAAAAAAAGAAGCTACGCGCGTTTCTAAAAAATGCCCATTTTCAATTTTCTTTAATTTTATTCATTTGAATTTTTGCCTTATTAAAAACAAAAAATTTCATAAAAATTTTATTTCTCAAAATCAAAGAATTTACTAAAGAAAAAACGTTTTTTTCTGAAATAACTCCCTTTTGAAATTGTAAAGTTCTAGAATTTTAGAATAAAATTTTTTAGAAATCAATTCAAAATTATGTTTTAGGTGAAATAATCAATAAATTGAAAATAAAAAATGTGTATTTTAAAATTTAAAACTCAAAACGAGATATCTTTTCATTTTTTTTCGATGAAATTGTCGAATCGAACAGCGTCTTTCTTTTCGTCTCCTTTATTTCAATTATCTATAATTTTCGTATATTTGCTATTTTATACTTTTCTGACTATTTTCCAGTATTTTTTAGCAAAATAATTTTCTATTTTTGTTCTATTTCAAATTAAAAAAAGAAGGTCTCTTGTTAATTCAAATTGGTGTTTTTAAACAAATGAAATGCGTTAATTTTGTCAGAATGAGTTTCAACCCAGAGTACGAGCAAATTGCAACAGCTTTTATTCAACATTATTATTCAAAATTTGATGTTGGCGATGGATTGACAAGAGCTCAAGGATTATCTGATTTGTATGATCCAGACAATTCATACATGACATTTGAAGGAGTTCAATGTAAAGGAAGAGATGGAATTCTTCAAAAATTTACAGTAAATATTCGGAAAAAATAAAAATGAATGTTTTACCTTTTTTTTAGACTTTGGCGTTTAAACAAATTCAACGAGCTATCACCAAAGTTGATTCACAACCCCTCTATGATGGATCAATTTTAGTTATGGTTCTGGGACAATTAAAGGTTAAAATCTCCTTTCGGTATTCTAGAATTTTCCTAATAAATTAAAGTTTAGACGGATGAAGATCCAATAAATCCATTCTCACAAGTCTTCATTCTTCGTCCAAATACAACTGGCTCATTTTTCATTGGAAATGAAATTTTCCGGCTCGATTTGCACAATAATTAGAACAATTTTTTTCATATATATAATTTTCAAATTTTTTTTTGTCAAACACTTGAATAGTAACGGATTTTCTCCCTGAAATGGGTTTCAATTAAACAATTTTTGGTTGCTTTTCCGGTGTTTTTTTAACCCATTTTTATTGTAATTGATTTTGTTGTTTTATTTTGTTTTTAAATCAAGTTTGAAACATAAAAAAGAAAGTTTTTCGGTAAATGTTCAATAGATTTGCTTCTTTTCTTTTTTTTTTTGGTTAAAAATCCAACATTTTACTTTATGTTTTTGAGAAAACTCGTTCGGCTAGACATGGAAAAAAAACATTTTTGTTTTCCTAATTTTTGAAAAATTATCATGGGAAAATGAAGCTGATTCAGATGGTTAAACAAGCAACAAAGGGACAAAAGGAAATTTATGAAGAAAATAAGTCAACAATTGCGCAATATTCGATCGCGTCTGCAATTTCAATTGTAAATTTTTATCGAAACACATTAAAATTTTTTATTCGAACAAAATCACGTTTGAACTGGTTTGAACTAGTTTCTCCTTGAACTGGTTTCTTTAAAAAAAACAATTTTCTGAAAGTAAAAGCTTAAATTATTTTTATTTTGAGGCTCTCTACTTCTCTGGATGTTGGTTCTTATGGGAATGTAATTCTACGTCCTACATATTTTTTGGAGTCACAGTGTTTCTTCAGATTCTTTCAATATTTTCTATGCGGTCATTAGCAGGTAATCAATAATTTATGTTTACCCTTTTAAAGGAAACATTTTGCAGGAGCTAAAGTTGATGAAAAAGGACATGTGATTGATGCAGGAGCTGATTTGAATGATCCAGAAGCTTTAGGAGAATATTGCAAAGATGCTATTATTTTGACCGTGATTACACAGGTTTTTATTTTATTTTTTTTTTAATTTTAATATTCTCCTTTTTCAGATTATTTCGCTTTATTCGAATTTCGGTTTTCTTCTTCTTCTTGCTTTTCCTGCTTCAATTGGATATAAATTTGTTTTCACATTTTTACTTCCCTGGCTAACGGCTGGATCGGAAACTGAAGAAGTGGACGATAAAAAACAGCGAAAAATGGAAAGAAAACGCGAAAAAGTCGTTTATAGGCGATAAAAATATTCGAATTTTAAATTAAACTAACGAAAAAAATTGGGTAAAGAGTATTTGTGGTCTAATATTTATGTTAATTTTTTAAAATTTAAATAAATTATTTTTAAAATTGTTGTTGACATATTCAAATTGTTTTTATTAATCAATATTAATATTTTTAATTAAAAAATTATTGAATAAGGAGAAATGTGAATGAAAATTAAGAATGGAGCAAAACAGAAGTTGGGGAAATCCAGATTTTAATAATTTGACAATCCTTTGTAAGGAATTGTCATACACAACAACGGAGAAAAACATTCAATCAGCGAAAAATATTATTCAGGTACTTCAAATAATTTTGACATCGAATGCAAATCTTTCTTTTCAGAAAATATTCAATAATAAATCATTTGATCTTGGCGCTGTTTTACCATCACCAATACCATATAATGATCAGCCATTTAGTGCAGTTTATGAGCTTACAAATGGATATTCTCCATTTTTTGATACAGTAATTGATGATGATGAATTATGTGATGATTTGTGGAATTCAATTCTTTATCAATGTGATTCGTCTTGTATGGTAAAATTGGAAACAAAAAAAATGTTGGCAAAAAAAAAAAAGAAAAATCTTTTAGGATCCCCAAACTGCAAAAGATTCAGTTTTAATGAATGTAATATCAACTTATGTGACAAGAATGTTACCCTGTGATGAAAGTGTTGTTAATTTACCACAAAGAACAACAACAAAAACCCATCAAACAATCAAAACTCCACTTCAATTATTCAAATCAACAAGTCCTTTAGTGAATCGGATGAGTATTGGTAAAATATAGAAATGGGAATTTCCAAAATTTAAAAGTTAAAAAATTCAGAAGATCGAAATGATTTAATGTCATCAAATGTGAATTTACAACCAAGATTTATTAATATTTTCTGTAATTTAGTTTTAAAAATTTGTTCGACAAGTTCATTCCCGACACCGAATCGGCTTTTGTTGTTACGGTAAAATTTTTGGCAAAACTTCATTTGGTTCTGTTTTTCTTTCAGATATTTATTAAAACAATTTCACGTATTTTGCTTATATGAGACATTTGATGAATACATTGACACTTTAAAGGTTTTAAATGTCAATTTTCTTTGTATAAATTATAAAGAGAAATATTTTCAGAATGCAATAATAATTCAACCCCCATTTATGGCTCAGTTATACAATTTTTTCCATACAACTCTTCTTCATTGCCCAACAGTTTCACTTTTTAAAGATATTACAAGTC
Organism: Caenorhabditis drosophilae; assembly: GCA_963572285.1. NCBI lineage: Eukaryota > Metazoa > Nematoda > Chromadorea > Rhabditida > Rhabditidae > Caenorhabditis > Caenorhabditis drosophilae. The sequence goes on along the minus strand of OY751560.1, from coordinate 6,437,272 downwards.
AGCTTTTTCTGATGTTCTTTAATTCAAAAAAAAGAAAAGAAGAATTTTCAGTGTGCTGGTTGACATATTGTAGACCATGGAGGTATCATAACATTGGAAATCCAACTGAAACAATTCAAGTTTCAAAATTTGTTCCATTTGCAAAAAAAAATTTTGAATTTTATCGAACATTGTTAGGAAAAATAATCAAAAAGTTTTTTTTTGTGTTTCTTTTAGATTGAAAAATTTGGAAAAATCGATTGATAATTTTAGATTCAGCTCGTTTAATGTAACATTGGATATAACAACAATAATGAGATCAGTGATTGAATTCTCATGGAAAGAGCCGCAATGTATTATTTTGAGGTAAAAGATTAAATGAGAAAAATCAATAAATGTTTGTCGCCATTTTTAGAAGTATTGGATTAGATGTTCAACCACATGTTGTTGAGTTATTAGAACATATGAAAACCGTGGTTTTAGCGCATAAAAATAATGTTCGAATCGAAGAAGAAGTTTGTTTTTTTCTTCTTCTTTTTAAATGTTCATTCCAATGATTTGAATTTTAAAAAATTTAAAGGAAAATAGTGGAATACTAAGTTCATTATTTGGAAATACATCGAGCAAATCATTGGCAAGCGCACAATTAATAAAAGAAATTGAAAATATGATGAGAGATTGTGATAAATATTTAGCAACCCGAATAATGAATGATATTGAAGCCGAAACGATGAAAAATGAGACACAATTGACAGAATTGAACAAGTTTGAAATCTCCAAAAAAAAAGAACCTAAAATAATTATTTTCTTTTCTTTCCAGAACAGCAGTTTCAGCAATTTTGAGTGAAACTCCAAAAACTGGATTTTTGTTGCCTGATCATTTCGTTGATTCAAAATATAATTTAATGTTGTTGACTCCGAATGGTAAAAAACAAGTTTTAAACGGGGAAAGAAGGTTCAATTTCTCCCGATGCACAAATCCGAATTCACCATCGGCAACCAGAATGGAAATATCATGTTTAGTACCAATTTTAACAGATTTATCACAAAAAGCATCTAATTTGAAATTAGTGAAAAAGTTGTCTGAAAATTATTCAAAAAATAATGGTAATTAAACTCTTAAAATTAAAAAAAAAACATTTCTTTTTAATTTCAGCTTTTGGATATTTAGCAAGACTATTGATGTATCCACCATTTCCAAATCCTGATCCAACAAAAGCTGTGCCGATTTATTCACCATTTTTAAAAGAAACTCCGCCATTACTTCGATTAAGAGTTAGTGAGGGGGAGGAGAAGGAGGAGGAGGAGGAAAAAGTTTGAAAATAATGGTTTATTTTTAAGATATTTGCAAACTTTTTGGTTGTTTTCTCAATAATCTACATGATTCTTGCGCAAATATTTGGAAAGTATTTTATTATTCCAACAATGATCATTGGCTTTATTGGAATTTTAGTTTCAGCCGCACTGGCAGCTGATTCATGATTTTTTTAAACTTGTTTTCACTTTGTTTTTTATTAATTTCAAAAATTGAAAACCCCATAATTTTGTTTGTTTTTTTTTCGGGTTTTTTTTAAAATAATTAATTTATGCTCAAAGTGAATCTGTTTTCTCAATTTTTCAATGAATTCGTTTTGAGAAAAATTCAAATGAATACCAAACAAATCGTTGAAAAGTTTGACATTTCTTTTTTTATATTTATTAATATGAAAATGTTGGAATTTTAAGCTTTTTTTTGCTGAAATTAGATGGGGAAAGAAGATGAAATTGAAAAAGACAGAAAGAAATGGGAAAGCGATGAAGGATGGGAACTGAGAAAAGCATTTATGTTGGCTCATTACGATGATTTTCCAAAGTTGGTTTCTTCTTTCTTTTTTTTTTCAAATTCCATTTTATTTTTCAGAATTCAATTACAATGTTTATCACAATTATTTGTAAATGTTACATTGTTAGGATGTGAATATAATGAAAGTTTAATGAAGAAGATCAATGAATTAGGAAGAGGAATTCATGTTTCAACGGTAATTTTCAAATTGAAAAAATTGTTTGCAAAAATTCAGCAAAAAAAGAAAATGGAATTTTTAGGAGAAAATAAAAAGTGGAAATTTTGTAAAAGCGTCAGTGGCAAAAAAGAGACAAGCGGTAAAATTGGAAGATTTAGATGGAGCGGAAATTGAGAAAAAAAAGTTTTTCTATCTTTTTTTCATTTTCTAAATTTATAAGTTATCAATTTTTAAAGAAAAATTGAAGTTGAAAAAGTCGAGGAGAAATTCGAGGAGAAATTAGTCGCGCTGAAATCGTCACTTGCTTTGGTAAATTTGAATGTTTCTTCGTCTTTCTTAAATTAGGCGTTAAAAATTTCAGACTCCTCATCATTTAAGCAGTGAACAAATGCTGAAAACAGCAACATCAAAATGCTGCCTGCGTTGGTTTGTGAAAAAGAATGGAACGAATGTTGACATTTATATTGATCGATTTTTAGTTTTAAAACATAAGTAAATTAAATATTTCAAAAATTCACCAATTTCACCATTTTTTCAGATTTTCTCAGTTTTGTGTTGATGCTCAAGAAGCAGCGATCAATGCAGTTGTGGAAAGTTTTTTAACTTGTGAACCAAAAATTAAAGTCGATCATAATCAAACTTTATAATTGAAAAAAATAAAATGTTTTTCAGGGAATGGAAATTTGTTTCAATGATCATCAAGCAGATAAATGCTATTCAAACTCAGTTGAAAGAAGTTTGAGAAAAGTTCGAACAAATATTATGACTCAACCGAATTTTAAAGGTTTTTAAATTTAAATATTAAATTAAATTAAATAATATTTGTTTTAGGTTTAAGCAAGTGTTTAGAAGCAGTTAATATGAGCGTAATTCAAAATACTAAAAAATTGGAGGTTCCTTTTGAATTTTTTTTTGTTATTGAATTATTTACAACAACAAAAAATGGATTTAGGGATGGTCGCAACAATTAGATTTGGTGGCTTCTGATGTTTTGTTAGCTTCACGAATACTTTCAAGCAAAGAATGTACTCGACCAGCGATGGCTACAATTGCAGATCAAATGGCGCTTACAATTTGCAAACAAATTTGGAATAACACGAAAATAATATTGGCGGAAAATTCGCATAGTTCACTGGCTTTCTCGGAATGATCTTATCGCGATTATTTAATTTAAATATTTTGTTTTGTTTTTTTATGGGTATTCTGGTTGTTTTTTATTTTTTTTTTAATTACTTTATTAATGGCAAAACAATATTTTCTTTTTCAAAATTATCGTCGTTGTCGTTTGACTTCTGATTTTAATTTCAGTTTAAATATTTTTCCACCGTTTTTTCGTTTAAATTGTTTTGAATTCAATTTTCAGATGTCAGCACTTTTTAAAAAATTGTCGTTTGGTATCAAAAAAGTGAAACAGAAAAAGGTAAAATTCAAGATTTTTTTTGTTGTTTCATTTTCGAAAACTTGAAAGTGTGCTCTATTGAGAAAAAGAAAGTGTTACCAAATAAAGAAAAACGCCGTTTTCTTTTCTCATTTTTCGGTTGAATTATTTCAGGTGATTGAAGAAAGACGAGAAATTTCGAAAATTTCGGATGATATTCTTCAAAAATATGATGAGCTTAATGAAAGAAAAATTGGAAAAATAATTGTGGAAAAGAAAACGCCAAACAAGAAACGAAAAAAAGGTATTTTTGTTAATTAAAAATTTGGAAAAAAAAGAAGTTTAGAATCGATTCAAATAATATCAAATCCGCGAAAGCGTCAACATTCTGATGAATCCGAAGATGAAGAAGAAGAAGAAAAAGATCAAATTGATTTGAAAATTAAAAAACTGGTTTGATTATTTTTAAATAAAATGTGTTAAATATTTAATTAAGATTGATGAAGTTCGACGATCAAATCGAATTTTTACGTGGGGAGAAAATATTCCGGAAATAATTCTTCGATTTTCTGATGGAGCAATTCATAAAAAAATATTGGATAAAATCGAAGAAAATAACATCAAAAAACCATCGCCGATTCAAATGCAATCGATTCCTGTGATGCTCGAAAGAAGAAACATCTTAGCCAGTGCCCCAACCGGTTCTGGAAAAACATTGGCATTCGCTGTGCCAGTGATAAATGAAATATTAAAATTGAAAGAAACTGAGGAGTTTTCAAAAGAAAACCAAATATTAGCAATAATATTGGAGCCAACGCGAGAATTAGCAGCACAAACGTATTCTGAATTTGTAAAATATTGTGGAGAATACATCAATTGCGTACATTTTAGTGATGACGAATCATATAAAAATGGTGAGAACTCTATGATTTTTATCAATTGATTTTTTTCTGCGATTTTTCAGCTGAAATTTTGGTGTCGACACCAAATCGAATTGTTTTTCATTTGGAAAAATTTGAAATGTCGAATTTGAGGTAAAACGTTCATTTGAAAAAAAATCGATAAATTGGGGTTTTTTTTTGATTAGATGGCTTGTTGTTGATGAAAGTGATCGTTTATTTGAAGTTGTTGAAGGGCAAGACAAATGTTTTCGTAATCAATTAGCAGCAATTTATAAAGCTTGTGAAGCAAAATGCACAAAAATGGCATTTTTCAGCGCAACATTTTCACAAGAAGTGGAAAAATGGTTGGAAAAGCTCACCATATTTGTTCAATAATTAATTCTAATTTTTTTTCAGGTGCAAGGAAAATATTGAGAATATTGCAATGGTTTGTGTTGGTGAAAGGAATTCATCAAATACAAGTGTAAAACAAGAATTGAAATATTGCGGATCGGAAGAGGGAAAAAAAATGGAAATTAAAACATTATTGAGAACACAATTCAAGCCGCCAGCATTGGTTTTTGTTCAAGTAAAGCGAAATAAAAAATAAAAAAAAGCTGAAAATTGAAAAATAAATGTTTATTTTTAGAGTAAAGATCGAGCAGCTCAATTAGTCAAATTAATTTCATCGATTGATTCGAGTTTGAAAGTGGATTCAATCAATAGTGACAAAAGTGATAAAGAGGTTATCAAAACATCAATCAAAACCATTTGAACTTTTATGTTTACAGAGAGACGAAACAATGGAAAGATTTCGAAAAGGCAATATTTGGGTATTAGTTTGTACAGAATTACTTGGACGCGGTCTTGATTTAGCCGATGTTGGATTAGTAATAAATTATGATCTGCCAACATCGATTGTGAGTTATATTCATCGAGTTGGTAAGAAACGAAATTCGATATTCATTTAAACTTCCTTTTAATTTCAGGAAGAACTGGAAGAGCTGGAAACGTTGGTCATGCGATAACATATTTTACTGATAAGGATATTCAATATATTAAAAGTATTGCAACGGTAATAAGGCAATCAGGATTTGAAGTTCCAGAGTATTTATTAGAAATGAAAAAAGTTTCCAAGTAATTTAAATATTTTTTGTTTAATTTTCAAATATTAATTTAAAATATAAATTTTTTTGCAGAGACAAACGAAGAGAACTATTAAAAAAAGCTCCAAAACGGCAAAAAATTGCAGTTGTTAAAAAAAAGTTCAAGAAGGGTAAAAAAGAAAAAATTGAAGAGAAGAAAAAAGAATAATTTTTGATTTGAGCTAGAAAATATAATTGTTATTATTTGTTTCCTTTTTTATTGTTCATTGTTGTTGTTTGTTTTTTAAATATAATTTTAAAATTTTAAAATTCGTTTATTTTTTATTTATTTTTCAATGTTTTTAACATTTCCAATATATTAATTCAACTGATTGTTTTTAATTCCGCAAATTTCAATTTTTCAGCTTTTTTAAATGGGAAGAAGTCGAAGCAGAAGCAGAGGTTTTTATTTGTTTTTTTTTTTTTTTTTAAAGAAAAAAAACTTTACAGAAAGACGTCGAAGATCTCGATCAAGATCAGTTGAACGAAGGAGAGAGAGAAGTCGAAGTCGTGAAAAAGAAAGAGAACGAGATAAAGGAACAAGAAGAAGAAGTGGAAGTAGAGAAAGAAGACATCGAGATGAAAAAGATAGACGAAGTCGTAGTAGGTAAATAATTTATAATAAATGCTCATGGAATTGTCAGGCAATAAAATGGGTTATTTTTCAGAAGTCCGAAAGATCGTCGCGATCGTAGCAGAAGTCGAGATCGAAAAAATCGAGAAAAGGATGGAAAACGAAGGGAAAGAAGACCAAAACAACGTGAATTTAAAAAAATGTTGTAGGAAAAAATGAAAAATGAATTTGCAGAAGAAATAAGCTTGGAATCATTGCAAGGCGTCGAAGAAGAAATGATGAAAACAATGGGATTCGGTGGATTTGATACAACGAAAAATAAAAAAGTTGAAGACAACGTCGATGGTTGTACGAATATTAAAAAACCGAGACGTTATCGGCAATACATGAACAGAAAAGGAGGATTCAATCGACCACTGGATTTTATGGCGTGAATATTTTGTTTTTTTTTTCTGTTTTTGATCTCTTTTTATTTGTGAATTTCCAAAAAAAAAAAAAAATAAATATTAATTTTAATATTTTGCTCAATTTTATTCGATTAGTTTTTAAACTATTTTTTACCTAGATTTTTTTCGATGTCAGTTAAATAATTTTGAGATGAAGCTTGAATTCAGATTTTACAAAAATGGAAGATAAACATATTGGAAGCTTGATCTCAGTTGATTGTGGAAAAGGAAATTATTATCAAGGAAAATTGACAGCAGTTGATGCAAGCACAAAAAATATAACCATTGCCAATGCATTTAGGTATTTTGTTTAACTCGTTGTGCTTTTCTCGTCCAAAACGAAAGGCGGGGGAAAAAAGCCGGAAACTTCAGAGAAGGAATTCCACTTGGAAAATGTGTAACAATCAATTCGTCGGATATAAATACGTTGAAAGTGTTAAAGCCGCCGGCAAAAAAGACGAACGCACAAAAAGAGCTGTTTACAAGTAAAAGGTCTGAAAAGAAAACAGAAGAGACGGAAAAAAATGTCGAAGGTAATAAATTCATGAAGAGAGGGGGAAAGGACAAGTTTTAAAAATATTTTTTTTTCACAGGAGTTTTGAATAAATTATTTCAATTCCCGCCACAAAATAATTCAAATAAATTGGGAAATTCAGTGAAAAATTCAATATCAAAAGATTTGAAATCTTTCGGGTTAGTTTTGTTGTTGTTTTTTTTTTTTGGGAATTAAAAATGATTTTTTGATTTTTGCAGTAAAAAATACGATAATCTGGCTGTAGTTGAGAAAAAAATTGCCAATGAAATTGCTGAAACACCATTGTATCGAGACTTTGAACGACAAATTCCGAATCCAACAGCGTTATCAAAAATATTAACGAATAATGGAAGATCACCAAATACACGTATGTGTAATAAAAAACAAGGACCGTCTGGAATTCCATTACTCGACGCATTGAACTGCTACAAAGGATATGGAAAACGAAAAAATGAGACAAACCTCGAAGGTCCAATTGATTTCGATCTCGAATCGGATTTTGATTTTGATGAAAATCTGAAGTTGTTCGAAAAAGAAGACATCGATGAAGAATACTATGAAACGGTGGAAAAATTGAAAATCTCGCAGAATTTTGCACATTATGAGAATATAGTCGATGATGAGGAACGAGTCATTTCATGGACAAATATAAAATCAAGAATGTCAAAGAATGAATTTGAAGAGGATTCAGTGAAAAATGAAAGCAAATCCACACCGAAAATCGTGTTGAATTCGGTGAATTTCGAAAAAACGGCCAATGGACAACCGATTCCGGCAATAAGTGGACAACAAAAAAAGGAGTTTTTAAAAGTTTGCTCTGAAACAATGGGAGAAAATGTGCTGCACACGATCCTAGCCGACAGATTCTTCTCGTGGTTTTGTAATGTTCAAGAAAGGTGATTTTTGAAAGCAAAGCAAAGAAAAGAAAAAAGGGGAAAGAAAGGAATCGGAGGATGTGAAAAATGTTTGCAGACATGGCGTCAAAAATGGAAGCTGTGCTTTAATTGCGTCATCGAAAAATTCGGTTCGATTTATTCGTCGAATTCTAACACATTTTGATAAAAGATCATATAATTGCCATTTGTATGGAAAATATCCGGGAGAAGAGTTTGATAATGTGAAAGTTGTTAACAGCTTGGCAGAACTACCAAAATCAGCGGTATCGGGGAAAAAAAAAACGATAAGAAAAGGAAACGGTTGAATTGAATCGCAAAAATTTCAGATTGTTTGCGTTTTGTCACAAGAAGTGAATGAAGAAGTGGAAAATTGGTTGAAAAATCAAACAGAATCGCATTTTATCTGTTTTGAATCGATTATAAATGGATTGGATCCAAAAAAGGTGAGAATTTTCATTTCACAGGCGAAGAAGCTGGATGGGTTACTTTTTGAAGATTCATTTAATCATGTTTGGATGTGCAACGGCTGGTTTACGACACGTCGCAAAAAAATTGATAGTTGGTCGAACATGTTTTGATCATTTGAGTGACTCAGCAACATCAGCAACAATTATTGTTGGTAAGAAAAATAAAATTGAAAAATTGAAAAGAAAATTTGATTGTTTTTTTTTTTTTAAATTAAATAGACAGCGCAGTGGCTGATATTGGATCACCGACAAATTGGTTCGATGATTGTTCAAAACAATTTATTTCTAGCGCATTTTCATCAACATTCCTTGTTCAACTCTCTTCTTTTTAATTTTTCGTTTTGGTTTTTTTTGTTTTCAATTTTTGTGATACAAAATCAATAGGTTCGTTGTCATAAATAGCAATTTAGTTTTTTAAAAAACAAATACGTTGTTCCGCTCTGCCCTTTTTCTTTTTTCTTCTAATTCCTTTCTGATTTCATTTTCTTTTTCCTTTTTTTTTGGTTTTAATATTTCAATCTTAAATCGTTTGAATGTTAAATTTTGTCTATTTTAGTGTAATCTCGATTTATTTTTTTTTATAAAAACTTTAGAGATCATTTTTTGCTTTTTTTTTTTGTTGGAGTTTATAAAACTCTTTTCAAATATTTGTTTTTTGTTTTGTTTTTTTTTTGTGAAATGTTCAAATTCATTTTGGCATAATTTTAGAAATGCCGAGGTGAATAAGATGACAAATAATGATACGGAAATCTTATCCTTATTCGAAACAGACGACAAAAATGAGACAGAAACGAGGTGAATAATTTTTGGTTTTTTTTTTTTTTTCAGACAAAAATCAATAATTTTTCAGCCAATTTTCTGTAGCCGGAGCTTTGCTGCTTTCGGGTATTCGAATGACTGATTGGTGGGAAATCACACTGAGCATATTTTTATGGATGGTCGTTTCATTTGTGGTTTGGGAATATTTTTTGCGAAAAATTTTTTTTCATTTTCAGATTTTTAGTATTGGCGCTTCTCTTATTTCATTATTTTCTCTACGAAAACATCCTTATGTTTGCTTCATGATCATTCCATTTTTTAGTAAGATTTTTTTGCATTCCTAGCATTCCTATAAGTGCAGAAATTCAACATTTTTCAGTAATGACATTTTTGATTCCATTAGTGTTTGGCGCTCCAACATCAATGGTTTTGGCTTTTGCTATGTATGCATCAAAAAATGCAGTCAGCACTTGGTACTGTATGGTGATGGGACTGATGCAAACAATTCTGATATTTATAATTTCTGTTACACGATTGCACGCCACATTGTGATAATCAATTTATCTTGTGTCTTATTTCGTTTTATAATCATATGATCAATCAATAAATTTTCATCACTAATCAGTTCAAATTTAAAAAAAGTAGATTGAAATTGTTTCGGGTGAAAATGACAATTTCATGGTTTGTTTTTTTTTCAGTTTCGTTCAAAAAACAAATTTTTTGTTATGCTGAATACAAAACGGCGAGACTTTTTGATATTGGTAAAGCGAAAAAACACGAATGTGCACGAAAACTAAAAAAAAAAAAAGAAAAGAAAAAGAAAGAAGAGACGTTATAAAATGGAGCAAAAAGCCGATGAAGGCAAATTAAACAAAAACTAAAAATTGGGAATAAATGAAGAATTAAGTCTACAAATCTCTAACTCGTGCACAAACATCTGAAGTGAATGAAGAGCATGTTCCGCTTCCTCCAAGATCACCAGTCTTTGCTTTTCCATCAGCAATCGATTGTAAAACGGCAGTTTCAATACGGCTGGCATAATCAGTGAGGTTCATGTAACGAAGCATCATAACAGCCGACAGCAATAAGGCTGTTGGATTGGCTTTATCTTGTCCAGCAATATCTGGAGCAGTTCCGTGAACAGATCTTCAAAATTAACCGTTTTAATAAAATTCTAAAAATTGAATTTTTACTCAAAAACAGCAGCGCCTTTGCCAATATTTCCAGATGGTGTGACACCAAGTCCGCCAACTAAACCAGCGCACAAATCCGACAAAATATCTCCGTACAAGTTTGGCATGACAAGAACATCGTATTGGGATGGGTCTTGAACCATATTCAAGCAAACTGTATCCAAATAGGCTTCCTTGAATTTGATATCCGGATAAAGAGCAGCTTGTTCGCGACAAATACTCAAAAATAAGCCATCGGACATTCTCATGATATTGGCTTTATGAACGGCCGTAACACATTTGCGTCCATTTTGACGAGCATATTCGAAAGCAAAGCTTGCAACATTACGAGAAGCTGTTTCGGTGATCAATTTAATTGATTGAACAACACCGCTAACAATCTAAAAATCAATAATTATTTTTATCACATTTTTTCATAATTGGTGATCTTTACCTCGTGCTCAATTCCGGAATACTCTCCTTCAGTATTTTCACGGATTGTGACAACGTCGACATTATCATACAAAGTCTTGTGTCCTTCAATCGAGCGGCACGGACGAACATTGGCGTACAAATCAAATTCCCTTCAAAATGTTTGTTTTTTAAACTTTTTTCAGAAATAAATCTTACTTTCGGACAGCGAGATTCAATGATCGATGTCCTTTTCCGATTGGTGTCTCAAGTGGACCTTTAAGTCCAACTTTATTCTAAAAAATCAAACGATTTTATCCAGAAATGTATTCAGTCAAATACCTGATGCATAAGTTCAATGCATCTTGATGGAATGCGGAAAATTCCATCTCTTCCTTTCACTGGAGTCACATCAACTGGATCCCATTCAATTGGAACTTGAGCAGCCTGAAAAGTCAAGATGGAATCCAATTTTGTGTGAATTTTCCAAGTACCTCGAAAATTTTTTGAACAGAGCTCGAAATTTCTGGTCCAATACCATCTCCTGGAATGAGAGTTACTCGACGAATCTGAAACAAACAAAAAATTAATTTTATTTAATAAATAAATGACGATGTACTTCTCCAGATGAAGCATATCTTTGAGAAATTGCGTGTCCGATCGACGAGACCGATGTTGCCTTTTTGATACACTTTGCAAGCATTTTACCCTTCAATATTTGTTTTATTTTGATTTTTATCAGCATTTTTTAAATGAAACAAAAAAACGTCAACAATATGAACATTTTGTTCGAAACTAAAGAATTAATGGAAAATTTGGGCGAGACGAGAACGAAGTGCGTTTTGCATTGTCAATAGAGCGAATAATATCGATTTTAAAAGGGCGGCGAAGAGCTGACACGTTGGAAACTTGCCAAGTGGAAAACGAATAGGGCAGAAAAGCCTCTCTATCTTTTCGTCTCTCTTTTTTCTTCTCTTTCTCTCTCTCTCTCTCTCTCTTCTTTTAAGTTTTCACTTTTAGATTTTTCCGTAAAATTCATTTTAATCAGATGAATACGTGTAGTTCAATCGATATTTTATTAAATAAAAGAAATAAAAATTTTTTTGTCAAAAACAAGTTTGAAAATTTGAAAAAAAATATGTAGAAATGCTCCTCCCATTTTTTAAATTTAATAAACTTCAAGTTTTTGCCTGATTTTTCTTCCAATTCCTTCAAAATTTTGTTGCGTATTCTTCCTTTTTATATTTGTTCTTTTCAGCTAAATGAATATAGGCGAAAGCTCATCTGTTGAGCAATTTTCAATGAGATCTCGAGTTGCTCGAACATCATCAAATGATAACGATGCTCCAACATACAAAGATATAATTCTAATTGAAAGAAATATTAAAAATGGAGATACTCTCAATAAATTGGCAATCAAATATCAAGTAAATGTAGGTTTTGAAAACATTCCAAAATTCATTTAAAAGAGCGGATAATTTTATTTTGTAGGTGGCTGAAATAAAACGGGTCAATAATATGGTTAGCGATCAAGATTTTGCAGCTTTATCGAAAGTAAAAATACCAGTAAGCCGCATGAGAATGGCACTTGGATTACAAACATCAACATCAAGTCAAGATGAAGAAGATGATAATGTTTTAATAAATATTGATGATCGAACACATTTAATTCAATCAAAATCTCGAGATACAAGTGTTGAAGAAATTTTTAATAAAACTGATTCAAATATTGGTAAAAAATCAAATTAAAAAATCATTATTTTTATAATTCGAATAATTTTCAGCACAAGTACGAGAAGCTTTACCCGAAGATGGTTTAAATACCGGCTCATTTCATTTTGTAACCGCTCGAAACCCGCATTCACCTACAATTTCAATTTGGTTTGTTATATTGGGTAATTTTTTAAAAATTCTCTTTCAAGATTTCTTCAATATTTGAAATTTTAAGGAGTTCTTCTAATTTTTTGTGTTCTTCCACTTGTATTAACAATATATGAAGAAGAAGAAGCCGCTTCACACCTTCATAAAACCACTCATGCCGCTTAAAAAAATGTTTTTCTGCTTTTTGGTTCAAATTTCTGTGCAATTATTTCAAATTTGTTGTTCTTTATCATTTCTTATCAATTATGTTTTACATGTTCAATTTGTTCGTGTTTCGTGGTGATAATTCATAACGTCAAAACTTGTGACCATTTTCTTCTTTTTTTCCATTCTGGGTATCATTTTTTTAAATTTATTGTGATTTGTTTTCTGTATTTTTAGAAATAGCAAGCATAATGTATCAATAACCGGATAAAACATTTTTCATTTCTTCTTTCCAACCTTAATAATTTTTTTTAAATGACAATAAACACACAAAATTATTTTTAAGTAATATCACAATTGAATTTTAAAGAAGCTTCTTGCACGGGGAAAAAACATACAATAATAAATATAATAAAATTATAAGTACAAATACATTTCATTTATCATCAGAATTTAAGCTCAATACATATTTAAAATAATTAAATAAATTAAAATTACAAATTTTACCTTGGATAAATCGATTTCCAATTATTTACTGATAAGTTCTCGCTGTTTGCAAGCGATTCGACATAAATCATCGAGACCAGTTCCAACTACATCTGAGTATCTGAAACATTTTCATGATTCAAGTCAAGCTTGACTCGAATTTACCCATTTTTTGATTTTCTTGGCTTGTTATAAGATCGTAATGCTTTATCATAAGAAATCGATTTGTACTGAAATTTAAATTATAAAAAAAAAAAACTTTTTTTTTTGCTTCTTTAAAAAAATTTACCTTTGCCCAGGCTGAAATCATAACATGAGGTAAAACTATTGTTGTAATTAAATGTAATGATGCAATTAAAGACATTTTTTCATTTCTTTTTTGAACCATTTCAATTAATCGTTCAATTAAATTATCAAAATCATTCGCTAAAATTTTTTTTTTTTTTTATATTTAAAATAATTATTTTTCTATTTTTTCTTTACCAGTTAGTATATGATTATTTCGAAAATTAAGTGATAATCCTTCTCGAGATGGAGTTACATAAAATTTCACTCGATTACTGTCCCACATTTGATTAAACCATGCTTCGATATTTTCATTTATCTGAAATTCCAAATCGGATCAATATTTTTTCTTCTTTCTTTTTTGTTGATTCAAAAAAATCAACAAAATCGTTACAATTGTCATTATATCACAGGATCTTTTCAATGCAATTTCATATTTTCTTTGCCGATATTCTTTTTCCAATTCTTTCTCCTCGCTTTTTTCCAATTCGTCTTAAACCATTTTTTCTTCAAATTTTCAATGTTTTTTTTCTTTTTATTTACCTTTTTTTTTATTCGAATTTGTTTGAGGCGTTGAAAATGATAATGATGGACTTCGAGCCGAACTCGATTCTGTTGTAAATGAAAATGATGAGATCGATTTGACTGGTGATGGTGGTTCACACATTTTTGATGACGATGCTTCATCGTCTTCGTCGCTAATGTTTTGTTCTGCTGTAATAAAACCAATTTTGGTTTAAAAACTCAAATAAAATAGTTCAAAACTTTTTTTTTCAATCTTCAATCGTTTCTTTAATAAATTATCGTCGTCTTCTTCAGCTTCTTCTTCTTCCTCTTCTTCGTTTTCTTCTTCTTTTAAAGCCGAATTGTTGAATTTTTCTTTTTCAGTCGATTTTCGTTTTTCATTGAATTTATGATGTGTTTGTCCATTTTCAAATCGATTCGTCAATTCAATTCCACTTCTTGCTGCAATTGCTGATCCCTGAAATTGATCAATTCATTCAAAGAATCATTGAAAATCGATACTGCTGTAAGTCCTCGCTGTTTTAAATATTTACAAGCCATTGAAAATGCTTCAACTAATTCTTTATTTGCATTTTCTGGTAGTTTTTCATCGACATGAAGTGAATATGTTAGCTGAAATTGATTTTTCAATCGATCAAACAATCAACTTCCAGCCTATTGATTTTTCATTCTTCGGCATTTTTTAAAATTCAAAATAAAATGCCGCCACTTTTAAATTTGAAAAAAAAAACCAATCCAAGACTCACTTTTGGATGACAATTAAATGTCATTGCTCGAATTGTTGTTAAATCTTCAGGTAATGGGAAAAATAAAAAAGTGACCTTTTTCGGATAACAATTTTGAACCTAAAATTGCAAGAAAAAATCAATACATTTCTTTATTTTCTTTTTTTTTATTACAAGTGCTGGCCATAATGGGTCTCGTCGATAGGGAACCCAAAGAACATCTCCTTTCTTTATTAAATCTGTAATTTCAGCACAATTCAATTTTTCGAGTATTAAAGAAAATAAACTTACTAGCATTGTTAGACATTTCTGTTTAAAAATAATTAAAATCTGAAAATTGCCATTTTCAGAGTTAAAATTAATAAAACGTTCCAAATTTCCAAGATATTTTAGTGATTCGGATTCACACATTTTCCGTTTTTTTTCTTTTCAAAATTTCAATCAAAACTTTCACTATTTTTATTTGAATTATCTAACTAGAAATTATAATCGAGGGTAAGAAATTTTGAGCAAAAAATCAAAAGACAACAAATATTTTTGGCACTTTTTGGTATATTTGACGGGTGGAACGGGACAGGGGCAAAATAACTAGAAAAGCACTGGTTAACAAAGCGAATAACCAAAGAAAGAAAAAATAGAAATGCATTTTTTTTAAAAATATTTACAACACAGAAAATTAAAACAAAAAAAACCAAGTCGTGGAATAAGAAAAACAAGAATGAGAGTAAACAAGATAAACTTCAATTGAATAAAAAAAACATGATATTTAAACTTTTCTATTAATAATTCTGATTCTATTCCGTCTTCTAAATATTTATATTTGACAAAATTATAAAAATCAAAATGGAAGGATGGCATTAATACTTCTATCGTTTTATTGATTGAAATGTTTGACAATTTCAACAACCTGAAAACAAAACGTCTTAAACAAATACAAATTTTTATTCAAATTCAAATTTTCACGTTAAATTTACGTTTTCTTTTAAAATATTCACTAATTTTCATTTGAATTGATTATAAATTGTCGCATCTGTTAAAATTCTCATCAATTTCCTTTTCTTTTCAACTTTTTATCATTTTTTATTTATTTTTTAATTTAAATTAACCTTTTCATAAGTTGTAAATGAAACTCCAACTGCAATTGGTCCTTTAACCCAATTCATACTTAATCCTTTATACAAACCACGTCTTAGTCCTTCTGAAAAATTGATTTTCATTGATTTTTGCATAAAAAAGGCAAAAAACGAAACCAGTTTTATAAATGTGAATCATTGCTTGTATTGGACCCCATCCATCTGGTATTCTTCCAGTTTGCATCCGCCTTCTAACAATATCCAATGGATATGATGATGATTGTCCAATTAATCCAGCCAACATTCCGAACAACATTCGCCAAGCTGAACTTTCCTGGAAAAAAAATGAATAAAATTCTTTCTTTTTCTTCAAATTAAAAAAAAATAAACTGACGTGTTTTCCCATTTCATCGCGATATAATATTTTAAGAGTTTCATATGTGAAAAATGAGGATCCGGCATATGGAATTACTCCTAAAAATCAATATCTTTCTATTTGAATTCAATAAAAAATTCATTAATGTGAATTCTAGCTGTGTACGCAAACACTCTAACGCCTTAACACACATTTACTAACATACATAGTAAATAAAAGGAAAAGGAAATTTCTTCAAGAAAAAAATAATAACAAATTTTCTATAATTTTTTCTTTTAGAAAAAACAATATTTGATTATATTTTTATTTTTAAGAAAATTCAAGAAACATTAAAATTTCATTTTTTGATCTTTCGCAAGTTTTGATCAAATTTTTAATTAAAAAAAAATTCCAAAAGAGTTTACCTAACATTGTTGGATAAATTCCTCGATAATAAACTCGAAATCCACCTTCTTTATAAGTTTTAGTGAAAACCTTCAATAAATTATTTCAAAAAATCAGAAAAATTTGAAATAAGAACAAACCGATCTTAATGAATCGTACTGCATCTTTGATGAAACTGCTAATCGGGCTTTTGCTGTGTCTAATGGATACGTTATAATTGTTGCTGTTCCTGCTGCCAATGCTCCAACGATATATCGTTTTACTGGTGTTCGATGTCTAAATTAAGCGGCAGGACAAATGTTTTCTTTTCATTCGATTCAGAAAGAAAAATTTACCCATTTTCGTCAACTTTTAACAACGTTCGATATTGTTCAAATGCGGTGAATTGAATTGAAGCATATGGAACAACACGAGCCATTGTTGCCGAATTTCCTCGATATAATGCGAAAAATCCATTTTCTTTGTACGTCAATTTAATAAACTTTAAAGCTGATCGGAATGAATAACCACGAGTACTGGATACTTTAAAAAAAACGAGAAACAAATTGAAAAAATGAGTTTTTTTAAATATTCTTCTCACCTTGAAAATAAATTTTGGTTCGATCTAATGGAGCGATTGTCGTTTTTGCCACTGCACCGGCAATTGCACCCGACCATAGAGATAGCATAACTCCGGGAGGGTTTTTCCCCTGGAAATTATTTTATAATTTTAATGAGGGTTTATTTAAATTTTCTTTTAATTTAATCATTTCTTGATTTAAATTGATTTTATAACATTTCTCCAATGGTTCGCCAACTCATAAATTTTAATCAATTTTTTTTGTGCGATTATAAAACTTTTAAAAACTCACAACATGGTCCTTCATTAAATTTGACTGTAAATCGTTTGCTTATTAGTCGAATTAATCTGAAAAGTTCTAGTTTTTTTATTACTGAATTTTGATGAAAAAAAAACTGGTTTTTTTGAAAAATTTAATTGTTTTTTGATTTTTTGAAAAGAAAAAGAATATGATTAAAGTATGATTTTTAAAGTTAATGAAAAATTAAATAACTGAAAAAAGTTTTTATTTATCGATACACCTTTGAAGCTCAATTAAAAACAGTATTTATTGATAAAATTGATAAGAAATTTGAAAAAAAAAACGTTAAAACCCTTTAATTAAAGACGACTTACTTTTAAAAAGTTCTAATTTTAGAAATGAGGAAATTATGATTTTCAGACAAATTGATGGGTGACCCTAAAGGTCGCGTGCAATTAATCGTGAAACGGGATTATTTTTAAGAGCCGTTTGACTAGGTGAAAACTCGGCCATTTCAATTTTCGATATTTTTTAACAGTTTTAACAAAATAATGTTTTCAATATAATTTTTTGAAGTTATTTTAGATTACTTTTTATTTATTTCATTTATTTTCATTTTTCATAAAATATTTTATTTCATTTTTATAAAGTTTTATCCAGTTAACTAGTTTAAGGTGACCTAAAATTGGAATGGTGTAATTGCGCTCCGTTGATAACACAGTTAGGCCACGCTCTTTTTTTGCGATTTTACCACAGTTTGGGTTTCTTTAAAATAAAGGTTTTTACTTCTAAATTTTATATATTTCAGATGGCAGATTCATGGCCAAAAATTGAGCGCACCACAATCTCTTCTTCGGTGCCTTTTTCGAAAGTTAACGTCGATGAAAAACCACCATTTAATCGAACAATAAATGTATATCCTTTAACAAATTATACATTTGGAACTAAAGATGCACAAGCAGAAAAAGATAAATCGGTTGCGGAAAGATTTAAACGAATGAAAGAAGAGCATGAACAGGTT
Organism: Caenorhabditis drosophilae; assembly: GCA_963572285.1. NCBI lineage: Eukaryota > Metazoa > Nematoda > Chromadorea > Rhabditida > Rhabditidae > Caenorhabditis > Caenorhabditis drosophilae. The sequence goes on along the minus strand of OY751560.1, from coordinate 6,418,929 downwards.
TTAGCTTTTTTCATTTATTATTTTTATCAATTGAAATCTATTTTTATTGGCAGAACTTAGCGAGTTAAAATTATTGTTTTAAACAATTAACCCGCTAAATAATCAAAAATTCTAATTTAATTGTTTTAAATTTAAATAATGTAAAATATCATAAAAAATATTCACTAAAATCAAATTTTTAATGTTCAACAATTGCAGGTTGGTATGCGCCGATCTGTAGAAGGTGTTCTGATTGTTCATGAACATTCGCTTCCACATATTTTACTTCTTCAAATTGGAACTACTTTTTATAAATTGTATCAATTTCAATGCCTAATTTATGGTAAAATCGTATTTTTTACAGACCTGGTGGTGAATTAGATGCTGGTGAAAGCGATATTGATGGAATGAAAAGACTTTTAAATGAAACTCTTGGTAGAACTGATGGAATTCAAAACGAATGGACCGTTGAAGATGAAATTGGAAATTGGTGGCGTCCAAACTTCGATCCACCACGGGTAATTTTAAATTTCGAGTTAAAGAACCTGCAATAATCGATTATTCAGTATCCATATATACCTGCTCATGTAACAAAACCAAAAGAACACACGAAACTTCTTCTTGTTCAACTTCCAGAAAACAGTAAAATATTTCTGAAATTTAATTTTAAAAACTTTTTTCAGCAATGTTTTGTGTGCCAAAAAACTTTAAACTAGTAGCTGCCCCATTATTTGAGCTTTATGATAACGCAGCTGCTTACGGTCCACTTATTGCAAGTCTACCAACAACTCTCAGCAGGTTTTTTTTTGCATTTTTTTTCGAATTTTAAATGTCAAACTTTTTTCAGATTTAATTTTATTTTTAACGACTCAACATAATTATTTATTCACTTTATTTCGTTAATTTTTCAATATTTATGTAATTTCGATCTCTTGTTAATATTTTCTTTCAAAAATAAAAAGAAAATTGAAAATAATGCCGGAACTTGTCAAAGAGGCGCAAAAGTGAAAAGATTATGTAATTTGCATAACATAAATATGACATCCAGCTGAGCGATTCAATTCCAAAGATATCATCTGTGTTTTGATGGATCGCCATATGCCGCACCATCACAATATGATTTTTAGCTTTTTGTGCCACACCACCTTCCTTGTTGAATTATTGTTGAAAAATTCTAAACTGCAGAAAAAAAAAGTCGAAATTGCGCAATTTTTCAATATTGAGACCACTTATTAATTGAATGACATTTTCTTGTTTTTGTCCTGTCATTTTATAAGAGGACAACACGTGCATTATTAATAATGAACAGATATGGATGTGGCCCAACACTATAAACGATGGTCAAGTATTCAAATGTTTCAATTCAATTTAACAACACAAAAAATTGTGCACTTGAAATCAATACAAGATGATTACGTATTTCTCATTCAATACTTTTGGAGATTTGAAAAATGGCCAAAAATAATCCAAATTTTTAGTTAAGAATACAATTTATTCCAATTCGATAATTACATTTTTAGCCTTTAAAACCTTTGCTACAATTTCATTTTATTTCTCAAGAAAAATTAATGAAAAAGTTCAAAGGAGCATTGAATTATTACTGTAACAGTTTTTCAAATGTGTTAAAAGGAAACAATTGAATTCTAAATCAAAATCGCTGAAATTTATCAATTTTTTTAAAGAAAAAAATGTTTTGAACGCTTCCATTGAAAAAGAGAATTTGATATGCTCCTTTAAAAATGATTACTGTAGAGAATTGAAAAAAATCGTTTTTTAATGAATTTTTTCTCGAAATGTTCCTGAAACAAATTGAGTTGATTAGACGTTTTAAGCTAAAACGAGGCAGCCGGGCAAAATTGGTTATGATGTAACAGGTCATGAACTATTTGTCACCTGTCCCATCTGCCATTACAATTTGTCCTATTTTCTCATAAAAATTCCAACCCCCCCCCCCCCCCTCTTCCCTCCTTTAACCCCCCCCCCCCCCTTCCATTTCGTCGATTTTTTTCACTCCGTTTTCAGTTTTTTTCAGAAAAAAATCCAAAAAACAAATAAAAAGTTGGTTTTTTTCTGGGTTTTCAGGTTTAAATGAGTTTTTTTTTTGTAAAATAAAAAAAAATCAATAAATTTATATATTTTTAATAATAATAATAATAATAATAATAATAATAATATATCAATCATCGATAAATTCAATATTATATAATATCTTCCTCCCCCCCCCCCCTTCTTTTCCTTCACCCCCCCCCCCCCCCCCACGTCTCCTTTTTCCATCTGTCACAATATCAGCAAGCTCCGCCCATTGAGATATAGTCGAACCAGTAAGAAATGACCGCCCCGCCCATTGGTATTGAATGAAGAGCCAAATCTGGGATTCACGACGAAGATGCTCAAAAATGATGAATTTGTCGTCAGCAACACCTGAAACCAACTTGCTGCTTCCAAGAATTGTTGCCGCCGCCGTCACCGCCGCAGCATCTCAAAAACCATCCGAATCGATTGATCCGGCGATTTTACTCAAAATGATTCAACCCGATTTTGGTGAGCCATTTCCTCTGAATTCAACCCGAAAATAATTGCGAATTTAGACAAAACCAACCAGGTCAATTTCTGGGAACTTCTGGGAATTCAATTGAAGCTCAATGAAATGCTCACAACAACAAAATCAACAAAAACGCCGAAAAATGAGAGTCTGAAAGTGATCACGACGTCATCAAATGAGCAAAAAGCTCAATTTTCTATCGAGAATTTGTTGAAAGACGAAGAAGCTGAGGTTTTTCCTTCAAATTTTTCTTCGAATCATTTTTAAGCTTTTTTCCAGGCCGCTTCATCTCCTTCTTCATCTTCAGCTTCATCAATTTATAACCCGAATACTTACACACTACAAACACTACAAACTTTAGATCGAAGATCGATCAACAAAAAAAGGTTTCAATTTCAATTTTCTTTTTAATTTAAAAAAAAAAATCAACAAAATCCAGCTCAAATCAAAGATGCGTTTGTGACAAATGTGGAAAATCTTATGCCACAACAAGCAATTTAAGTCGTCACAAGCAGGTTTTTCAGATTTTTTGTTTCAAATTTTCATTGATTTTTTTTTTCTTCTTTTTCAGACCCATCGTTCTCTTGACAGTGAATATGCTAAACAATGTCCACATTGTGATCGAGTTTATGTCAGTATGCCAGCATTAAGGTTTTTCCTTTTTTTTCTTCATCCAAATTTTTCTTCAAATAATTTAAGAGAAAAACAACATTTTTTTTTAAAATTAATTTAAAAATCAATGAAAATACAGTAATAAAAATAAAAATTGTAATCGATATGATATTATTAAAGACAGCCTATTCCCACCTGCTCATTCTTCCTCTCTCTCTCTCTCTTTCTCTCTTTCTGTCTATCTGGAGCAGGATATTGTCTAATAACAAGAGTCGCACTTATTGCGTCATCATCACCTGTACTCGAAAAATCCTTTTCACCTACAAATAATACATAAAAATTATATAATACCAGCTTAACTGGTCCAATTTATAGTCCTCGTCGATGAATGGCATTTTTTGTACGCTCAAATTTCATTTCAGCATGCACATTCTCACGCACAACGCGAATCACGAGTGCCACGTTTGCGGCAAACGATTCTCGCGTCTTTGGCTACTTCAGGGCCATCTTCGCTCGCATTCTGGAGTTCGACCATTTTCGTGTGCGCACTGCTCGAAAAGTTTCGCTGATCGTAGCAATCTTCGCGCTCACATTCTTACGCACACAGGTAAAATTGCGGCTGCCACCGCCACATTTCAATTCCCTTGACATTTTTTAAGGCGACAAACGTTTTGGATGTGACAAATGCGGACGGCGGTTTGCATTACGAGCTTATCTTAACCGACATGTCGAATCATGTTGCAAGTGAATAACTTCTTCCAATCTTTTCCCATCATCTTTTTCTTTTTATTTTACTCTTCATAGTCACTCAAGTCACATTATTTTTCTAGTCAATAAATAGTTTGAATATTTTTCTTCATTTTTTAAAATTTATTTAGGAAAATTTTCAAAAAAAAAAAAGCACACACACACACACTGGGAATAAAACAAAAGCAATAAAATTTTAAGAGAAAAAACCTGTAAATAAATATGCAAATTTAATTGGGGGGAAAAAAAACTCAAAAAACAATTTTCAGAATAAAATATTTTTAAAATGTTTACATATGACGAGTGTTGCCAAAATTAATTCCAGAAGCTGTTGCCCCTTTGTTACTTCCCATTTGAAGGCCAATCACATTATGACCAGCTTTCAATTGCTCTTCTGTCCATTCTCGTTTTTCAGCTTCAGCTTCTTTTGGTCCAAGTCCGGCAAAGCCAAAATTTTTTTGACTTTTTCTTGCCAAAGCAGCGAGACAAATAAGAACCGCGTTTGGATCTTGTCCTTCGTACAAATCAACCGTCTGAATATAATTCCAATTTGAAAAATTGCCTCAAATTATAAATTTCACTTGGAAAAGTTCCGATTTTTGTACAAATTCTTCAGCAAATTTCAGGAAAAACGAAATATTTTCCATTTTTTTGAAGGCCATCGCTGAAGTGTTCACTTTCTTAATCGATCCAGGTTTTAAAGAATTCGCAAGGCTGTAATTATTGATTAATTTTCAATAGAATCGCCCTTCCTTACGTGCATAAAAGTGATCCATCACGAAAAAGTTCAACAAACGTTGAAACATTTCCACTTGTATCCAAGCTTTGTCCAGTAACCGTTTGAACCCACTTCAAAATATCCGACGCCAATTGAACATCATATTTGTCATGAATTTTCTGTTGAGCTTCCAACGCGATTCCAGACTTTTCAGCTCTTTCGTTTGATGCAAACGTGGCCATTATGTTGACTTTCAACTATAAAACTCATTTTATTTTAAAAAGTGACAAGAAAACGAAACGAAATCTATAAAATAAATAGAAAAAGCATTCAGTCACTTGTTCGCATTAAAGAAAAAAAGAAAAAAAGGACATTTCGAAAATCAATAAGCTCGTTTCATCGAGAAAGAAGAAAACAAAAAAAAACGATGGAATGCTTTGTCTAAAAATATAATTTGATGATTCACATTTTTTTTTCTTATCAGTCGACAATTTTTTCTTCATTTTTATAAACACAAATTGAACAATTTCTCGATTTTTTTCCATGACATTTTTTAAATATTTATGACTATTATTTTCTATGAAAGTACAGTTGAAAATTGTTGAAGAAATCGATGAATCAACAGCTAATCCAAGATTTACGACAAAATATGAGAAAACAATTAAACTTTGATGAGAAAAAAATAAATGATTTTTCAAAAAAAACCCGTTTCAACGAACCAAAAAAAACAAAAGAAATAAAATTTCGCGCCACATACAGTAATTGCAGTTGAACTTGTTATGGTCTCGAAAAGAAAACAATTTTTAACAATTTAACTCTGAAAATTTGTCTAAAAATTAACCTTTATCGCTTGAAAACAAGTAAAATAAACAAAAATAAAACAAAAATTTTTGAATTCAATTTTATTGACATCGAACATCTCCGATCTATAACTTTCTCTTCTTTCAATGATCCTAATTAATAAAATGTCTTTTCAGCCATAAAAAAAGCGAAAAAAGGAAAACAAAAAAAAGCATTCAATGAACACATGATTCAATGGCGAAAATTTGAATTGAAGATGAAAAAGAAAATTGCCTTGAAAGTCGAGGACACGTCTTTCAAATTCTGTTCAAAAACTGATGCCTTTGTTGTTCACAAAAAAAATGAAATAGTAACAAATCTTTCTGTGAATCGATTCTGAAGTTTTAAAAATCAACAAAAAATAGAAAAATAAACAATTTCCTAGCATTTATGTGTGTTCACATGTTTTACGAACTATTTTTTATCGGATCCAAAATAAAATTTTATGAAAAAAATAGAAAAATGAAACAAAAAACAAAGTTCATTTAATTTTTTTTCTTTTTTAACGCTGGTCTTTCAAAAACTGGCCTTGCTCCCGCTGAAAATTCAATTAATTTTTAATTTTTATTTTTCCACAGAAACCAGCTCTTTTGTTGAAAAATTGGGTATTCAGCTGACTGGTTGATGCCCAAACACCTTGATGTTCTGTGGTATCTTCTTCAGTAAGATGGGTATATTTTGTTCGCGAAGCTTTTCCAAAATTTTTAACCTGAAAAAATGCATTTTTGGTTCTGTGACGAAGAAAAAAAATGATTTTTTTTACCTGCATAACTTTAGGTAGAACTGTTTTATCAAATTGATCATCATTGGTGGCTTCAGCAAAGTTTCTTTTCAATACTTCATCTTCTTCATCCAAGAAGAAAGCTCCTCTATGGAAATATTTTTGCAAGAATTTATACTTTCCTTTATCTTGTTTGTTTGTGATTATTTTAGGATTTGCTCTTAAATATTTAATTCGTTCTTCTTCCGTCATTGCATGAATCTTTTCTAATTCAGCTTTTTCTTTTGCGTGCTCCTCTCTTTCGTCTCTGTTTCGTTTTAACCGTTTCATTTCTCTTAATTTCCATGCTTCATAAGCAATATCTTCACTTTCATCATCTGTTAATACAGATGTTAAATCAATTCGATCTTCAACTTTTCGTTTTTCAGCTTCTTCTTCTTCACGAAGAACACGTTCGATTAGCTGAAAATATTTTCTTAAAATTTTAAACATTTCAAAAACACTTACTTTTGCGCTTTCTCGTTTCCGCTCTTCAGCTCTTTTTTCTTCTTCTATCTTTTTTTGAATTTCCCGCTCTTTTTCTTTTTCGGCTTCAATTAAGGTAATTCTGTCCTTTTTTCTTGTAAAAATTGGTTTTAAACGTGGAACAGGATCGTCATCTTCTTCTGATTCTTCTTCGGAAGATTCTTCCTCTTCTTCATCTTCTTCTTCTTCTTCTAACTCTTCTTTAATTTCTTTTTTGATTTCTGTTTCCTGTTGTTTACGGAGCGCTTTTTCTCTTAATAATTGACGTCTTTTTTCAAAATCCTCTTCGTCACTTTCTTCATATTCATTTTCTTCTTCTTTATTTTCTTCATTTAATTCCATTCTTCTTAACCTTGCTCTTTGGCGTCTTTCTTCTATTTTTTGCTCATCTTCATCAGAATCTTCTTGCTTTCCAATTACTTCTGGTTCTTCAACATGCCGGCTTGAGCTTGGACCACCACGTCGATCTCTGTCATAGTCTCGATCTTTATTTCGATCTCTTCTTGAATATGATTCGTGTTTTTCATCTTCATCACTACTTCTAAAATTAAATGAAAACCATAAATTTGTTCAATAATATAATAAAGGTAAATGAATCCAACCTCCGCCTGTTTCTCTTTGGTTCTCTCTCTCGTTCTTTTTCATCATCAGAAGATTTTTCCGATTCAGAATCATACTCTTTAGCAAATTCCGGCCTGAAAAACAATATTTGAAAGCTTAATAAAAAATATATTTTCCTACACTTTTCCAGCTACATATCGTGAAACTTTAACTTTTTGCATAACAATCTTTCCTTTTTCATTTTTAACTGGAATTGCTCCAAGTGTTGGAAGACGGGAATGGCCAAAACTTCTAGCATCACTTTCCCTTTGTTCGAAACCCGGAACATAATCCCCCATTTTTTATCTGAAATCAAACGAATTTTACTAAAAAAGGAAAGAAACTTCTAAAATTTAAAATATTCGATGTAGCATTTTCGTAATGTTTAATGCAAACTCTGCATATGTTTTATCGACGTGTTTGCGGGTTCAACATACCTTACGACATTAATTCAATTCGAATTGTTTTTTTTTTCATTAATTAGTGTTTTCCGATAAGTATATCGTTATTTTTCAGAATGTTTCGAAAACCAAAAATTAAAGGAACCATTCGTCAGCGAAATAAAGTTGATTGGGAAGAAAATGAAACTAACGAAAATAACGAAAAGGAAATAAAAGAAGAGGTTTTTAGCATACATTTTTTTTCTAGAAAATAATTTTAGGCTCTAATTCTTGAAAATTCTCAACAAAAAGAAGTTAAAGTAGAATCAAATCAAAACAAATCAAAGTTTAGTTTTGATATAGATGAAGGAGCCGATTCAACTTTCGAAGTTAAAAAGAATAAAAAAAAGATTGAAGAATTGAAAAGAATTCAACGATTAGAAGAACAGGCCGAAGAATTTGAAAAAGAATGCAAAAGAGAAGAGGAAGAACGTAAAAAAAATCTGGAAAAAATTGTCAAAAAAGAAAAAGCATCAAAATTCGATAAAAAAAGCCAAAATGATAAAAAAAAATACTTGGAAAAGTATAAAGATGTATCAGCAAAGGTATAATATTCACAAAAATCCTCAAAATAAATTTAATTTTTTAGCATATTGGTGGATACGATGAATTTTTAGATATTGATGAAGAATGCTTTGGTTCAAATGATGTCGGTAAAAAGTTCTCTTCACTTAGTGGAATACCAGATTCAAAAGCGGTTTATGAAGCAAAAAAAAGACGAGAAAGAATGCGCCGAGAAGGACAAGATGGATATATTCCATTAGATGATGATCAAAAAATTCGAACAAAAGGAGAGCGAGGAAGATTAATTCGTGAGGATGACAATGATGATTCTGATGAAGACGAACCCAATCGTTTTTATTCTGCTAGAGAGTTATTAAAAACCGAAGAAGATCGACGAAAACAAGAACAAAATGAATTCTTAAATCACGAAAATCGAGAAGATTTAGATAGTTATGAATCTGAAAATTTGAATAATCGTGAAGATAATGAAATGGAAGAATGGGAAAGACAACAAATATTGAAAGCTGTTAGCGGAAGAGCGGTAATTTCTGGTTTAAAATCAATTATAAATTTAGTTTTCAATTTTTTAGATTGGCCAATTACGAATGGAAAAGAAAAATATTTCGAAAATTTATACTGGAAAACTAGAAGCTGAAGATAATTCGAACGAAATAGATATGGATATTGACATGGATATTGAATATATTTCAAAAAAACCATTATTCAATGGTTACATTTTAATTTTAATAAAACATTTTTTTAATTTAATACATTTTTAGGGCCAACAAATACCGGTGGAGTTGTGAAAATAGATGATATTTTAGCAAAACTAAAACTTCGAATGCAAGAAAGAGAAGAAGCGTTAAATTATCGAAAAGAAGAAGAAAGAAAAATCAGAGAAAATATTGAGGAAAATCAATCAATGATAAATAAAATTGAGATGGAATTGCCACAATTAAGCACAAAATTCATCATGTATCAAGAATTGAGAACTTACAGTCGAAGCTTATTAGAATGTCTTAATGAAAAAGTTGCGGAAATCAATGAAATTGCGGATAAAAAACGACAATGTGCAAAATTGAAATGTGCAAGATTGTCAAAACGAAGAAAACAAGATGTTCGTGATCAATATTCGGAATGTTCAACAAGTGCAGCTGGAAAAAATTTGAATAACTTTAAAGTTGGAGAAACAGCTGTAAGAATAGCAGAAAGAGAAGCAAGAAGGTGAAAAAAATATTGATTTATTTTTGAAATAAAAAAAACAATTTTTCAGAGGTCGCCGACGAAGAGAAAGAGAATCAACGTTAGCTGGAATATCACATGAAGATGGATTAAGCACTGATGATGAAGAAATGACAAGTCAAATAATGGCTGATAAGAAAATTATTGGTGATATCAGTTTTAATTGAAAATTCTATTTTATTTCTTTTTAATTTTCAGATGAAGTTGAAGCTGTTTCATCCGTTATATTTGCTGACGCTCTTGAAGAATATTCAAACCTTAAAAAAGTTTTAGAACGGTAAAAATTAAATTAAAGTTTTAGCAAAACATTTTTTTGTTCAATTTCAGAATTATTGATTGGCTAGCAGTTGATAGAAAATCATTTCAAGATGCTTATACTCATTTATGTTTACCAAAATTGTGTTCACCATATGTTCGGCTACAACTAATTACAGCTGATATTCTAAATGTAAACAAATATTTTTTAATTGTATTTAACAAAAAAAAAAAAAGGAAAAAATAATTTTAGAGTAACATTTCGATGAGTGAAATGAATTGGTTTAAAGATGTTCTAACGATCGGGGCTGAAAATACAGAAATTGATCAAAATGATGAAGTTCTCATTGGTTTAATTCCGGCGATTGTTGAAAAAGTTGTTGTTCCATTTCTCATCGATATGATAAAAGACGAATGGGATCCAATGTCATCAAAACAAACGAAACGATTAATGAACTTTTGTGAATTATTTGAAAAGATTCCAAGTTTAACAGAAAAAAGCAAAAGTTATTGTGCATTTTTGGAATCGATTCGAGAGAAAGTGATCAATTCAATTGAAGAAGATTTATTTATTCCAATGTTTTCATCAGTCGCACTTGAAAATCCATCGACAGGATGTAGAGCGTTTTTAAATCGACAATTTTGGACAGCAATTAAGGTTTTTTTTTAAAAAATGTCTGAAATTCAAAGAAAACATGTTTTCAGCTCATTCGCAACATCAACACGCTGTCACCATTAATTTCAATAGCAGCAAGATTTGAGCTGATTGTTGAAAAAATAGTGAATACCTCATGTGTTGTGGCAATTCGTTGTGGTTTAAAAAATGAGATTTCGGCTGAAAAACAAATCAAAGGACTGATTGGTGAGCTTGATAATCAGCTATTATCAATGGGTGGACTAACATCATTTCGACAATTGATTGTTACATTGAATACGGTTGCTGAAGCTCAGAACCAAGCTGGAAGGTTGGATTTGGTTTGACGCTTTGAACATTTTAAAAAATCAATTTATTTTCAGAATTTTTCATAAAGATATTCGAAAATTCTTAGAAAAAATTGAACGGTGATTCATGTTGCAGATAAGATTTCAAAAAAAAAAATGTTTTTTTCCATTGTTTTGTTGACATAAATAATTCCTATTTTTAAAAATAAGTTCTTTGATTTGTTTCATGATGTTTGACGCATTCAATACTTTGAATTCTTTTTATTTTAATTTTAATTTGAAAAATTAAATATAGATGACGTCATGGAATCGAATGTCATTAGTAATTGAACGATACGAACGGATGGCAAATCAAAAATTGGTTGAATTAAAAAAGCAACAGAAAATTGTATTAGAAGGAGGATCGAGAGATAATCGACATGTTAGAAATATGGTTTGTGTTAATTTTATTTTTGGAAAGAGGTAAAAGGAAACATTTTTAGGTTGCACAATGTGAAGATCAATTGTTACAAGGTTTACAACAAATTTTAGAATTAAGAAATGAAATCGATCAGAATTATCATGAATTATTTGATCAAAAAATAGAGCCAATAAGGTATTTTTGAAAATGAAACTGAAAAAAGTAAAAAAAAAAAGTTGTAAATTGTTCAGGCGACAAATTCAAACATGTATAGGCATTAGTAAAAACTTCCCAGCTTTAAAACAAACCAGTCAAAATTCATTTGATGAAGGTCAAGAAGAGGAAAATCCATATGAGTTAGAATCAAAAAGGTGGTTCTCTGTTAAAAATTGTTTTTAGTAGCAAAAAAAAGAGATGATTCTCGTTCAGATATTTGCAAGAAAAAGCAGCAAAAGAAAGTCAAATGCGTCAAATTGCCGATGAAGCAAAAGACAAAGCAGAAGCAACGAAAAAGATTCAGAAAGAAATGGAAGATTTGGAGCAAATATTTTCGGAATTAGCGAAAATTGTGCATGAACAACACGATATGGTGGATTCAATTGAAGAACAAGTTGAAAAAGCAACAGAAGATGTGAAACGAGGAAATGAGCAATTGAAAAAAGCAGTAAAATCAAAAGCAGCCAAAACACCATTGGTGGCTGGAGTGGTTGGTGGCCTGGCGATTGGTGGACCAGTTGGATTAACAGCAGGATCGGCAATCGCAGGAATCGCAGCAGGAGTTGGTGGAATAGTGGCAGGTGCTGCTTGATTACCTTGATCTTAAAAGAAAAATTGTTTTACAATTTTTGGTTTCAATTTCAGGTTTGTATACGGGAAGATTTTTCAAAAAAGCGGCCACTCAAGAATGAATAAAAATTAAAAAGAAAAAAGTTTTGTAAATAAAAATTTGTAAAATATTAAAACTGAAAATTTTTCTAGTTTTTTTTCTTTTTTATTTGTTTTTTAATTGTCAATCATTCCTAAATATTTTTTTTTGTAAATTTTACAAATTTAGATGCACGTTTTCAAAGTTATCGGGTTTCTTTTAAATAAAATATCTAAATTGGTTAACATTGCAAGACAAATTTTTTTATATTTTTTATTGGTCTTTGAGCCATGTTTATATTGATTTTTATTGATTTTTAAATGTTGATAATGAGAAAAAATAATTTAAGATGGCAGTATTGTTAGAAACGACATTAGGAGATTTGGTGATTGATTTGTATGTCAAAGAACGACCAAGATGTAAGAAAAAAAAGACGAATAAAAAGTGAAATTATTGATTTTTTGTTTTCAGGTTCACGAAATTTCTTAAAACTTTGCAAAAAAAAGTATTATAATCTTTGCCAGTTTCATAGTATCGAACAGAATTATGTGGCACAAACTGGCGATCCGACTGGAACTGGAAAAGGAGGAGAATCGATTTATTTGTTAGTTTTTTTTTTGGAAAAAAGAGGAAAACAAACCGTATTTTTATTTGGTTCTTTTTTTCTTTTTTTTTAGAGATTTGTATGGTGAACAAGGAAGATATTTTGAAAGAGAAGATTTGCCAAAAATGAGGCATACAAGATTAGGAGTTGTGTCATTTGTGAACAATGGTGATAATATGTTAGGAAGTCAATTTTTCTTGACACTCGGAGAAAAGTCAGTTTTTATTTGAACAAGTTTTTTAAAGAAAAAATGCCGAATTTAAAAAAAAAAATTTAAAGTTTGGATTATTTGGATGAACAACATACAATATTTGGACAAGTAACGGAAGGAATTGAAACATTGGAAAAATTGAACGAACAATTAACAGATTCAAATCATCGACCATATCGAGATATTCGAATCGCTCATACAATTGTATTAGATGATCCATTTGATGATGATAAAAGATTGGAATATCCAAGTCGATCACCATCACCAACATACGAAATGCTGGTGAAAATTGATCAGATCGCATTGGATGAGAAAGAAGACGAAGATGAAGGAAAAACGGCTGAAGAAATAGCGGAAGAATTGAAAATTCGAGAAATGGCAGAACAGGCACAAATATTGGAAATGGTTGGAGATTTGAGAGATGCCGATGAAGTTCCACCGGAAAATGTGCTTTTTGTTTGTAAATTGAATCCAGTGACAACGGATGAAGACTTGGAAATTATTTTTTCAAGATTTGGAAAAATCAATAATTGTGAAGTGAGCTGTTTTGATATTGATTGAATGATGAAAAAACATTTTTTTTGTTAAAGATAATTCGAGATAGAAGAACTGGAGATTCTTTACAATATGCGTTCATTGAATTTGATAACGTAAGACTCTTCAATGTCTGAAGGCTGACTGAAACACTTTGCAAAAATATCAATTTTCAGCCAAAAAGTTGTGAACAAGCATTTTTCAAAATGGATAACGTCTTGATTGATGATCGACGAATTCATGTGGATTTCTCGCAATCAGTGTCACAAAATTTTAAATATAATCCAAGTAGGATTTTTTGAATTGAATTCGAGTTCTGTTGAGATTTTTTTATAGGAGGAAAAAATGTGAAAATGGAAAAAATCAAAAAAGAAGAGAAATCGCCACCAAGAAGAAGAAGTGAAATAAAAAGAGCACATCGAAGAAGTCCGTCGCCAAGAAGAAGAAGAAGACGATCACCATCACCAAAAAGAGAAAAACGAGAAAATGGGAGAGGGCGAAGAGAAAATTCAAGGAATAGAAAAGAACAAAAATATCGAGAGGATGAGAGAAAAGAAAGTAGAAGAAGAAATGAAGAAAGAGAAGAGTTTTCAAAGAAAAAAAGGTGAAATTTGAGATTTTTTGAATTAATTTGAAGAAAAAAAACAGTTTTTTCTAGATCTCGAACACCTGAAAAGAATTATCGAAGAAATGATGATCGAAAAAATCATCGACGTTAAACTTTTGTTGTTTAAAAACCCATTTTTTATTATTCGGGTTCATTAATATTATTTTTATTTTTAAAGTTTTTGTTTTTATAAATAAAAATTAAAAAATCAGTTACTGATTTTTTATTTTAATAAAAATTCTTTTCCATAAAAAAAAAAACAATTGGATAAAATATGTTCATTTTCTATCTCAATTTGTTGTTGATTTTTTCCACCATTTCAACTTGTGTTTTTCCATTCCTTTTATATCTTTTCTCTCTCTCTCTCTCTCTTCCTCTTTTTTTTCTCTCTCTCTCTCTCTCTCTCTCTCTCTCTCTCTCTCTATGTTTTCTCAAATTCTCAGCGTCTTATTATCTTATATGATCTGTGAACTGACCCACCCTGTGCAAACGAAAATCGGAGACAGGTCGATGAGATGGCAACTAATCGATTCGTTCCACAAAAAAAATCAAGAAGAATCCAATTCATTCGGAAATTTTTATTTTATTTTGATTTATTGATTTTTTTGAAAAAAAAATCGATAAAAGGGGGGGAGGGAGAGAACGTAAATAAAAAAATTGGGAGAAAACAAAACTTTTTTCTTCCTCTCCTCGTTTTTTATTTTATAAACAAAATTTTTTATTTTTATTCAAGGAAAAGGGGCGGGGGAGAAGATTTAATTACCTTTTTATTATTAATTTTAATAATTTTTCTTGTTTTGGTTTATTTTTGAATAATTTCAGCCATCAAAAACCAAAAAAAAACCATGGCCAATTTTGGTTTGATCGGCCAATACGTGTCGATTTCGACGCTGCTGATCTTCCTCATCAACGGACAGGATTTGTCATGGCAAGCGGATATTTTTGCGTCAGAATACGAAAAACAACTGGAAAATGTAAGAGTTTTTGCGGAGAAATTTTTGAATTTTTGAAAAAAAATTGATTTTCAAACAGAACGATGCGTTGTCGAGATATTTTGGAGAAGCGAAACGAAATGAAACATTTTTTCCGTCATGGGAAACAATGAAAAAAAAGTTTTTTTTTTGAATTTTTGAATTAAAAAATATTTTTTTTTCGATTTCAGAGTTGGCGATTTTATCGATGTTGATGAAGCAAAAATTAAAAATCATGATTATAATTCAATGACGGCGTGGCTGAAGGTAACAAAAAAGAGAAGAAGAAAAGTGTTTTTCCCCCTCCCCGCTCAAAAATTACAGAGAATCCAATTAAATTATCCAAATTTAACGGATTTATATTCGGCTGGAAAAAGTGTTGAAGGCCGCGAATTGTGGGTTTTAGTTGTGGCGACGAACGCGAAGAAGCACGAAATTCTGAAGCCCGAATTGAAAATTGTTGGAAATATGCATGGAAATGAGGTCGTCGGAAGAGAAGCGATTTTGTATTTGATTGAAATTTTATGTCTGAATTATGGCAAAAATCAATATTTGACAAATGTAAATTTTATTTTTTTTTTAATTTTTTAAATATTTTTATTTTTAATTTTAAGCTTGTTCAAAATATGCGATTACATTTAATGCCATCAATGAATCCAGATGGTTATGAAAAAGGTTTTGCTGGTGATCGAATGGGTTTTATGGTTGGATTTTGAAAATTTGAAATTATCACTGATTTTTTAATCTTTTTTTTTTAAAGGGACGAGCCAATGCAAATAATGTGGATTTAAATCGAAATTTTCCAACGAAATATCCAGAGCATCGGGAAACATCGGGTGGAACAATTCCGGAAAAGTTTTTTCTTTGGAAACAAAAAATCAACCTTCTTTCTTTTTTTTCTTCTCAGAGAAAATGTTGCTGTAATGAAATGGCTGAAATCTTATCCGTTTGTTTTGAGTGCGAATCTTCATGGCGGATCATTGGTTGCCAATTATCCCTACGATGATTCAATTTCTGGAAAAGATGGAATTTATACGCCCGTAACTTTTTCCTCATTTTTTTGCAGTATCGTGTTGTAAATAGGCTCCAATGACACACTGCCCACGTAGAAATAGTTTTGGGAAACTTTCTGAAATTATTGGCTGAAACTCAATGCTTTTTGAGAAAAAATGTTTTCAAATTTTTTGAAATGGCCGAGTTTTGGGTTTCTCGTCCCCGGAAGTTGTTTTAACAATAAAACGAATTTTTAAAATTTAAATTATTATCAAAACTTTAAATAAAAACAGAAAAACGAATGATTAATACTCAGTTAAGTGAAAGTAAGCAGTGAAATTTATTTTCGCTATGAGACCCCAAAAAAGTTAATCGACAACAAACAAGTTTCCAGAGCGCCGATGACAAATTGTTCGTTGAATTGAGTTATCGATATGCGCGAGCTCACACGAAAATGTGGAAAACTGGACGAAGGTGAGAGGAAATAATTCTTTTTTTGTTTTGTTTTTGTTTTCAAATTGTTCCCCTTGAAAGATGCGGCCTTTCGGCTGACGGCGACAACTTCATAAATGGAATAACGAACGGCGCTGGCTGGTATCATTTGGCCGGCGGAATGCAAGATTGGCAATACGAGAATACGAATTGTCTTGAAATCACAATTGAAATGGGATGCTTCAAGTTTCCGACCGACGAGATGCTGCCAAAACTATGGAAAGAGCATCAATTTTCGATTTTATCATTTCTAGAAATGGCGTTTACTGGCATCGTTGGATTGGTCAAAGATCGAAATGAGAATCCGATTTCAAATGCGACAATTTCAGTGACTTCAGGTACCCGAACATTTTGATTTATTTTTGCACGCCAAAAATATCGATTTTCTAGGAAAAAATATAAAAACAACAAAAGATGGCGAATATTGGCGTTTATTGTCGCCTGGCGAACATCAAATAACAGTTTCAGCGTTCGGTCTTGAATCAGACACATTCACAGTCACAGTTGAAGCTGGACAAAAACTTCAACGACACGATGTGACGTTGCTCAAATGTGGAGATAATGAAACAGTTTGAAAAAATCAATAAAATTTTGGCCAGCGAAGAAAAAAAAAAAGCATTATTTTTTCCAGAAATCGGAAGTTTATATTCGTGGGAAAGGACCGAATCTGATTGCGGTTTTATCATTTGATCAATTGTGATTTTTATTGATTTCAGATTTAAAAAAAAATCATTTTTTTTCAGAGGAGAAAAAGTCATCGAAAAATTGGCTCATCTTACATGTCTCGGAGACTTTTCGATTGATTCTGATCTTTCGCTTATGCTGATTCCATTTATGAATGATCAATTAAAAAATGTGAGTATTTTCAAAAGTAAAACAGGCCATACTACAGTAGGATTAGTTGAATCGTTTCGAGACCCAAATTTCAGAGATTGCATGAATTCAATCCGACCGCTGTCCTTATTGTTAATGAAGGGTTCGTTGAAACCATCACTTTTAGCGTCTCTGAAAATGAGCCGAAATTGTTTGACAAATCGAAATTGGACGAAAGTTTGCTGAAAGCGATTGGAAGCGCATCAAAATGCGAACGGAAATTGATTGAATCGAACATTGCTCTTCATGTTGATGATCTTCAACTGAAACAGGCATTTGAATTAGGTTTGGCTGTTGGATGCGATTTTAATGAAATCGATAAAAAGGCGGCGACCGTTGGAACAGTTGCAAATGTTTGTTTTTTTTTTCCTTTTTTTCTAGACTGCGGCATAGAAAAATGGGCGGAACGCTGAAAATTCATTTGATTTGAATCGTTTTTTTTTTATTGTGATAATTAGGCGCCTCGTGCAAATTCCGCACGGTTTTTCAAATCCGAGATAAAACTGAACATTTTTCAAATATGTTGGCATAGTGCCAGGTTGGCATAGGAGAAAACCAAAAAACAATTATTTAAAGCAGCGTGATCAATTACAAAGTTAAAGCTGAAGCCAAAGAAAACAATTTTTTGCAGATGATCAAAAATGAGCTGACAAAAGACAGCGTCAGCGAGTTCTCCGTAATTCCGTCAGCTTTGCCGGGCGATCATTTCACACCGGATCAAACCATATTGGTGACGTCAGCAGCAGTCAAAGAGTTGACGAAGGAGAATTGCATCAAAGAAATCGATCATGGATTGTTGAAAATGTATCAGATGGGATCCGGTCGCTCACCGTTCACACTGATTTCGTCGGTGGAAAAACGAACCGAAGCAATGATTTACGAGATGATGTCGTCGTATTGTGACGAAAAATCAAAAAATCAAGACATCGAGGAAATTCTGAATGAGTCGACATTGATCTTTTTGCCGGAAATCCCGCACACCCAACTGAATTGCCATGATTATGATACGATTTCACCATTCAAACAATTATTTGATGAGATCATTGCGAAAATTCCACAAATTGATCTGATTTTGATATTCGCAACAGGCGGCATGAAAGTTCGTTTCATCAATGAAACGATCGGAATCGGACAAAACATTGCCAATATTTATCGATTGAATCATGATCTAATGAAAGGATCAACAAATGACGGATGCTCACGATCAATGCCGAATCAAAAAGAATCGATAAAGCAATTTTCATGGAATGACGCAGCATCAAGAATGGACAATTCGGGAGTTGAACGTTTATCGATTTCTTTTTTTTTTTGTCTCTCGAAATTCACTCAGAACTTTTCTTCAGATTTAACGGATAACGTTGACGCAGTTCTGGTTCAAATTGGCTGCTGCTATGAAAACATGGCAAGCGGACATTTGTTTTCGGAGAACAAGGAGGCGATTAAAAGTGCACTGATTGAAAGAAATCGTGGAGTTCGATTAATTGGAGGAGGAGAGGAAGACGGAATGAAATTATCGATTGATCATAAACATTCGGTGATTCCGTTGATTCATGGCGAAAGGTGTGTTTGGCTTTGAAAGCAGAAAATGAATGAATTGGAAGGAAATTTTAGATTTGTGCCGCTTGAAAAGGGAAAACACGAGATCAAACTTCGAAAAATTGATGGACAAGTTTCGAATCGATTTGAAGTTTTGGTATTTGCCCCATTTTTCTTTTGATCTTCTTCAGCAAAAAAAAAGATACCGGGGAAGGGAGGGGAGTACGGTTTGAACCAACACCACCGGCAAAAGTATCGACTAATCTCGCTCTAGCGCGAAATGGACACCCGACGTATCAGCGGCAAATTTTCGAGGTTACCGCGCTGTCCCGGCGGCCCCAACATTTTGTTTAAAAGGAAAAGTGTTGCGAGCTGGAACGTTTTTTAAAACTTCAAATTATATCGAGCCTTCAGCTTTTATTTTTCTTGCTGATAAGAGCTGAACACAAGCGAGGTCCCGCCCAGTTTTAAACTGACCGATCGGTCGACCAATTGGTATCCTCACTTTAAAATAAAAAGTCGGCCTTAAACTGAATTGCGGAAATGAGTAAAAGTGATAAAAAGCGGTGAAAAAACCAGAAAATCTATGGAGGAGGCGGGGTGAAGTGGAGAAAAGACTGAAATTTGTTCAAAAAAAAAACCAGAAAAATCTTGAGAAGTGCTGAAAACAGTTAAAGAAGCCCAGAAAACTTTGGCGGAGTAAAAGCGATTGAAAAACAAAAAAAAGGTGAAATTTCAGATTGAAGAGAAAATCGTTGAAATTCAATTATCGAACGGCAGAAGAGGCGGCGGAGTATCGAACATCATCGTCATCTCAATCGCTTCACTTTTAATTCTAATTTCGTGCGTTTTCGTTTGTCGCCAACGCGTCACTTCGGTTCTGAATCGTCGCGGATTTTTCAACGGAATCGGCTCGAGAAAAGGCTTCGAGAGAATTCCACTCTACAAGTCCGACGATGAAGACGAAGAGGACGTGTTCGATCTTCAAAAGTTATGAGTTTTGGTGTTTTTGGCCGTTGGCAAATTGTTTTTTTGTTCTTCCAAATCTGACGGGTCTTTGTTTTCTATTTTGAGAAAAAGCAATTTTATTGGCCATTTTTTTTTTTTGGTTTCAATGACATTTTAAGGGTTTCTCTCTCTCTCTCTCTCTCTTTCTATCTCTGTCTCTCTCTCTCTCTTTCTATCTCTGTCTCTCTCTCTCTCTTTCTATCTCTGTCTCTCTCTCTCTCTCTTTCTCTCCCTTTTTTTTCTCTCCTTTTCTCTCTCTCTCTCTTTCTCTTTCTATCTCTGTCTCTCTCTCTCTCTTTGGCTCACTCTTCTTTTGACGGAATATAAAATTAAAATTTGTGATAAAAAATTGGTTTACGTGACATTTTCAATGAACAACAAAAACAAACAACACGTCTCATCGGTGTCATTTTTAAGAGAAATGAGAGCTGAAAATGAGGAGCGGAAGTTTGCCGGAGGCGACGCGGCAAATTTGTCGATTTATTTTCTGAATCTGAAAGCGAAAGTCAGTCTTGTCTTGAAATCGGAGAATCGAGAGATTTCGTGACAAATTGCAGAAATTTTTTTTTTTTTTGCTTTTTTAAGATTTGGCTGCTCATTTTTATTCTGACAGAATTAATAATTGGTCTCATTTGTGTTGTTCATTATTTTTTGATGTAAAATTTGTGCAAAAAAATTGTTTTTTTTTTTTTCTGAAACCAGAATTTTCAGAAAAAAAGATCGACAACCCGTCGATAATGGAACTGTTCATGTAAGCTGAAGCTGAAATTGGCTGAAATAATTGATCGAAGCAAGTTTTGTCTTCAAAAAAAGAAAAATTTTTTTGCAGTTCATTTGGGTTTTCATTTTTATTTTGGTTTTTGTTTGTCATTCAAAAACCTGCTTTTCATTAGTTGCATTTTTTCTTGTAAGCTTTGATTGATCGTAAACTTTCACAAATTCGTTGCAAGACCCAAAAACCGTTTTCAAATGTCCCGCCTTTAATACAGCACACAAAGTGTGTTTTGAAACCACAACAAAGTCGTCTCGCGCACCACCCATCGAGAAGCTGCGTATCACGCACAACGCATTAGCGGCTGCTACTCAGTGAGCGCGCTGCTGCACGAAATCGCTGGAACGTTTCCAGTTTTCAAAAATGATAATTGAAACAAATAATTTCGTTAGAAAAAATTTAAATATTAAATATATTACATCTCAAAATAATAAAAAAATTTTTTAAATGAGAACTGAAAAAAATCAAACAATAACCCTTAACGTAAAGGCGTAGTGTCGTTAAAAGAAAAGATGATTATTTGCAGCTGTTTGATGGTTTTATTGAGTGTTTTTTCTTTTTTTATCACATTACAAATATAATCGAAGAATTTACAAAAGGTGAAGAAGTATTTCCAAAAAAAAAAAAAAAAAAATCAATAAAATCAATAATTTTAAATGAAAAAATCGAATATTTTCAGATACAGTAATTGCTGTGTTTTTTTCTTTTCTTTCCTCAATTTTTTCAATCTTTTCAATTATTGTCTTTATGCGAGTAAGTTGGTGCAATGGTTTGAGTGATAAACACGACGTCGAGAAGAACGCAATTTACGAATTCGTCAAAAATCATCCGCCATTTAAATGCACAAAATGTGAAGTTGACGAAATTTCATCGATTCAATCGCCAAAAGTTGAAAGTCTCGAAACTCCAAAAATAAATGTTTAGTGAATTTAAATTTGTTTTTTTTTTTTGGAAATTGTCGTCAGATTAGATGCCCTTGGTGTTTGCGGACAAGTCAGGTTTATTTGGGGAATATTTAAAAACAAATTTATCGAGAGAGAAAAAAATGAAAAAATTATGAATCTTTGACCGGTAAAGCTTCTTCCAAATTTGATTCTTGGTCATTTTCGTCCATTTTTCGAATTTTTCTTTTCAATGGTCTGCAAAAAAAGACAATTTTTGCACAGAAAACAGTTGAAAAACTACCGAATTATATTAAAAATTGCCAAAAACGCCAAAATTTGCAATGAAAAATGAACAAAAAAAACCAAATTTGTCAGAATGTCGAATAAAGTGATTCCGTGTTCTGAAAACCTTTTTCGCTTTGCTTGCTCGCCGCCACAGAATTCGAAAGCGAGCGCCAGCTCGATGATTCTGTCGAGTATCAGCACTCAAACAGCGTTGTGGTTGGGAATTTATTCGCTACGCGAGAAAAAGCTCCAAAGAAAAAAAAATTGTGTGTGCGATGGAGCGAGATTACTACTTGGCACGGTTTCAAAAAAAAAAAAATTCCGGTTACTCTGTTGGACAAAACTTGACGTTCTTCGACCATAATGAATCCAAATTCCAAATTGAATTAAAAATTTAAGAATTGCCATGAACTGAATTTATTTTCATTTTTACAGTAAGGTTATACTGTAATTTTCACAACGGGACCCATTAAAAACAAACAACGTTGTGTTAAAAATAAAATTCTACTGAATGTAAACTCAACAAGTAAAGCAAAGAACTGATCGATTTAAAAAAAATAAAAGTTTCACATGTTAAAGGCGCACACTTTTCACTTTTTTTTAGGTCTCGACGCGTTTACAAAATATACTGTAGTTGGGGGAAATTCGAAAACAAAAAAAAACGCCTACAATATATCCAGCCAAAACAGTGAAAATAATAACAGATTGCATAGTTATCGCAAAAGTAAAAATTCCAACATAAAAAATCTGAAATTTTTGAAATTTTTTTGTGGAACAAAAAAAAAACAAAGAAAACGAAACAAATGGAAAAGCCTGCATCATGCTGAAATTATTTTCTTCCGCGCTGCTGAAAAATATTATTCAAACATCGGTTAAACTGCCGATTCAGATTTGGTCGAATACCATAAATGAATAAGAAGAATCATAGTTGCAATAAAACCATTAAAATAGATGTGAATTTCAAGAAATCTCTGAAAAAATTCAATCCTGAAAATTTTTCAGCTTTCAATCTCTGGAATTCGACTCGTGATGTTTCCAATCCTAATAGTTTTCGATCAATATCGGCATCATCTCCTCCTGTCGATAATCTCAAAGATCCCAAATTTTTCGAATCAGATAACATTATCGATTAAATAAGAAATGATTTTTTCGCCATTTTTCTTTCAATATTTTTCATCAGACGTTTTTTTTTTCTAAAATTCCATTTTTGTGTGCTTCATT
This sequence comes from Caenorhabditis drosophilae, assembly GCA_963572285.1. Taxonomy (NCBI): domain Eukaryota; kingdom Metazoa; phylum Nematoda; class Chromadorea; order Rhabditida; family Rhabditidae; genus Caenorhabditis; species Caenorhabditis drosophilae. The sequence goes on along the minus strand of OY751560.1, from coordinate 6,396,006 downwards.
CTAGCAAAACAAATTAACCATTTCAACAAAACAAAACAAACAATTAAATAAATAACATTCAACAACAAATTTTCTAGAATTTTAAAAATGTTAAAAACCATAACATTGGCAATGAACATAAATTAAAAATAAACAAAAATAAAATCGGAAAAAAACGTTTTTTTTCTCAAAATTCCTAAAACTTCAATGATAGAAATTCTCATAAAAGAATTTCAAAGAAGAAGAAAAAAATCTTCACAAAAAACTTCAATTTTTGACAAGCAAAACTCCAATTTGATAAAGCATTTGAATTGCTCCGAGTTGTTGTTTTCTTGGAACATTTCTCGTTTCTTCAGATGAGAACAATTGTTCCAGTGTTCGCCATTCTGGATAGGCATCGGCTAACATCATATAAATATCAGCTCCATCAATTGGGAAATCCTCCAGTTGCTCCGGTTTTCCTTCGAATAATCTTGAATTGTTCAGGCGATGTGCGATGAAACATTCCGCTTCATTTTGCATCAACAATCTGAAATATTTGAAATTTTCCCTCTTTTTCAAATTAAAAAAAAACCATTTCCAAAATACCTTTGAGTGTGTCTTCTTATCATACGAACTTTCGTTTTTGCGTTGAACTCAACCAGATCTCCATCCAAAATATTGACCGATTTCCCAATTACGCTATACTTTTTCTCTTCTGAAATTCAAATTTTCATGATTGTGTTCTTCGAAAAAAAAAAATGTTTTTTTTAAACCTTCTGTGAGCAATGGTGGTAAAGCTTGTCTCATGAATTCTTTCGCCATAATATCGACCGCGTTGTCGCCAATAGAATCAGCAACAAAATTTCGAAGCATGCTCATATGACGATCAAATACAATTTGGAATTTTTCAGCAAAGTTCTCAGCTTGTGGATAGTTCAAATCAATAGCTCCTCCCATATCCAAAAGACCAATTGGCAATCCTTTTCTCATTTTCATTCTTTCATTCGTCATCCATTCTACCGCTTGTGGAACCTTTAAACGAATTCTTTTTTAATTTCCATTTTTTTTTCATATTCAAAATTGAAATAATAATAATTTGTTTTACCACTTTTTGCATCATATCGGCAAAACTCCAACGGCGACCAGTTGAAATGGTTACATGAAGCGAATGAATCTTTTCATCAGTTTTAGCTTGATGAATAAATCCTCTTGGGATATACAACAAATCACCAGCTTCAATCCATCCTTCAAATACTGGTTTTCTTCCCTTCATATCATCTTCAGTGAAATTATCTACAATTTTATTATTATTGATTGAAAATTTTTAATTTTTCTTTAATTAATTACCACTAGATTCCAAAGGTAACTCATCTTCAACAGTTTTCGGACCCCAAACTCTCCAATATTTTTTTCCTTCCACTTGTAGTAAAAACGCGTCAATCTCATCCCAATGCGGTGCAAATCCCGAACTTCCCGCTGGTGTCAAATACGTGTTTGCGCCAACAAAACAGCCAAACAATTCTTGAAGGATTTCACAAAGATACCAAATTCTATCATCGAATGTTTGAGGATTCACGAGTTGAACCGATCGTAGATCATGAACATGTTGTTTGACAATTTGTGGATAAACTCGTCCAGTTCCGTTCAATGTTGTTCTTTTACCATTCTTATATTCGGCAATGTTGATGTTTACTCCATATTCTAGATTATGATTTTCTAACAATTCTACAAGTCGAGCAGTTGAGAACAAATTCCCATAATACTTTGGTTGTTTTCTACGAACAACCAAAACTTTCGATTGATAAAAGTCTCTGAAAAATCAAAAAACTTATTGATTTTCCCAAGAAAAATTGATTTCATACTCAAAAAATGACTGAACATCACACGATGAAACTATGTAATTGAATGCTCGTGTAGCTGTCACCACCGAATCAACATTTGTGAAAGGGAACTTATCAAAATCGATTGGCGTTTGGTTTGAAGCCAACAAACTGTGACGTTTTCTTGCTTCTTTCGATGGTTGAATAATAGTTGTATCCCTGTCTTCTCCAGGTATGAAACCTTCACTATCGGATTCCAAATCCATATCACTCACTTCTGATTCTTCCTCTTCGTTTTCAATTTCTTCTATAAAATTTATTATTATTATTATTATTTAATTTAATAAATACCATCCTCCTCTTCTTCTTCTTCATTCTCACTTAAATTTAATTCCATATCATCTGGAATAATTTCACCAATATCGTTTGGGTTTTTTATAGTCATTTCATCAGCATCAATTTCATCCTCTTCAAGTTCATCCTCATCTTCAAGCTCATCCTCGTCTTCGAACTCTTGCTCATCTTCATCTTCGAACTCTTGTTCATCTTCACCTTCTTCAACATTCTTATTGCCTATTCCTCTGAGTTGTCCTTAAAGTTTGAATAATAATAATAAAAGCAATTTTGTTTATAATTTTAAAATTAATTATTACTTTTAATCATTTCCATGTCCTCAAAATGTTCCAACTCATCTTCTTCACTTTCCATTTCATTTTCAATAAACTCCTCTGAAAAAAAAATGAAATTTTTTTTAAATTCAAAACTTGCAAATTTGACCTTCATCGAGTTCCGAATCAGTTTCAAAATCAAGCGTCTTCGAAAAAACTTGCTCCCGACCGTTTTGTACAACCACTACAGTCTCATTATCTGGATCTTCTACTATATATGTTGATTCATCTGATTTTTCTGTAATAGTTAATTTTGGTATTAGAATTTAAAAAAAAACTTGAAAAACGTTTAAATACCACTTGAAACTGATTTTCGATTCGTTTTCTTTATGCTATTTGCATCATTGAATACTGAAATAGTTTCGTTTGAAGTTTTTGAAAAATTAGATGTTCGATTTAATGTTGATCCTATTGATTTTCTATATGGAGAATCAGTCAACACAATTGTTTGATCTGAAAATGTTCATTTTTCAATTTCTCATTTAAAATTTGATTTTATTCTCACCGTTTTTCTTTGCTTTTTTTGCTGCTGGAATTACATTATCTTCTCTTCCTCTTTTTATTCCACCCGAATTATTTTGATGAACAAGGATGCGTTCACCAACATTCAAGCCATCTCTCATTTTTTGAGTTTTATTGTGATTCGATCTCCTTTTTTTAGCTTCAGATTCTTTGAAATGGACTTCGACAGCACTCTTCACACTTCCTTCTTCAATTGCCGACCATTTATCGACAATTTCCGAACTTCTCTGCTTCGTCTCATTTGCTTTTCCGTTTGAGGTGACGGCAGCCGTTTTTTTATTATTCTTTGCCTTGGCCATTTTATCTAATTTTAACTGCAAAAAATACAATTAATTGTTAAATGTAAGTTCGAAAAAGACGAGCAATGAAAAATTGGAAAAAAAAAATTTATTTTCGAAAACGGCTAATTTGAAAACGGTAAAATTGGCGCGATGTCATTCGTAACATCGTTTTTATTTTTCATTTTTTTAATGTTTCTTGAAACTTTTCATGGAAAATTGAAAGATTTTATTTTGAGGGTATGAAAATTCGAAGTCTGAAACAGAAAAAAAATAAATATAAATTAACTGAAATTATTTTCTGTCTTTCATTTGAAATAAATAAATTTTTGCGAAGTTCAGAACCTCTTTCGAAATGTGTGTGTGTGCGTGTGCAATGTTTGACAGACTGTGTATGCAGAAATTGTAAGATACAGTAAGGTTCCCAGGTAACCACAAAAACTAGAGGGAATTTGACGCATTTATTATGCGAAAGAAGTTTTAAATCTCTCTGAATTCTTACAAATCGAAAACTTGAATTTGTCGCATAAATTTTTACGAAATAAAAAAAATACAAAGAAAAAATGAAAAGTTTTATTTAAATTTTAAAAAAATGAAGATTTAAACATTATTTGTGGCCCTAAAGAGGGCCGTTGGGTTCGGTTTCATCAATTTCGACATTCGTTTCGGTTGAATATTCGACTTATCCACCGAATCCGTAGAGGGTTCTTCCTTGTCGCTTCAAGGCGTAGACGACATCCATTGCGGTGACAGTCTTTCTCTTGGCGTGTTCACAATAAGTGACGGCATCTCGAATGACGTTTTCAAGGAAAACTTTGAGAACTCCGCGAGTTTCTTCGTAGATCAATCCAGAGATACGTTTGACTCCACCTCTGCGAGCAAGACGACGAATTGCTGGTTTTGTGATACCTTGAATGTTATCACGAAGAACTTTACGATGGCGCTTGGCTCCTCCTTTTCCAAGTCCTTTTCCTCCTTTTCCACGTCCAGACATGTTGAATGAAGTTTAAGTTTACTCAAAAAATTTGAGATGAAGTTTAAAAGCTCTCCAGAATTGTTATATGCATTTATAGGAGGCGGGGCTTTAATCCACCTTGCGGGGACACCAAAACACAACAACAATTTGGCGGGAATCCATTTTGGCGCCTTTTTAAGTTCCTCTTGCGGGGACACTACACCCTGCGTCTCATTTATTCGCCTGATGTTTTTTTAAACTCCTCCCCTTCCATCAATAATCAAACCGGGGGTATAAAAACAACGCGGGGGGGCTCATTTGAACTATTGAGACATCAAGTTTTCATCAAAGATAAAATGGCCCGTACCAAGCAAACTGCTCGTAAATCAACCGGAGGAAAAGCTCCAAGAAAGCAACTCGCCACAAAAGCTGCCCGTAAATCGGCGCCAGCATCCGGAGGAGTGAAGAAACCACATCGTTACCGTCCAGGAACTGTCGCACTTCGTGAAATTCGTCGTTACCAAAAATCGACCGAATTGCTCATCCGTAAATTGCCATTCCAACGATTGGTTCGTGAAATTGCCCAAGACTTCAAAACTGACTTGAGATTCCAATCATCAGCTGTGATGGCTCTTCAAGAAGCTGCTGAAGCTTATTTGGTCGGACTCTTCGAAGATACCAACTTGTGCGCTATTCACGCCAAGAGAGTCACCATTATGCCAAAGGACATTCAACTTGCTCGCCGTATCAGAGGAGAACGAGCTTAAATTAACTAATTTTTGCTTGGTATCTTTGATAAAATACCGAACCCAACGGCCCTCTTTAGGGCCACAAATATTTGAAAAATCTTTCGTGTGCATTAATAAATTTTTTGTACGTTGTTTATTGATTTTAATATAAAATCTTTGAGAAACACTTAAATAAACAGATGACTGAAAGATTCTTAGAGGTAAAAAAAGGTTTTCTTTTGGATCAGTGACGAGGTTCTCTGGAGGTTTTCTTAAAATGTTCTTCTTTCAAATGCTGAAACGATAATTTTGCCCTTTATACTTGTTACTGGTTTCCATTTTTTTGTTGTTGTTGTTGGGGTCACTGTCAATTGAAAAAAGTGATTTAATTTAAAGGTGTCAATTAATGGGGAAACAAAAATCGGTTGAAGAAATTATCCAAAAAAAATTATTTTTTAATTTTTATTAAAAGTTACTGTAGATGAAGTTTTTTTTTGAAACATTTTGGCAATGAAAAATAAAAACTTTCAAAATTTCAAAGAAAACGAAGGCTGAAGCTGCTGTACCTTCCTCTTGGACTATTTGGGGTTTTTTCTTCGGAGGTTCTACCGGAGGTTTTGTTTTGCTTCAAGTCTGTGAGGGATTTCTTCAAATGGAAAGGTTTTTTCGTGGATCTGAAAAAGGGGGTTTGTTTCCAGATCCGAAGAGTTTCCTTTTGAGCCATGAAGTGCTTTTTTCTTTGGAGCCGTTGTTGGTTTAAAAATGTTGTGGTAGCGTGTGTGGCTACTGTATGGTGGCCGAGCTGAGCGTGTACGCAATGACACACTCATGCATTTTAATTCACGCGCATATTGGTTGTACGGTAGCCGCCGTTATTTTAGGCCATTAATTATTTCTTTTTGTAATTGTTTTTCCCATTTACTATTTTATGATAAAGGTTTAATTACCCAAGTTTGAGAACACAACAAAAAATATCGATTTTTCTGAGTTTTTACTTTAATTATTTTGATGGATTCTGGAAATATTTTGGTTGTATTCATTTGACTTCTCACTGAGAATCAATTATAAGAAAAATTGAAGATTTAAACACAGTTTGTGGCCCTAAAGAGGGCCGTTGGGTTCGGTAAAGAATGAACATCAACAACAATTTTTATTCTTTGTCTCCAGCAGTTTTCTTTGGTAAAAGAACAGCTTGAATATTTGGAAGAACTCCTCCTTGAGCAATTGTGACACCAGACAACAATTTGTTCAATTCTTCATCATTTCTGACGGCCAATTGTAAATGTCTTGGATTGATTCTTGATTTTTTGTTATCCCGAGCAGCATTTCCAGCCAATTCAAGAACTTCAGCTGCCAAATATTCGAGAACAGCAGCCAAATAAACTGGAGCTCCAGCTCCAACTCGTTGAGCATAATTTCCTTTACGAAGAAGTCGATGAAGACGACCAACTGGAAATTGAAGTCCAGCTCTTGATGAGCGAGATTTTGCTTTTCCTCCGGTTTTTGCTTTTCCTCCCTTTCCACGTCCTGACATTTTTGTTGAATTTATTTGATGCGACGAATCACGATGGAAATTTGAAAAAAAGAAATTAGTCTCTTTATACAATCATTTGGACGGGGCGTGGCATACCCTCTTGTGGGGACACATCCACTTGAGAAAAGATGAAACGCCCCTTCCACAGTTAATTTATAATAAAAATTAATTTGAGGTGCACCTTATACTTGCTTATCGCAGTTCAACAAGAATCAAAGCAATGGCACCACCAAAACCATCAGCAAAAGGAGCAAAGAAAGCGGCAAAATCTCAAAAGCCAAAAGGAGACAAGAAGCGTCATAATAAGAGAAAGGAATCTTATTCGGTCTACATCTACCGTGTCTTGAAACAAGTTCATCCAGATACTGGAGTATCATCCAAGGCCATGTCGATCATGAACTCTTTTGTCAATGATGTTTTTGAAAGAATCGGATCTGAAGCTTCTCGATTGGCTCATTACAATAAGCGATCGACAATTTCATCTCGTGAAATTCAAACTGCCGTTCGATTGATTCTTCCGGGAGAATTGGCGAAACACGCTGTTTCAGAAGGAACCAAAGCTGTTACCAAGTACACTTCAAGCAAATAAGCATTTTCTTGAATTTTACCGAACCCAACGGCCCTCTTTAGGGCCACAAATAATGTTTAAATCTTTTTTTTTAAATTTAAATAAAACTTCATTTTTTCTTTGTATTTTTTTTATTTTGTAAAAATTTATGAGACAAATTCAAGTTTTCGATTTGTAAGAATTTAGAGAGATTTAAAACTTCTTTCGCATAATAAATGCGTTAAATTCCCTCTAGTTTTTGTGGTTAGCTGGGAATCTTACTGTATCTTACAATTTCTGCATACACAGTCTGTCAAACATTGCACACACACACAAAACTTGAAATTCATTGAACCCAACGGCCCTCTTTAGGGCCACAAATTCATCATTAGATCATATTTTAATCATTTTTTCATTTTTGTTTTTTTTTAAAAATTTTTTTAAAGTTTTTTCTTTTCCCAAACGTCAAATAACACATTTATTGTCTTTACAGGTGGAATTGGTCCTCATTGAAAAATATTGTTTATTTTTTAATTAACTTGAATGAGTTTTTTTCTTCGAATTAGGAAAAAAATTGTTTTTTTTTCTCCCAAAACTTGTAAAACGAAAAAAAAACCATTTTAATAATGAAACCTAATTTAATTTTAAGAAAAAAAAAAGTTTTTTTTTTAAATTGAAAGGCAAAAACCGTCTGATTCATTCCGTAACAGGGAAAAAAAAATTCTATTTGGAAAAGGTGAGAGAGAGAGAGAGAGAATTTTTCCCAAGTTTGTGTGCAAAGCGCCGCGTATTCGCGTCGCGGTCCTCGTGGAAATGTGAATTGTTTCTGATTCTCTTCATATTTCTCAATGCATCCATTTTGTTCGATTGTCTAACCAGCTCTCCGCTTTTTCATTGTGTCACTTGAATTCTTTTCTCTTCTCATTTTTAACCGTTTTGTCTTTCTTTTTTTTCATCTCCAGAATTATAAAATTCGACTACTTTTCGGTTATATTCGATTTGAAATTCTTTAAATAATTCATTGTTGGCTTTAATTGCCTTTGAGCTTAAATAAAAACCTTTAATTTTCCGATTATTGATTGATAAGGGTTTAAACAAATTGAAATTTTTTCCTGATAAAACTCAAACGACCGTTTTCGTTTTTATTTAATTCCATCCTGACTGTTTTCAACAATTTCTCGATTGAATTTATTGATTGATTGATTGATTTGTGGAGGTTTTCTTTTCTTTCTTTTTGATAAATCGCCTGCTTCACTGCTCAATTTTCCCCGTTTTTTTACTAATAAAATTGTGGAATAAAAAAGCTGGTCAAACAAAGAAGAAGAAGAAGAAGAAGAAAAAGAGGCTTGAATTGTTTTGGAGCATGTTGGCAGATCGTGAAACATTCATCAAATTCTACTTTTGTTTTATTTTAAAAAGAAAAAAACATGAAAATCAATGTTTAAAAAAAAAAATAAAAGCGTGGCAAATTGGAAGGAGAAAAAAAGGAGAGCCAAGTTTAAGATGTTTTCATTATTTGTTTATAGATTTTTCTCAACCAACTTTTGCTCATCATTTTTTTTTCGTAAGTTAATTCCATTTTGAGAATTTTTGGAATTTCGTTAAAGTCTGCGAATTGAAAAAATTGATGGACAAAAGTGTGTATTTTAATCTTAAAGGAAGATCTTTTCGATTTTCTATTAAGAAGCTTTTTGTTCAAGTCCACATGTTTGATTTCATCTTCAGCTGCAAAACTATTTGAAGTTCGGACGGACGACGGACCTGTTGTTCGATTAAAATCTTTGGCGCAAACACATTTTTTTTTTTGTTACAAAAATTTTGTATCTTAACTGCCCGAATAATTACCAAATATCTATCATAAATGATTCAACCCCCGCCTTTCTTTTTTTTTCTTTTTTTTTGATAATTTTCTTAAAAAAATTTTTTTTTGTTATAGAAAATGTAAAAAAAAGTATTGATTTTCAGAAATTTAACATCTGACCACTTGAAGCTTGTCGAAAAGAAAGGAGCAAGTGATTTCAGACTGGTGTGAAAGGATTTTCTAAAATCACACCAAGCAAAAAATCTTTTTTTTTTTTTTTGGCAAAATCAAAAATATTTAAAACAATGTCAGAAGGCCTCGTTCAACGACGAAAGAAAACAGTCGACAATCAGGTTTTTCTCTTTTGCTTTCTCCTTCTTCGAATATGAATGGCAATATTTTCAGGCAAATTCCGATAAAGAAGAAGCCAGCGGAGATTCTGCACATTCTTCTGATCAAGTAACTTTTTTTTATTTTTGAATTAATTTTGTGTTAAATTCTCCCCGGATTTTTTTCTTTTCTCAGGAGGACAATGATAAGGGAACGAGATTAACATTAATGGAACAAATTTTGTTGCTTGGATTGAAAGATCGAGAGGTTTTCATTGATTTTTATGATTTGAAGCTGGAAAAAAAAATGGTTCTCGTTCAGGGCTACACATCATTTTGGAATGATTGCATCTCGTCTGGTCTTCGCGGATGCGTTCTGATCGAGCTGGCCTTACGCGGTCGAATTCAACTCGAAGGCGGCGGAATGAGGCGAAAAAGTCTGCTGAATCGAAAAGTGACAGTGAAAAGCAGCGAGCCGACAGGCGATGTGATACTCGACGAAGCTCTTCGCCACATGAAAGAGACGAATCCGCCAGAAACAGTGACGAGCTGGATTGAATATTTGTCGGGTGAAACGTGGAATCCGCTGAAGCTTCGTTATCAATTGAGAAACGTTCGAGAGCGATTGGCGAAAAATTTGGTGGAGAAAGGAGTTTTGACGACTGATAAGCAGAATTTTCTGCTGTTTGAAATCACAACTCATCCATTATCAGATGGAAATCAGAAAACAAAATTGATAAAGGTTAAAAACCAACAAAAAAAGAAAAAAAGAAGGGAAATATTTGTTGATGTTTCAGGAAGTTCAAGAAGTTGTTCTTGGAAAATGGACCAATGATGTTCATCGAATGGATAAAAAATTGCTGTCATTGATTGTCTTGGCGCACGCTAGTGATGTTCTAGAAAATGCGTTTGCACCATTAAACGATCAAGATTATGAGGTAAATCAATCAACGAGTTTTGTGATTTCAAAGAAAAAAATTGCTCAGATTGCAATGAAACGAGTTCGAAGCTTATTAGAATTGGATTATGATGCTCAAGCAGAAAAGAAGGGGAATGATGTGATGTGGGCGGTATTCGAAGCGTTTAGCAAGTTGGATTTTTCTCAAATTATTCGGAAAAAATTATGAAGCTTTTTCAGATAAATTCAACAAATATTGATTGAATGTGTGAACCGGTAAATTGAAACAGAGAAAAACAAACTCAATTTTTTTGCTTTTAAAAACGAATTTTATTGTTGAGTGAATTTTGTCGAACAAATCACAATTCAATGTTCATTTATATCAAACTTTAAACAATTCAAGTTCTTTATGAAAATGTGATAATTTCTTTTTGTTTTTATTTGAGAAAAAAAAACCCGAAAAAAAGAAAAAAAAAACAATGAAATCATTTTGGGTCGCCGGGCAATTTTCATTATAGTGACTGAACTCTTGTAGTATCATTTATGGTTATTTTTTTTTTGTACATAAGCGGGGTTTTTATTTTTCCTTTTCTTCCTTTTTTTTTGTAATGTTTCGGGATTTAGCTTGCCGTTTTGTATTTTCTTTTTTCTTTTGGTTGTTTGAACTTTTCATGATAGTTTTTTTTCTAGAAATACTGTACCTTTGTACGTGCCTTTACACAAAAAACAAATTGTGAACATTTAGACGTTTGTAAAGGTTACAACTTTAATGGTTCTTTTTTTTTTTAATTTTATTTTGGCAATTCTTTCAATATTTTCAAATTTTTTCAATCATTTTTTTTTTCAATTTTACCGACCAAAAAATGATGTTTTTTGACTTCAATAACTATTTTTATCCTTTTTAGATTTCCATCAAAGTTTTTTTTGAGAACAGAATAAAATTGTTTCGAAAAAACTCGTATTTATGAATTGAAACAAAAAATAAGAAAAATAGAAACAGAAGTGGTGAAAAAAAAAAAAACAAAACGAACCCGGTAAAAAATACAAAATTTTTGATTACTGAACTTGAATCTACTCGTTATGATTCGAAATCTTCAGCTAACAAATGTTTTCTTGAATCTTCGCGGGGAAGTTGATGATTACTTTGTTGATGAATGGCGCCGCCGCGAGACCTGCATTTAAAAAAAAACAAAGGTAAAAGAAGAAGAAAAAAAAAGAGTGGGTGGGACAATTGGAGTTTGAGAAGAACAAAACAAAATGCAGAAGACCAAAAAGCGATCAAAATGTTATAAACTTTTTGAAAGTACAGCAAATTGATCGGAATTTTGAGACGTTACGATATTTCTGTATTTATCATGGCATTTTTGTTTCTCCCAAAAATTTTCTAACAAAAATTACCTTTGGCGGCGTTTATTCATTCCATGAAGCAACATGCCAGTGAGGCATAATAATAAGCCACAAACATTGATCTGTAAATTATTTATTTTAATTAAACAATGGGCAAACTCATATCCAACGAAGTGTCGTATGTCTAATGAAATTCCGAAAAACATTTACCAGAGAAAATCGATCATTATCGACGTAATGTGCAAGTAAAAGTGTGGCAACTTCTTTCACAATTCCAAACAAATTTAAAGTGATTCCAGATGTGTTAACAAGTAGCAAATATTCTGCAAAATTTACATCAAATGACGAAATATTAATAAAAATCAATTCTCACCACTCATTTCCATACAAAACGCTAAAATTCCACCGCCAGCGATTAAGCTTAACACAAGAATTGGATTGAATTCATCATCGAATGAAAATATTCGTGTCCAGCTTAGCTCAGATCCTTCAAAAAACCAAACTAATGGAACAATTAGAATCATCATCCACGGTTGAAGATGAGCCACCATATCCAAGGGATGACGAACAGCTGAATCATCTTTTTGCATCACTAATTGTGAAACTGTCCATCTGAAATCAAACAATTAAAAAATAAACTTTCAATTTAAAAAAATACAAAAAATTTTCAATTTTAAATTTGTAAAAAATTTTTGTGGTACTCGACCGTGGCCTAGGAAACGTCTTTTGTACTACACACGGAAAGAAAAGTATTTTTTTGTCGTTTTTTTTTCAATAATTAATGAGAAAAATAGCTTTTCCATGTTTTTAAAGCTTCTAAAAATTATTTATTTCAAATAAATGTCAATTTTTATAGTTTATAGCCATGTTTTTATTGAAAAAACGTTTTTTTTTTCATGAATTGAATGCGACTTTGTTCACATTCGACTATTTTATTGCCGAAAATCGTTTTTATTCGTTTTCTTTCGCAAGCTTTTTCTTGATTTTCAAGTTCCCAAACATTATTTTTTTTATCGTTTAGAAAAATGTTCTAAAAGGAGTGCCCGTTACAGTAAAAATGCATTTTTGTTTCAAAAAACTTACCGAACACCCGTGCATGCAGCAGCTAACTCAATCAATAACAGTCCAGTTAAGTCTAATTGAGATGATTTCCACGTGAATAAGAATAAACCACATGCAATAAGCGTCGCTTCAAGACCCAATGAAGGTTGCCATCTAGAAAAAAAAGGAGAAGAAAAGGTAAAATATTATAAGTCTTGAAATTCTTTGTTTAATTATTACCTTTCAAGTCTTAATAATAACGAAAAAGCAACAATAAAAAGAATTGATGATGATTTCGCCATTGTGTACAAACTTATTGTAACATATTCAAGAGCCCAATTTGAAAGTCCAATATCCATTGATGCACAAATTCCAATTGGAGCCAAAAATCTAGAAAAAATCGATAAAAAATGGTAAAAAATCGGGAAAAAACTAGCCGAAATTGTTCCTTGAATGGAACTCTCATTCGTGGTGAATTGAAAAATTCATACAAGAATCGAATAAAAATTGCCAAAATATATTTGATGACGTAATGTCCACTGACAACAAATAATGGTAATTTGTAAGTTTGAATAAATCGTTTTTGATAAAATGTTAAACTAATCGATAGGGAATAATATAATAAAGCAATTAAAGCAATTCGAACAACCATTTTTCTTTAATTTTAAAACGATTAAAAATAATTCTTTTTTTTGGCTTTAAAAACTTTGAAAAAAATGTTGATGAAGAATCGTTGAAAATATTTCTGAATTCAAGATTTTCGTCGTCGCTGTCTTCACTAATTTCAGCTTCTTCAATGAATTGAGAGTTCGCGACTTTTAATAAAATATTTTCGGCTGCTGAAAATAATTTTTTTTTCCCCAAAATTTTGAAGAAGAAAACATTTTTTTTTCTTACGTTTGGAATTTGTTTTCTTTTCACGTGGAAGCGAATCCGAGAAATTTTTCCGATCAATATTCATCAACGAAATTCTGCAATTTTTGAAATTTTTTGGGGGTCGGCGAAAAGGAGGGGGGTGGGGGGAACCAATCACTTTGAAATTTTTTATAAAAAAACGTTTGACTCCATGAATTGTTCGGGCCTAATTTTTAGATTTTTTAGTCTGAAAAAAAACAATTTTTAAAGCCAAATTTCAAAAAAAAAAAATTTAAAGGGAGAAATTCTTGAGAAATAAAAAAAATTCTTGATCTTGATAAGAATGTTGCGAAGAGATTTGTCATTGACAGAAAAACGAGGAAGTAAAAAGTCACCAATCGATGGCCAACCAATAACAAAAAATCAATAAATTTTGAATTCGAGCAAAAACGATTTTAAAAATGGTCAAAAACAAATAAAAAAAATTCACGTGGGAAACAAGCATTTCTCGGGTATCCAGCGATAGAGATGCTCGAATATGGAGAGAGCACCAGAGAGGTCAGACAACACCATTTATTGAGAGGAGGAAAAGAGAGACGAGAAGGAAACGAGAAGAGAAACAGCAAACGCGGTTTTTTGCGAAGAGGTTTTAAGAAACATGAGACACAAGTGGAATGGCGGAGTGTTGTTTCGTTGAGAGAATTCAATTTTCGATAGAAAAAAAGTTTGATAAAAGAATTTTTTGTTTTAAGCAGAAAATTAAAGACAAAAAATCTTGTGGGGGAGGAAAACTGATTGAAATTAAAAAAAAAAAAAAAAAAATTTTTTTGATCGAAAAACCGTGGATTTTTTTTTTTTTTTTTGAAAAATACAGTTCCGGGATTTTCGATGAAGCTTAAAAATTCTCAGGAATCTTCATCGTCTCATCCTTCTTCCCAACCCACCATCTCTCACCCCTTCCCCCTTTAATTCGCCATCGCCATGGCAACGAAACGTCGTTGGAAATTTTGCGGACAAAATCATTGGAACCAAAAATGCGTTAATTTTTAATTTTTTTTATTTTTGGCGCACAATTTCAGATCAAAAACAAAAAAAATTTCAGAAAAAAAATGTCTCAGACGACGGCAATTAATTTCGCGAGTTTAGACGAATTTTTGAACAACGAGAATTCGAGCGAGGAAGAAGTCAAATTATGGTACGAAAAGCTGTCGGAGGTAATTTGAATTTTCGATTTGAAAAATGTATCTTTCTCTAACCCCTCTCACTCTCTCTCTTACAGTATGAAATTGATGGTTCCGAGTCGCCAACAGAAATCGAGTTGCTCTACAACGCAGCGCGATATTTGATGAGTTTCGCGTTTACGGCAGCCGAAGAGCTACGCGACGTTGCCGAACAAGAAGCTGTCACGATGGCCGAGAAGGAAGATCAATGGGAAGAGCAAATGACGCAGCTGAAAGAGGAAATTGAAAGTTTGCGCGAACGAATCACGTCGAAAGCTGAAATTGGTGATTCGACAGAAGCTTTTCGGTTTGAAATCAACAAAAAATGATTCAAAAAAATTTTTTCTTTTAATTAAAGAGCACAAATTGATAGTTTAAAAGAGGAAAATCGACAATTACAACAATCAAATCGTGATCGAGATCGAGAAATGGCAGATCAAAGAGATCGGTAATTATCGATTGAATCGATCGATCGATTAAATCCTCCACGAAAAACCATTTTTGTTTTTTAGATTTGAAAATCTCGCGGCTCGCGTCGATTCAGTAACTCGCGAACGCGATGCTCTCACTGATCATGTTGGTTTCAGCCGAGAAAACTCTGATTTTTGGTTTTTGTTTTTTTTTTCTTACAGAAAACTCATCTGGAAGATACAATTCGCGAGTTGAATCGTCGATTATCATCAAAAACTGAAGAGACTGGCGGCGATTGGGAAAGTCGCAAGCTTAAGATGAGAAACGAACAAGTGTTGACAATGAGTCGACAAATGGAGGTGACGAAATTCAAAAAATCGATAAATCAATCAATAAAATTTTATTGATTGAAATCGATAAATCAATCAATAAAAAAAAATCAATGTTTGAAGATGATCATAAGGCAAAATGAAGAGTTACGCGAAGAAATCGAGAAAGTCAGCGATGCTTTGGAAGATGCAACACGAATTATTGAACAAAGTGCTCATCGATATTCTGAATTGTCGCAACAATTTGAAGATTCTCAACAGAAATGCCAAGAATTGATTCATCAGAATAAACGTTTGACCGATGGTCTTCCAGATCAGGTTCCACCCCTTCCCCTCCCCCCGGGCTTTCCGGCGGCCGGAAATTCCGAGAGACAATTTATTGATTTTTTTAGCTGATTGAAAAATTGCCGAAATGCATGGCGGCTGCTGAAAAACTGATTTCAGCCGAACCAATCGATAAGATCAATTTTCTTTGGCAGACTTCCGAGCTTTTACTGCCCAATTTTCTGAACGACGACGACTATCAAGAATTGCAGAGAAGCACCGGTTTTACAGCCGTCAAGGAGATGGAGGTTTTCAAGAGAGAGAGAGAGAGAGAGAGAGAGAGAGAGAGAGAGAGAGAGAGAGAGAAAGAGAGAGAGAGAGAGAAAGAGAGAGAAAGAAAGAGAGAGAGGGAGAGAGAGAGAGACAGAGAGACAGAGAGACAGAGAGAGAGACAGAGAGAAACGAGGTGGGGGGCGAACAAATTTTGTTTTCCTGAAACATTTTCAGACAAAAATCGAAAGATCTGAAGAGAAGATCAAATTATTACAAGAGGAATTGTCGAATGTCTTGGTAATTCTGAATTTTCAGACATTTTTCCAGACGTTTTTTTTTCTTTCTCAAAATCTTCAGGACGAATCGAATCGTTTGCGATTGATGATAAGGGAAGATCGAACAGGCGAAAAAGAGCAAGAGTTGGAGCAATTGAAGAAAGAGCTGATGACAGCGACGACGTAAGGAAAACACAATTTGAGGGAGGGGGGGGGGGGAAGAGAATGCACAGAGGCGAAAATTGTTTGCAGCCTGGCTCGAAACCTTTTTGGTGAAGCAATGACCGACGTTCCTGGTCAGGATCCGACAACAACACTACAAAT
Organism: Caenorhabditis drosophilae; assembly: GCA_963572285.1. Classification (NCBI taxonomy): domain Eukaryota; kingdom Metazoa; phylum Nematoda; class Chromadorea; order Rhabditida; family Rhabditidae; genus Caenorhabditis; species Caenorhabditis drosophilae. Next base: position 6,379,626 of record OY751560.1, on the reverse strand, counting down.
GCGCATTTTACAATTGGAGCAGACCGTTCAACAATTCAAGAAAAAAGTAATTGGCGGGGGCGGAGCCGGGGCTGGGAAGGAAAAGCTGATCAAAAAAAAAATGTCAGATCGAGGAACAAAAACAATCGATTGACGAGCTGGAGTTTGTTGTGGAGAAAAAAGATGAGAAAAATCTTGAATTATTGGGCGAACTGAATCGGCTGAAAGACGACAAATTCGGATCAGGACGAGACGAAGTCGATCGATTGGAGAAGCAGTTGAAGTATCGAAACGAGCAGATTCATCAGATGCAGCAACACTCGACTCTGCTACAGATCGAACTAGGAAGGCAATAACTCTCTCTCTCTCTCTCTGTCTCTCTCTCTCTCTCTCTCTCTCTTTCTCTCTATCTCTCTGCCTCTCTCTGTCTCTTTGTCTCTCTGTCTCTCTGTCTCTCTGTCTCTCTGTCTCTCTGTCTCTCTTTCTCTCTATCTCTCTGTCTCTCTGTCTCTCTTTCTCTCTATCTCTCTGCCTCTCTCTGTCTTTTTGTCTTTCTCTGCCTCTCTCTGTCTCTTTGTCTCTCTCTCTCTCTCTTTCTCTCTTTCTCTCTGCCTCTCTCTGTTTTTTTGTCTCTCTCTGCCTCTCTCTCTCTCTCTTTCTCTCTATCTCTCTGCCTCTCTATGTCTCTTTGTCTCTCACTCTCTCTGCCTCTCTCTGTCTCTCTCTCTCTCTCTCTCTCTGTCTCTTTGTCTCTCTGTATCTCTAGAACGACTTTCAGATGTTTTCAGATACGCTGATAAAACCTATGAACCTCCGGTCAAAATTGAAAAAATGAAAAGGAAATCAGCTGAAAATGATGATCGGAAAATTGAGAAAATCGAAGAAAACATAAAAATCGACGTCGAAGAAGTCGAAGAAGTTGAAGAAGTCGAAGAAGTCGAAGAAGTCGAAGAAGTCGAAGAAGTCGAAGAAGTCGAAGAAGTTTCAGCAAAAAACTCGAAAAATGCTGAGCAAAAAATGACGAACGAGAAGAAGAAGAAGAAGAAGAAATCGATGAAGAATTCGTCATCAGAATTGGCTGAAAATGCCGTTCTGATATCGAATTTGTATTACGAAATGATGCAAATTTTAGAAGAATTGAATATGAAGGATGAGCAATTAATTGAAGTTCAAAAGTCGTGGAGGACGACCAAACGGATCAATAATGAGCTTCAAGCTCAATTGGAGGTTGACCTTGAGTTTTTTCTCACAACAAAAATGAGTTTCAGATGGCTTACGCTGAAATAAAAATGCTGAAAAAAGAATCAACAAGAAGCGAGGAGAAAATGCTGGAAAAGCTGCAAAATTCTGAATCAGCTGATGTTCAAAGACTGATCGAATCAATCAATATCGGCGGCGACGAACTAGAACGTCGAATGGCTGAAGCGACACGAAAATTGATTGCTGAACGAGTTGAACGAATCAGGTGCTGATCTGATCTTCTCCCCGCCCCCTCCCAAGGTTTCAAAACGTTTCCGTTTCGTTCAGATTCTCTCGAATCAACTCAATTCTGCGAAAGAAAATCGATCGATTGGAAAACGCTGGAAAACGTGCCAAGCAGCGATTGATTGAGATTGAGCAGGAAGATCGAACACAGCTGATCAACATGAAGTTCGAATTGGATTTGTCGATGGTCGAAATCGGAAAACTTCAAAATCGTTTGTTGCAAAGTGTGCCGGTTGAGGAATATGACAAATTGATGAGAAAATATAAAAATTCTCTTAAACAAATCACTGGAATTCAGACGAATAATGAGGTTGTCGTCGCCCCTCCCCCTTTTTTCTTCAAAAAAAAATCCCCAAAAATCCTTGCAGCAAATGTCGCGACAAGATCAACACCAATCCATCATTAATTCTGAAGCATCACAAGAAGCTGAAAGTGAAGCGAAAGAAAATATGCTGAAAGTTTGCGCTTTTTCGCTCTTCATTCCAAGGCTTTTCGTGTTCAGAAAATGATCGACGTCGTCACGGATCAGTGCGAATTCTGGAGTCGCGAGGCCGGCATGTTGCAGGCGGAAAACGAGGAGCTCAAAAAGTTCATCGAAGACATTGAAAATGAGAACGATTTGAAGAGTGTTTTGGGTGAGCGCCGGATTCGAGCTTCTTCCCTCCCCAACTTTTTGTTTCTTTTTGAAGGAGCCGTCGAGCGTCGCCTTCTCGACACGATTCGAGAGCTTCGCGAAAACGAGCGAGAATATTTACGGGAAAAGAGGAAGCAGCGAGGAGTTGAGCACGAGAATCAACGGGATTTTGAGCGATTCAAAATTGAACGGATCACACTGTTGAATGTGATCAATATTCTTCAGAAGGAAAATAAAGTAAAAATTGGCTGAAAATCGGCTGAAAATCTGTTAAAGATCGGCCTGAAAATTGGCTGAGAATCGGTTGAGAACGAGCTGAAACTCGGCTTAAAATCGGCCTGAAAATCGACTGAGAAACGGCTGAAACTCAGCTGAAACTCGGCTTAAAATCGGCCTGAAAATTGGCTAGAATCGGTTGAGAACGAGCTGAAACTCAACTGAAACTCGGCTGAAAATCGGCCTTAAAATCGACTGAGAAACGGTTGAGAACGAGCTGAAACTCAGCTGAAACTTGGCTTAAAATCGGCCTGAAACTCGGCTGAAACTCGGCTAAACTCGGCTGAGAATCGGCTGGAGTTCAGCTAAAAATCGTCTGAGAATCGGTCTGAAAACCAAAAATCAACCTTCAGATGCTCCGTGATCAAACAATGGGCAGTGTCAGCCTCCAACAATTGGAAATTCTCCAAACAAAAATTGTAGAAGTGAAGCAAAACGAGGAACAAATTCAAATCATCAAATCAGAAGCGGAAAAATATCGAGAAGAGCACGAAACCGAACTGTTACGTCTTCGAGCAACAAAAGCAGCCAGGTTCACTTTTCTTCACACAACGAGAGCTTTTTGCCCGATTTACAGAGAAAAATTTTTTGGCCCGATTTACAGAGAAATCGTATCGAATAATGAAGGAGAAGCGAGAAATGGGGATTTGTCGTCGAATCATTTTCGACAACTTCAATCGGCATTTTTCAGTTCGTCGCAACAAAGTGCAAAAGTGAAAAATTGCGAAAAAATGGTTCCCCCCCCCCCCCTCCAAAATCTTCTGAACGACGGGTTTCGGTGATTTTTGCAGATTTTTTTGAAGGAAAAAAAATTGTCTGAAATTGCGGATGAAAATCGAGAGTTGAAGCAGTGGAATATTGAATTGTTAACGACAATTGAGAATTTGAAAGACTTTTGGAATCCAAAACGATTTGGGCGCGAAATTGAAGACGTCAAAAATGAAACGAAAATCAAAATCGATAAATCGATTGAAAATGTTGATCGGGAAAGCGACTATGAAATGGATCTTCGAAGCGATTTATCATCAAATGGTTCGGCGGGATTCTGCTCTTCCTTTCCTTTTTTTTTTTTGAAATTTCTTAAAATTTCAGAATCGAGCACATCATCTGCTCGAATTATTGTTCGAACAATTGTTCAAGATAATGTTGAAGCATTTGAGAATCGGATTCAAGAATTATCGGCTTCTGCTCAGGTTGCTCTTCAAGGATACAAAGAGCAGTTGGAATTAAAAGAGCGGGCAATTCAAAAATATAAGCAATTATTGAAAGAAAAAATTGACGAAGGAGATCAGGTAAAACCGTTTATGATCTGTACAGTAGAGCGCTCTTAGATGTGCAGTAGAGCGCGGTTAAATGTGAAGCAGAACGCGATTAGGTGTACAGTAGAGCGCGATTAGGTGTACAGTAGAGCGCGATTAGGTGTACAGTAGAGCGCGGTTAGATGTGCAGTAGAGCGCAGTAGAACGCAGTTAGAAGTGAAGTAGAGCGAGATTAAGTAGGTGTACAGTAGAGCGCAGTTGCATTTCTATATTAATTCCGCTTTTGAAATGGAAAAAAAACCAATTTTTTTTTTTGTTGAAGATAATTGAAAAGTTGGAAATTGTTCAACAAGAAATCGAAGTTCCCGACAAAAAAACGCAATTAAAACTGAAAATGGCAGAAGCTCAAATACGAAAATTGGAAAACGAGATGAAAGAGATGAAAACGCAAAGAAGAAGAAATGAAGAAGAAAAAGCCGAAAATGAATTGGTCGAAGCTGAATCACAAACCGAACCGAATGAACCGCAAAAAGCGGGGAACAATGAGGATTTTGAGCAAAATGATCAAATAAATTCGGCGAAATCGGAAAAAGTCCAAAAATTGGTAGGAATTCAGGAGGGCCGCCGAAAAATGCCAAAAAATCGATAATTTTTTCAAGGAAAATGAAATTCAATTGATGCAAGAAATTCTATCGAAACAAAATGAAAAAGAAAATGCTGAAATTCGTTACAAAACTGAAATTCGAAATTTAAAGTCACGAATTCAGCGCCTAACAAAAATCAATAAAGAATTGATGAGCACCTGTGAACAAATAAAGGAGGATGCTCTTTCAGAATTATCACAATTTCGAAAAAATAATGAAAATGTTGATGAAAAACAAATTACAGATTTCAGGTTTTGGGGGGGAGGAAAAGAAACAATTTTTTCTAAAATTTATCGATTTTTTTTTTTTCGCAGAATTGAAATTGAAAAATTAAAATCAATAAATCGATCACTTCGAACTTCGAACGATCAATTAAAAATTGAAATCAATAAATTGAAAGAAAAATCAATAATAAAATCAATAAAAAAGGTTTGAAAAAGTTCCAAAAGAAAAAAAAATCATAATTTTTTTCCAGAATGAGCCAAGCGAATGGGAAAAAAAGAAAAAACACGACGAAATCATCAAAAATTTGAATGAGAAATTGAAAAGTTGAATCAATCGATTTTTTTGCAAAACAAAAAAAAAATTCAAATTTCCGCTCTTTTTTTTCCAGAAAAAGAACAAAATGAAAAAGATTTTTTGGAAAAAATCGAGAAACGGGACAAATTGATTGAGATGATCCGAAAAGATCAATCAACGAGAACTCAGGAAATCGAGCGATTACAGCGAAAATTGAAGGAAGTCTGGAAGCAAAACTTGATTTATCGATTTTTTTCGCTTTTCAATTTCAGCTTGATCCGGTCAATTTAAAAATTCAAATCAATCAAAATTGGCAACAAAAAGTGTCAAATTTAGAGGCGATTTTGAGTCGAAAAGAAAACGTTTTTTTTTCTTTTTAAATTTTTGGGTGGTGACAAATCTTCTTCTAATTTGTCGAATTTTTAGGAGATTGGATCGTTGACGAAAAATCTTCAAAATGTTCGATCCGAATTTGATAATTTCAAAAAAAACAAACGACAGGAAATCGAAGATTTGAAACGCGATTATTCAGCGAGGCGTCGTCAAGAACGCCAACAAAATGACGAAATTGAACAGCGAACGATCAAACGCTCAATTTCGATTCAAACCGATCTCAAAAAAATCAACAAAAATGACAAAAATTCGCTAGACAATTCGACATTAAACGATGAGAAGAAGAAATTGGAAAATGATTTCAAATATGGTGAATATCAACAATTAAAAGAAATCCTATCAAGTGTATGCTTAAACAGTTTTTTTTCTTCTTCAAATCTCATTTCTCATCGCTTTCATTTTCAGACACAAAATCGTCTAATTGAAAGTCAAGAGAAATTGATCAATATGGAGAAGGATTACAATATTTTAAGAGAGAAATTCGATCGTCTTCAAATTCGAACAAGTCCGCCTTCTAGAAATTCAGACAATTCCAGCCAATAATTGACACTCTTTTTGTTTTCATTTCAGATCGAGACGATAAACCAACCGGTGCTGTTCTAGTTCTTTCAGATAAATTATCTGCAAAAGATCGCGAAATCGCTCAATTGGTACATTTCTTGTCATTTTATCAATTTGATACAAAAATTCGCCTTTTTTTCAGAAAAATCAAATTGCTCATTTTCAGAGATCTGTTCACTTACCAATTTAGGTTTATTCAAGAAAGGAAAAAAAACCAAAAAATGATGAGATTTTCGTGAAAAATAAAGCCAAAAAAGACATTTTTACATTTTCGTGTTTCCTTTCCCTTTTATTTTGCTTTCTTTTTTGGTGGTCCAGCCTTTTTTGCTCCCTTTTTTTGATCCTCGATCGTTTTTCGTTTGGCCGCTGTCATAAATTTTACTTGTGACGAAACCGTAAAGAACGAATCGATTCTTCCCTATAAAACTACTTTGATTCAAATAAATTGAATTTTTTGAATTTTCTCTACTTGTGTTCCAGCATTTCGACTTTTTTTCATTCTCATCAACGATGATCGAATGCGTTCTTCGCTGAAAACTGATTTTTCGTGTTTGTTTGGCTTTTGTGTTTATTTTTCGTTACTTGAAATTCTTCTCTCCACACATAAATTGAACAATTCCTTCAACATCTGGTTCTTTCCAAACTAGCTCGACGTCTTCTCCTTTCGTCACTTCAGGTTCTTTGAATAATTGTCGAGCTCTTTGATATGGCCATTCTTCAGGTGGTGCATATTTCTGAAAAGTTCTTTTTTATTTGAAATTTCCAAAAAAAAAAAAAAATTCACCGTCTGATCAATATTCTCAAGAATTGTTTCAATATCTTTATGTTGTTTAATTAATTCAACAGCTTTTTTCGGTCCAATTCCACGAATTGTTCCACAATAATCGCAGCCTAATAAAATGCACATGTCAATGAATTGCTCTTCTGAAATATTCATTTCCTCCAGAATTCGCGCATGATGAAATTCTTTTATTGGCATTTTTTTCGATTCCGCGTATAACATGTGTCTTAACAATATTGATGAGCCGAATGTTAATGCATCCATATCTTCGGTTGCTGTTCCATACACTTTTCCGCTTTTCACTAAAACCGCGCATTGAGCTTCAGCTTCACATGGTGCTTCGACAATTGGAACTCCCATCAAGTTTAGCAATTTTTTCACTTCTTCATTTTGTTGTTTCGTCACTTTTACAAGTCTTCTTTCGAATTTGTCCACTTCTTTTGCATCTCCTTTTTCTTTTGCTTCGTTTAATGATTTTTCGGCTTCTGCTCGTTTTTCCGATCTTTTCTCTAATTCTCCACTTTTCATATCCGGCGGTTTTCCATCAAAGACATAAACGGGCTACAAATTTTCTTTTTTTTTTTTTCTGCCTCTTCTTTTTCGTTACTTTTATTCCATTATCAATCATTCGTATTGTTCTATAGAACATTCCCATTAAATGACTGAAAATTTCATTATAAATCCGCATATTTTAACAATTCGCTAATACCTGGTTGTCTCACCATCTTCACTTTGAAGCTGTGATCCATCTTGTCGAACAGCGATCAGAAATTGATACAGGCACATCGAAGCATCAATTGCAACCTGCCAATTCAATTTTTCTCCTTTTTACAACTGATTTTTCACAAAAATTTCCAACTTTTCTTCCAAAAAATGCTTTGAGCTCATTGATTTTGATTGCTGATGGTGCATTATCGGCAATAACTTGTGAAAGTCCTTTAATTCCCATAGTAGGTTGTCGTTATTGTTAATTCTTAAAATTTCTGAAAGTAAAATTAAAAACTCGTAGGAAAAACAATAATAGGTATTGCGTCAAAAACTCAATTTTATGTTTCGCGGCTAATTTAGAGTTCTCTATAGAGCGCACTTTCACCGTTATGAGGAAAAGGGTAAAAACCTCTGCGTAAAAAAACTCGATCTCCGAGCAAGTTTTATAAGAAAGAAAGAAATAAAATCAACAACAAAATCAACAATTCCCGTATGAAAATAAAAAAAATTCTAAAAATGAAAAATTGTTCGAATAAAAACCAAAAAAATCAATCAATATTCATCTCCATCGATGTTTTCATCACTTCCAGCATCTCCATACCCTTCTCCATTATCAAAATAACTCGAAATATAATCATTATCTTCTTCTTGATAATCATCATCCGATAAAGTGTTTTCAAGATCTTCAGCTCCCGATTTTTCACTTTCGTCTTCCTGAATTTTTTAAGAATCGTTTTTTTTGCCTTTATTTTCAATCGATTTTTACCTCTTCTTCTTTATTTTCTTCTTCTTCATCTCCTTGTGTTCCTTTTTCTTTTTCTTCTAATTTGTTTAATTTTTCGTTTAACTTTAATTTAAAAAAAAAAAAAAACTTTTGATTTTTATAAAATATTTTTACCGATTCATCATTATCTAATTTTCTTTTTTTCACTGCCGGTTTTTTTGATTTGTTTTTCGTTTTTTTCCAATTCAATTCGGATGGTATCGTTGCCATATCGAAATTGACTTTTTCTCGTTTTACAATCGAATATTTGTCTAAATATCGTTTTATTTCCTGCTCTTTTTCTTCTTCGATAAAATAATCCGAATCTCGAATTCTAAAAATTCATTTCTTTTTTTTCTTTCAATTTTTAACATTTTTCTTACCTTTGATCTAATTCCATTTTCAGCCGAGCAATATAAATTGCATCTCCTGACAAATCCATCGGTACCGGATCGCCAACTTTCTTCAATTTTTTCATTTTTTTTTTTTTTTGAATTTTTCAAAACTTTAAGCACCAAAAAATTACCGGATACAACGGCCTGTTCTCAGCTTGTTGACCAACCATCTTTTGTATTTCATATCTTGCTAATCCAAGAGCATTTGCAACACTTCGAACCGTATTCGAGGAACCACCGCCTCCACCACGTCCACGTCCTCCCATCTAATTTTTGTTTTTGATAGTTTTCATTTAACTTTGAATTTCTTCAACTTTGAAATAAATATTTAAAATGTTTTTAAAACATTTTTCAAAAAAAAAAAAAACAAAAATAAAACTCATTAAAAATAAATTTAATCAATTAAAAAAATTTTCATCTAAAAAACTAAAATAACAAAAAAAAAGAAAAAGAAGAAATCAGAGAAATTCAGATAAATCAAAAGTAACAAGAAAAAGAAAACGATAGATTATTTAGGAAACGGTACCTGTCGAATGAAAAGAAAAAAAAACCACACAAGAAAAATTAATCCACTAAAACCTAAGTTTCCTAACAACTTTTCTAAAAAAAAAAAAAAGAAAACAAAAAAGAAAAGAAGAGGAATGAGAGATCCAGTAAAAGTGCGAAGACAATCATAATTTCCGTACTTTTTTACAATTTTTTATTTCAAATTTCATTTTTTATTATTCTCATTTTCTTAATTTTCTTTCTTGACTTCAGCTTCTTTATTCCAATTTTCTAATCCTTTCGGTAGTTCGACATTTTCGTCAAGTCCTGAAAAATCAACTCTTTTTTTTAATTCTTGTTTTTCATCAAATCCAATGAAATTCATGTTACCTCCAGTTCCAGAAACCATTTCTTCATACGTATTTTTTTCATTGAATGGCCGTTTTCCAACCATTTCAACCATATCATCTCTTGACAATACTTCTTTTTCAAGAAGACGTAAGGCTACTTTTTCAATATCTGTCCTTTTTTCCAATAATAATTCTCTTGTTCGTTTTAATGCACTTTGCACTAAATCTCGAACCTGTAAGCTTTCATGTGTTAATTCTTGAAAAAAAAAGAATGGAATAATCAATAAACTTCTTGATCAATAAGTTGTGCGGTTGCTTCTGAATACGGCTTATCAAATGCCATTTCACCTGGCGCTGGAGTTTCAAACGATAACGGACCAACTTTTTCGCTCATTCCGTATTTGACAACCTGAAAAAATCAATTTTTCTTCTCAATGGTCAAACGTTCATCAAAACAGTTCCGTTTTAATTTTAAAATATTAAAAAGTTTTGAAAGATCCGTCATCTCAATTTACAATAACTCTCAATTCAGACAATAACCATCGTCATACTACTCTACAAGTCCACACCTTCTGACTCATTTTCTATTGTTAATTTGTACAATCAGTACCAGCCATCCTTTAATAAAAAAAAAAAAAGACAATATACTCCGCCCCTTATTCATCTATAAATATCAACGTTTTTGCATGTTTCAACATCATTCCACAACCACTTCAACTTTTCAAAAGAAATGAAGATTTCTGCTTTTTTACTTTCAACATTCATCTTGGCCGCCGCATTTGCTGAAAAAACTCCAAGAAAATACACAATTAAAGAGTTGACTGCAAACGATAGCACCCTTTTCGATGATGATTATTATCCAAGCGATAAAGTTTTGCATCAATACATCGAGGGCGACTTTGCATACAACAATTTCCTTGCTAATCTCGAAAGTAACAAGCTATTGAGAAAAATCTCCGAAAACCTTTCAAAGTAAGTGAGAAAGAAAACAATGAACTGTTTTTCATTATTTCTATTCTTAGGCTTACTTTCTTCAACATTCTCGATAATATCAATCAATCGTCCGAATTAAAAGCTTGCCTCTTACAAACTTCTACTTCTGGCTCTTCTGGATATGGATCTGGTTCATATGCTACAAGCACTGGTAGCACATCATCTTCTACTAGCTTCATTAAACGAATCGCTATCCAAACTTCAAACATCAATTCGGCCGAATTTAATGCCCAAATTGCGGAATTTGACAAATGGCTCGTCAAAGAGTACGGACTTACAATTATCGATGGCAAGAAAAGTGGAAAACAGAACAGTTTAGGATCGACTTATGATTTTATTGCTAAACTGAATTTGGAAGATGATTATAAATTTTTTGAAGATAAACTTGAATTCTTCGTCGAAAAAAAAATGGTATCAACCGTCAATCGTATTAACGCTTAATAATTCTTTCTAATTTCAGAAAGAAACAGTGCTCCAAGCAGCCATCCAAGCAGCCAGCCAAGCAGTCAGCCAAATTGTCAGCAAAATTACTAATAAAGAAATAACAGTTCAAACGGATCAAAAACAACAACAACAACAACAACAATCCGGATTGAGCACTTTCAATCAACATCTAAATCACCAAAGTCTGCAACATCAACAATTGTCGCAAGAACAACAGCAACAATCTAATGGATATGTTATTGCTCCACCAGCTCAGGGATATGTCTCTCCCCCAAACGCACATTATGTGATTTCGGTAAAAAAATAATTCAATTTTAAATTTTACTTATCAACTTTAATTATTTATTTAATTATTTCTCTTAACTTATTTTTTTCTTCAATAAATCTATTTTTTTTAATTTTAATTCCTTTTCTGTAGCTGTTCAAAAGACATTCAAAAAAAAAAAAGAAAAGAAAGTTTTCTCTGACCTGAGAATAAGCCATTTGTGTCACTTTTTGCAAATCATCCTGTGCTCCAGTTGTGATTCGACCAAAAAATATTTCTTCTGAAACACGTCCTCCGAGTGTCATGCACATTCTGAACACATTTTGTTTTTGAGAACGTTTGGTTTTACGGGGGAAAAAAAAAACATTTTCTACCTATCGAGAAGTTGCTCTTTTGAATATAAATATTGTTCTTTTGGCAAATACTGCGCATATCCAAGTCCTTTTCCTCGTGGAATAATTGAAACCTGTTTTTTGAAATTTAAATGTTTGTTTAAGGCAAAAAAAAAAAAAAAAAACTTTTAGCAATGGATCAGCAAATTGAAGGAACCATCCAGCTATTGCATGTCCTGCTTCATGATAGGCGACCGTTTTTTTCTCTTCTTTTTGTAAAACTTGAGTCTTCTTTTCCATTCCAGCTACAACTCTTTCAATTGCCTGCTCGAAATGTTTTGATGAGATTTCATCGTTTGCATCTCTTGCCGCAATTAATGCTGCTTCATTACAAACATTTGAAATATCAGCTCCTAATAATGATTTTGTTTCAAATTTCTTCTTTTAGATTTATCAATTTCTAAACCTGAAAATCCTGGAGTGTGCGCTGCTAGTTTTCTTGACAAAGCTGTTTTGTCTAATGATGTTCTCAGTGGTCCCAAATGCACTCGGAATATTGATGCACGACCTTTGATATCGGGTACTGGAACATAGATTTGACGATCAAAACGACCTGGACGAAGAAGAGCTGAATCGAGAATATCGACACGATTTGTGGCCGCAATCACAATTACAGATGATTCATCCGTTGTGAATCCTTTAAAATCAATGTTTTAAACATTTATTTTTGACTAAAAAACGAACCATCCATTTCAACAAGAAGTTGATTTAATGTATTTTCTTGCTCCGAATGCCCTCCCATTCCACCTTTACCACCACGTTTTCGTCCAACCGCATCAATTTCATCGATAAATAAAATGCACGGAGAATTCTTTCGAGCCATTGAAAACATGTCACGAACACGAGCTGGTCCAACTCCAACAAACATCTTAAAATAAAACATCTCAATTTACTTTAACCAAAGGAAAAAAAAACAACGAAACGAAACCTCCAAAAATTCTGATCCTGATACTGTAATAAAAGGAACGTTGGCTTCACCAGCTGTTGCTTTGGCAAGTAATGTTTTTCCTGTTCCTGGTGGTCCAGTTAAAATTGCTCCCTGAAATTTTGAAAAAAAAATACTTTGCTTTTTGTTTTTTTCTTCGATTACCTTTGGAATTTTTGCTCCCAAATCTTTGTATTGTTGAGGATTTTTCAAAAAATTCACAAATTCCATAATTTCAATTTTCGCCTCCTCACATCCAGCAACATCCGAGAATTTCACTTTAATGTCTTCCTTATTTATCAACCGTGCTGTGCTTTGACCAAAGCCACCAAACATTCCGCCAAGACCTCCGCCACCGCCACGACCTGCTGCTCCTCCAGCGCCACCACCTTTCAACATTCGATAAATATAATAACCGAAAAGAAGTGGAAATGCAACAGAAATAAGATTCGGAATCTCCTTTTTGCTGAAAGAAATCAAGAAATTGTAAAAAAAAAGAAAAAAATAACTTTAAAATCCTACAAGTTAAATTCTGATTTGTAAAGAACTGGAATTTGCCTATCAGCCTCGTAACCTAAATGATTTTGAGCAGCTCCAAGACTTCTTTCAAAACTATCGACACTTCCAATATTGAAATAACATGTTTGCTGAAATATTTAATGAAAATTGAGAAAGTCAAAATTGTTTAGTTACCCCTGCATATTTCCCTGATGAACTGACAATTCGAACCCATCTTTTATCAACCACTTCTAATCTTTCAACTAATCCTGGTTCTAGAAAATCATTATAAAATTCTTTCCATGAAATTTCCTTATATGATTGATAATCCATGAATAAATAAAGAGCGATTAAAATTCCAACAGAAATTGCGATTTGTTGCCATCCTCCAGGAAATTGATTGAATGGATTATTGTCTTCTTTTTTGTTGCCATTTTTATTTTCAGAAGAAGATGATGATGATTCTAAAAATTAACAATTAGCAAAACTTCAATAAATATTGAAAAAACCTTTTTTATCTGCTGCTGAATCTCCTTTCGGTCGGAAAAATTTTTTCAAATCTTCCGGTTTTCTGGCGAATGATTGAATTGCTCGTTCAACTTGATCAAAAAATCGTTTTTCAAATTTTTCATCTTTATTTAAAAGATGAAGCACTTCTTGTTGCTTTAAAAGAAAATTCTTCTGAAATTTATTTTTAGAGAACAAATATGACGAAATTCCACAAAAATTACATCATCTTTCGCTGAACTGAAACTACTGAGTGAGAATTCTTTTGAACAAGCTGAACGAACGAACAAATCAGCTGATTTTTTGAACTGAATCGGCGATTTACGGCATAATCGCCACATTTCTGCAAACGAAACTCTTTCAGATTTTAATAAATGATGAAATTTGTTCGAGTTTTGTGATAAAACCGCAAAAATAATGGTTGGAAAATACACGAACAGTAAAAATTTCAATTTTTGTTATTTAAATTAATGAATTTTGAGTTTAAACATCTTTTAACAATTTTAATGGCAAAATTTTAATGGTAAAGTGCAACCGCTGAAAATCGGCCGTAACTTTCTTTCATTTTCTGCAAACACCGTTTTTCACTACTGCACACAGTACATTAGATTTGACGAACAAACGTTGAATTTCTTTCAACTACAAGTTTTAAGATTTTGAAAATAAATTTGTAATTATTTATTTTATAAAATTAAAAATTTTTATTTTGTTTTTCTTCAAAGTTTTGATTTTATTCGACTTTGCTGTAAATCTTATTACACAATTGTTCTGATTGTCTTTAAAAGCTTTTCAAAGTTGAATTGAACAATAATTGCTCCTCCTGTCGGTTCTTATGAAAAAAAAAAACAACAAACCAAGAAATTTTATACACGCAAAAATACCCATAACCAAAGAAAAGAAAACTCAAATTATGTGTCTGGTTGCATGTTCATGGACAATTGAGAAAAGTAGCGGGTCACTGTCTAACAAAACTACAATATTAACAAATAAAATATTCACCGAAATAACCAAATATAATTTTTAAAGCATAAATCATACATTTTTGAGATTGACAATAAAACAAACGTTTTACAAAAAAAAAATTTAAAAGAAATAAAGATTAAATGACCCGTGGAGAACAAACAAAAACATAATTGAACTTTTGAACATCTTCAGCCAAAAGAAAAGTTTAAAATTATGGATTATTCTTGTAAGACGAGACAAAAAAATCTGGTTATTTATGCGTATGCAGTTCTTGGTGACGTTGTAGCTAATTCTCGGCGAATAATTTCAGCAACGGCTTCAAAACATACTTTTGAAGATTCTCCAGATAATGTTACACATTTATTTTGTTTCCTAAAATAATTTGAAATTTTAATATTTTTTTCTTAAATAAAAACAAAACTCACTTGTAATAATCCAAAACTTTGTTTTCTGTTTTATCATAAACTTCCAGTCTTCTTCTTGCCACTTCCAATTGATCCATACTTCTTTTGAACAATGGTTCTCCAGTTACGTCATCTTTTCCCTAAATTCACGCATTTTATTTAATAAATTTAAATTTAAAAAAAAAAACAGACTTCTTCTTTTGGAGGATTGACTTCTAAATTATATGCTCTTCCAGATGCTGGATGAACCAATTGTTTTGACAATCTTTCAATTAAGACTTTTCGAGGAACTTTTAATTCAACAACCAAATTTATTGGAGCTTGTTCTTCAACCATTTTCAATTGGCTCAAGTTTCTGGGATATCCTAAAAATGTTTAATTTTTTAAACGAAAAAATTTACAAATTCTCACCATCCAAAATCACTCTTGGTCCAGCTTTAATCATTTCTTTTAATACTTGACCGTTTAGCAAACTATCCGGAACATGTTCTCCCTTGTTTAAAAATGATTGAGCTCTTACTCCGAATTCTTCAATTTTGCTTAGACCTATTTAGAATTTTTTTTTCAAACAAACCGGTTCCTCTTGCAATATGATCACGAATATAATCTCCAGCAGCAAAATAATTGAATCCAATTGGTTCAAATTCTCGGACAAGCATTCGAGCAATTGTGCCCTTTCCGCTTCCAGCTGCTCCGCTCAACAAAACTCGATACATTTTTCGTTTTCTGGAAAACAAACGTCTAACAAAATTAAGGAAGAAAATATATTTGGTCAAAAAAGTGCAGATTTGAGAGAAAATAATAAAAAATTTGTGATTTTTTTTTTTTGAAAATGATAAGAACAGCAAAAAACGAACAAAATCTTGACCTTGTGTTTATAAAAATAATTTGTAAAACGGAAAGAAAGCAAATCGTTTTCCTTGGTTTTTTGATCAAAAAATATTTCAAATTCATATGACATCAAAAACATAAATGAAACCCCAAAGAATTATTCATCGATTCAATTGATAAAAAAAATGATAAAATCAATTCAGACACATTTATAAATAATTATACGAATTTATTCAATAAAACCGGTTTGTTTAATGATATTTGATTAACCTTTCGAATAATAAAAAATAAAAAAATTGTAAATTTATGATTCAATTCGGTTTTTGTGCTAAAAACTGCAAAATTTTAAAGAAGATTTACATTTTTTTTGTTACTCAGCAATTAAAAAAATGGAACTTTTTCAAATTTTGCAATTTTCTCACGAAAAAGCTTATTTTAACAAAAAAGAAAACGCAGAAATGAGCAAAAAAAAAACTAAAAAAAATTTGGGTTTGTTTCGTTTTTTACAATTCTTCTGATATCAGCAAATATTTGCCATCAACTCATGGAAGCTACTCTTCCAAAACTGCTGACAATTAATAGTGAAAAATCATTTCATTTTAACATTTCTTTTATCGTTTGGCGCCTAAAGGGTGAATTTTATTTGGAGAAAATGATGGGCGGAGAGAAATTTGTTAAATTGCAAACAAATGGAAGAAATCACCAGGTTCAAATCATATGACTTTCATTTTTATTTGATTTTTTACAATTGGATCATTGAAGGATCAAAACTGTCAACAACTGTCTAAATCCAAAAACATTCGAGTTTCAATAAGCTCGGATTTTCAACTGATTTAAAAAATCAAACCTTTAGAATTTATTTATTTTCTGTTAAATAAAAACAAAAAACACACAAATCTTTGAAACATGAATGATATCATTTTATTATTGATTCTATTTTTAGATTTTCAATCAAAATAATCAATATTTGAAAATTAATAAGAAGAATGATTGCTTAATCTGACAAAACAGGAAAACAACAAATGAGGAAGAATTTCGCTATTTGTTATTTAAAAAAAAAGTTGATTTTGTTCCTCAAAGTCATGAGAAAAACAAAGTTTAAGCTGAAGGAAGAAAATCATGAAAAAAAAAAGAAAAAAACGTTGATATTTTACACTAAACTCATCCGTTTCTTGACTAGTTGACGATGAGATCACAACGGGTCACATTTGTTTAAAAAACTGTCTCTCATGTTTTCTATCGTCATTTGATTTTGATAAATTGAGAAAATAGTAGAATGGAAAACGATGAAGAAGTTATTTATTCGGTCACATGCAATAAAAAGATCGCTCGTTCGATGAGTTTTATTATTTTTGAAACAAAATTTTGAAAACTTTTAGTTGAAAAAAATATAATTTTTCCTCCGTTTTCAGTATTCTTGAAAAAGTAATAAATATTTATGCTGATTTACTTCCAAATAAAAATAAAAATAAACTATTTTTTAGTAAAAAAAAAAGAAAAGAAAATTCTATTTTCCGTCAAAACACTTTTTTGGCCTAAAATTGCGTCATTTTGTCACATTAAAGTTTCAGAGTGTGTGAAACTTTTTCATTCAAGCTTTCAAAACATTTTAAAACGAATTAGTGATAAAAATTTAACAGAATATAACAACAAACTATGAAAAAGATAAAAAATGGCAAAAAATTCGATAATTTTCTAGTATTTTCGAAAGATTTTGCAAAAAAAAAAGAAAGAATCGACTGCAAGCGTGTAGAGACGCAGATGGTTAGAAAAACAGATGGGGAACACGTTGATCGATAAAATTTAAAGAAAAAAGCACTAAAAGATAAGAAAACGTCATTCATACAAGATTTAAAAATCACGAGCTTTTTAAATTTTTTAAAGTTTTTCATTTCTAAATTAGTTCATAATTTTGTTTGGGAAAAAAAGAAAAAACAAACAAAAATTGTGGTTTTAAATAAATTGAATAAAGTAAACATTAATGCGCCTTGTTCTCACCAAATTTATTTTTAAATATCCAAAAAAAATTACAATTTTAATTTATATCAAAATCAATATAATGTTCTCACAAATTAAATATAATCCGAGAGAAGTTGTCCTGCGTGAACCAACAGCCGCCTTAAAATTTGGATTTCTAGGCCACGGCCACACATTTCAACAAATAAAAATGGGTTGTCAACATCGATTGAAGCTCGACTGAGCAAACATTGAAAAGCCCCCTTTAAACTTGTGATTTTCTCATTTTTTAAAAAATCTCTCAAAGATAAATAATATTTTTTGAAAATTCTTCGGCCCGATCAGCTGCCACCGAAACATTTGTGCACAGAGGAGGAGAAATGTTTACCCCAAATTTTTCAAGGAAAAAAAAAAGAAAAAAAGGTAAGAATTTATTAATTCATCAATTTAATTTAAAAAATTTTCAGCAAAAAAAAAGAAAAGAAAAAAAAACATTTTTTTTAATTTTTACATGTCGTATTGCACAAATTACAAGTTTTGGCACAAAACTTCTTTCTATCTTTACAATCATAGAACGGGTTGGTGCAAAATCCATTTTTGTTCCAATTCGCACAATTTGTCGAGCTGTCAACACATGTCGCTGGAATTTTTGTGCTTCCTCCACCACAATATCCGCATGTTTTTGGGCAAAATCTGAAATCGAATAATTTAGGCTGAGAAACAAGGGCTGCCCCGCCCCTCTGCTTCCTACTTTTCAAGAAGTGGCACGTATTTATCTTTTTTACACAACGATAAATACTTCTGGCAATCGGTATTTGGATCATCCGAACAAGAAGAAGCTGAAGGAGAATTATTTTTTTTCTAAAAAAAAATGTCACTGACAAGTCGTTCCAACTGAAGTCATAACAGAAGGCGAAGTTCCAGTCGAATTTGCAGGAGGTGACGACGCCGTCGTCACAGCTACAGTCGAATTCGAAGAAGCCGAATTCACAAAAAGCAATGGGACGAGAAGAAATTTCAGCATTTTTTTTTTTTTTTTTTGAAAAAACAGAAAATTAATAAATGTCGCCTGCCTTTGCATTTTTATAGGCGAATTTTTTGGTCTGATTCCAGTGACGCCCACCAATCAATTGGGCGTGGATTCTCGCACTTTCCTATCTTAAACTTCATATAAAGCGGATTGTAATTTTAATTTTCCGGTCAGAAATTATCTTTTTTCTCCATCAAAAATTGTTTGATAGGAAATCATGAGATGGCGAAGTCGAAACAATAGAATTAGAAGGCGGGGGTGGACCGAGTTGAGATCAAAAAAGGCAAGAAATAATCCGATTTTTTTCCCAAAAATGTAAAATTACTTTAAAGTTTTTTTTGTTCTTTTTTTTGATAACAAATTTTCTTTTTTCTTAAATGTTCGTATAGTTTTTATAATCGGATTTTAATATTTTTTTTTCGAAATTATTTCTCGGGCCTTGTAAGGCCTAATAAATAAATTTTTTCTCCAACAAAAAATACAGAATTTGACTTGTTAAAGAATTTCCTTTGAATTCTGGAAGGAAGAGAAACGAAGAAAAAAGCCCAAAACCGAGGGGCTCAGTCGAGATTTCCATTTCGAGGCCTGACAATGTTCGGACTATGAGACGGGGGTCAACTGGAAGACACTTGAGTTCTCCTCTTTTTGATATTAGATGATGCCTCGGAAGTTCAAAAACGTTGTGTGTTTCAGGTTTGTCAGAAGCTCTACGTTTTTTGTTGGTCTCTTTGTTTCTCCCTCTCTCTCTCTCTCTATGTCTCTCGGTCTCGTTGTGTGTCTCTTGGTCTCTTTGTTTCTCTCTCTCTCTTTCTCTTCGTCTCTTTGTTTCTCTCGGTCTCTCTCTCTCTCTTTCTCTCTCTCTCTTTCTCTTGGTCTCTTTGTGTGTGTCTCTCTCTCTCTATACCCTTTATCAATTGATGGTTAAATCTGAACTTTTTGGCAAATTGCGCACACAGTTTGAAATGAAGCTCCGCCCTTGGCACACTTTTGTTTTCAAATATAAAAATAATGTTTTATTTGTCTAAAAATCACATTTTTTATCAAAAAAAAAAAAGAAAGTTTGAGTGCACGGCAAAAGGCAAAAGAAGGGTTAAAAAAAAGAAATCAAAAATCTAACAAATTTTCTAAAAATAAAAATGTTTTTGTTGTTGTTTTTTTTTTGCAACCTCCGCACACAGTATGAAACTAAGCCCCGCCCCTGGCACACTTTAGGAAAAAAAAACAAATTTTTTTCAAGTCTATAACTGATATGAATTGGAAAGAAAAGAAGAGGGGGTGGGCGGGGGAGGGAGGGAGGGAAATGAAGGAAAAAAGAGCAACAAAAATCGATATTGAATGGCGATGAGGTGCATTTTTTATGGTTTGAAAAACGCGGTTTGAGCTAGAATTTGTCTTTGTTTATGAACGAGAACAACGAAAACCACAATCGTCGTTGCAAACAAAAGGCACAGAAGAAGAAGTGTGAAGTACATTCGAGCTGAAACAGGATTTTTTCAGATTCTCTTTGGGCGCCCGACGTCCCCCTTGAAGCCCCTTACATGTGCTAAAACACGTTTTTTGTTGAGCTCCATTGTTGGCGGCGTGACGACTCATCGCTCGCTTCGCGCCAGCATCGCCGCCGCCGTCGCCGTCATCCATCTCCTCCAAGCCGAACACCAAAATGCCGCGTTCTGGTAAGTCAAGATCGGCAACCGTGATTGGTGATGTCTTTTCAGCGTTTCGTTTTATTAATCGTCCGTATTCGCTGTCTTCTTTGTACGACGACGATGTTGTGAATGGCTGATGAACAAGAATTTCAATCAATCAATAAATCAATCAATACCTGTTCGGTTTCATTGTAACCTGCTTCATAACCAGCATCAACAGATCCAGAATTTTTGAATGAAGCTGAACCATCTTCAGAATATTGATCCGAACCACTATAAGGATTCGCTGGAGAATCCGAAGTGTATTCATCAACAATTGAATCATAAGGTGACAAGTGTGGCGGTGGAGGTGGCGGTGGCGGTGCTGGTGACGATGGATAACTTGATGGTGGTTGACGCGTCGTCGCTCCACGATTTTGAGCATAGTTGGATGGACGCGTCGGATAACCGGATTCATGTCCGTCGCTGCCGTATTCGGATGAGTATTCGGTGGTTTTCGATGCGGCTTCAACAATATATTGAGAAGACGATTCGCATTGAGGTTGCTGGAATTCTTTTTTTTTTTTGGTTGCAGATCATTTTTCCTTGTTTTACCGTATTCTTGCAGCCGTAAATCGTATCTTTGATTGTCAATTGAATCTGACAATTGAAATACAATCCAGCTTTGTCAGCAAATTTAAAAACTGGCGCCAATCTGCCCGCATTCAAATCGCCCGAATATTCCAAATTCTGAAGAATGACACCATCGACTGAGCACCTGAAAAAACCGGTTTTGTTGGTTTTTTGAATTTTCAAATCAATCGATAATTGATCTACCCATTGACATCAATTACAGTAACCGGTGGACCACCCTGTCCGTCATAAACTGTGCACGAATGAACTTTCATACAGTAAACATCTTCCAGTTCGGAGACGCACGTCCATTTGTGATAAACCGTATCACCGATTCTTGCATACTTGATTGGATTTCCACCAATTTCATTCATTATTTCATATCTGCAAACGAAACACACACAGAAATGGGTCTTACAACGCTACATTTGGACAGTAGCGTTGTAAGACCCAGGGAAGGAATTTTTGGACATTAAAGCCGGTTTAAAGCAGAGACAGAGAGAGAGAGAGAGAGCTTCAACGCTTTGAAATTATTCTCGATAAAATCTGACTGCAGATCTCCGAGCTTTTGCCCCGATCCATTCAATGACCAACCTGCAAACGGGTAGCTTCGTTTGACTTTCTAATAATTGTGTTGTCAGCGCTGAGATATCGATATGATTGTGAACTTTTTTCGTTCCTTCAACATAAAAGCAACTAACACGATAAGCTCGATCAATTTTTGTGATAAAAATCTGCAAAGAAACAAAAAATCGATTTATCGATTTTTTCCCGAAAAACCAAAAAAAACGAACCGAATGAAAAGAAATAATGACAGTTGCCGAAATGACAACACCATTGACTTCGCGTTGTCGTCGAACACCACACGAATCATGACGAACATCGAAACGATGCGACGTTTTTGAATCGGCGACAGCGACACAATTCGCATCCGACACGAAGCCCTTCAAAAGCGAATTATTTCACCGAGCCTCGTCGCCGCCTTCAGTTTTACCTTGACAAACACTTTTCCGCTGAATGAATTCTTCGTCTTGAACAATAAGGAAATTGAACTTGTCTCACAAACCACTTCGGGTTCACCTTAAACACCTTCTCATTCATTTCTTTTTAACCTTGTGATTCGCGACGAGACGCGATCGCCCCCCTTTTTTTCATTAAAACTAATTAAAATTTTGTAAAATTAAATTAAAAAAATTCTTTAAGCGGGGGAGGAAGTTCCACTGATCTTGGCCAACCCCTCCCCCCTCCAAAATCGTAATTAGACGCGACCCTTTCTTGCCTTTACTTTATTAGCCACCCAAATAACAACAGTTGCGGCGGCGGCGTGTGTTTCATTAATTTTTCTCCTTTGTTAGTTGCGCGCGCAATCAAAAAATTCAAATTTTCTTTCTTCCCCTCCTCCCCCCTCCCCCCCCTTTCTCCCTTTTTACGCCATTTTGAAAGGGGGGGGGGAGGAAGAAGCTTTGAAGAATTCATCGGTGCGAAATAATAATAATAGGATTGTGTCATGAGAAGAAAAGTTGTGACAAATTCCAATGAAATGCCAGCGACAAGATTGTAACCGAAACAAAAAAAAATTCCCCCCCCCCCCAAAACCAAAAAAAAAACTGGATCAAATCCATCCAATTCATCAATGAAACACATTGTATGCGTGGGCGGCGTGGGTGGTGAGCGAACGAAGGAGGGGGGGAGAAACCACAAAAATCAAACCTAATAATGAGTTATCGATGGTGACATATTCGTGACAATTTGCCATTATTACGATCAATAAAAATGGAAACAATTTTCCACCAAATTGATTCAGCATTTCTTTTCTTTCTTTTTTTTTTTTGAATCTGGAAAAAATTCGAATCATGGAAGAAACTTTCAAAGAGAGAAAATAAATGGGCGGTGCTTGATAAAATAATTTAAAAAAAAATAAAATTTAATCGAATAAATTTACGAAACAAACTTTCAAAGAGAAAAATGATGGAGGGGAGAAAATAAATGGGCGGTGCTTAATAAAATAATAAAATTTAATTGAATAATTTCACGAAACAAATTTTCAAAAAAAAAAGGGCGGAGCTTGATTAAATTAAAAAAATAATTTAATTAAATCAAACTAAAATCGAAATTCAATGAAACAAACTTTCAAGGAGAAGAATAACAAGGAGGGGGAGGGGGAGGAAGTGAAGAGGGGGCGGAGCCTAATAAAATAATTAAAAAAATTTTTTTTTTTTTTTGATTCTTCATTTTGAATTAAATTTATTTTATGTAAATGACGCAATTCGTTTCAAATGTTCATTCGAATGATTTTTCACAGTTGGAAACAATTCGATGATTATAATTCAGATGCCCCTGAATTCATCGGTGTGGGTCGGCAACAAAAAGCTTCATTTAAATAACTGGAAAAGAATTTTTTTTTTAGTTAGTAGGGGAGGGAATAGTGAATGGGATGGGATGGGGCAGAGATAAAAAGCGTATTTATTTCCTTTTTTTTTTTTTTTTCTAAAGAGGAAGGGGGGGGGGGGGTGGAAGGATGAAGCTTAAAAGGTGATGAACGGGTTTCGTTGAATTCGTCGAAAGAATTCATTATGGATAATGATTTTTGCTGTTGGATTAAAAAGCGCAAAAAAAGCGAGACACCAATTTCAGCCTCAACCCCACCACAATTCCAGTCTTTTCTAGACAAATCGCGTTTTGTGGTTGTGTCGGTTCCAATCCAATTCAAAAAATGAGGAGGGGCGGAGTTGTGACAAATTATTGGGTTGTTCGTTCGTCACAAAGCGAGAGAAAAGAGACACAGAGAAAAAAAAACCGATGATGATGCCGATTTAATGTGGCAACGAAGAAGGGAAGAATAAAGTTGGTGGCAAAAGTTTGGACTTGTGCCGACCGGCCGACCGGCCCCGGGACATTTCACTTTTCAAAAAGAAAAAAAAACTTTTTGTCTTCTTCTTCTTCTTGGAAACCTCAAATCATCATTTCTTGCCATCGAATTCTAGAAATTTTGATTATGGGCTTCGACTTTGGAGAAAACTTTTTCGATTTTTGAATGAAAAGTGAAAATGTTGCAAATCCAGTGAGAACACATTTGGGGGTGGCATTTTTAACAAAACAAAAAATCAATCAATAAATCAATCGATATATTGGCGGGGGCAAAAAATCGTTAGAAAATTTCATAAAAAATGTTGCCAAAACCGAAAAAGCCGACCGAAACAAACCAAAAAAAAAATCGAAATCGCCTAGCAAAAGGTGAGAAAATGAACGAACGGCGGCGACGATCGACGACTTCTTTCCCCTCTATTTATATCTGATTTTGTGACTCTTTTTAGCCTTCGTCATCATTTTGGAACAATTCCAACTCCTCCCCCTTCGGAATTTTTTTCTTTAAACAATTTTCTTGTCACAAATTTTGTTACAAGGAACGTTAAATGTTTTTTTTTTTTTGGCTTGGCTTGTGGCGACGCTTTCGATTTTAGGAAAAATCATTTTGTTGTTTTTTTGTCCAGAGAGAGAGAGAGAGAGAGAGAGAGAAAAAGAAGAAGAAAATCGAAAACAATGATCCTCTTTTACAATTGCCCTGCTTCTATTCCACCCAACCACCCCCAGCCACCCACGCATGCTTCTGCTTCTTCTCTGCCCAAAATAATTTACAAAATGTTCTTTTCACTTTTTCAGTCAATTTTCCGTTGTTTTTGTTTTTGGCGGTCTTCAAAAATTCTGATGATGGTAAAAAAGGCAATTAAAAGACGAAAAAAAAAAAAAAAACCATTTTTTGTCAAGAAAAAAAATTCGATTTGATTCCGCTCATTTTCTACCGTTTTTTTTTCTTCTGTCGAAAAGTGACAAGAAAATTCGATTTTTTCCAGAATTCCAGCGACGCTTCTCCTTCCAACCATTTTACTTTCAAGATTCTTTTCAAAGGAAGGGGGGGAGGTGCTGCCATCGCGAATCGACGCTTCATTTTTTGCAGAATTCGAGTGGCGCTTCTCCTTTTGTTCGAGATGATTCCGTGGGGCCCACAAGTAACAAAATCTGAAAATCGTTCCAACATTTCAGGCCTTGACGCCTTTCAATTCGACGTTTTCCCCTCACAGTGAAAAAAAATGTCGTAAAGAGTCTTCTTCTTCCCCCTTTCTCTCTCTCTCTCTCTCTCTCTCTCTTTCCAGTGGACCTCTGATGGATAATTGAATTTCAGCCAAATAATCTCATCAGGGGGAAGAAGAAGAAGAAGAAAAAAAATTAATAAAGACGAAAGGCCAAAAGGAACCTAAAAATAACACCAACAACTTTTCGAGTCTTTTTTCTCCCAAGCAAAAAATCAATAAAATTTCATCAAATTTCCATAGAGCGCACTTGCAACATTGTACAACCTGGGGGGGAACAAAAAACCAGGCCGCATTTTCCACTGGTGCCCACCAAATGAAATAATAAATTGGCGACGAGACCGATTCCGGGTGGTTTTGAAAGACAAAATCTAAGGTCAAGAGGAGGAATGGGGAAGAAGGAGAACAACAAAAGGTTCGATTTTTCCCTTTCTTTTTACTTTTCACTTATTATTCGTTGCTTCCTTCAAAAGGCAACAAACACAACATTTCATCGAAGAAAACTTGAAAGAAGAGAGTGATTTCGTGCTCCAGCGCACTCTTTCTTGACTTGTGTGTTTGTTGACCAACGTTGTTCCAGTTGTTCGCTGGAGCGAGTTTAACGATGTTGGCTCTTTCTCTCTCTCATTTTTTGATCTCTTAAGGAAAATTGAGGAAGACAAAATGAATACTCAAAAAGGGCGAAGAAGGAGAAAACGGAGGGGGGAGTCGACGAGAATTGAAATCCTTGAGAATTCTTGAATCGAAAAGCTGCCAAGAAAAAAAAGATGGCTGAGATTTCATCGACGACGTCTTCTTCAGTCACTTCGAGAGACCTACGTTCTAATTATGTTTTCATCTCAAACTTTTTATTGGTCTTCCGTCGACTACAAACTACACAATTTGTTATGCTTCGATGAAAATGTTTAAAAACTTTTTTTTGACCATCTGGAAGCAAAAAAAAAGGGGGAGGAGGCGGGAATTTAAATTGTTTATTTGAAATGAGAAAAAAAATGTGTTGTGATGAGCTGCTCAAAATGAGCTCAAGAAGCTCCACCCCCCTTCTCCCCCCCCTGCTGCAAATAAAAGGACGTCAATGATCCTCATCATCATCGATAAGAGCTCATCAACTTTGCATTTCATTTTTTTTCTCTTCGTTTTTTTGGCTGCTTCATCGCTTTTCAAAAGTTTGGGGAAAAATCTCATTTCATTTCATTTTCTTCTTGTGCTGCTGCTCCTTTCAATGGATTACTGTAGCGTAGGAGAAGAAGAAGAAAACGAAGAAAAACATTTAAATCAACACAATTTGAATTGGCTTCGCCGCCTGCCCCTTTACAATTCAGTTTCATTTCAAGATTTTGTTTGTCTTTTCTTCTTCTGCTTCTTCTTCTCTCCCCCACCCCCACCCCCACCCCCCCCTATCAATTCACAAAAGTGCTGGAGAGAATCCGTTTAAGTTTATTTTTTGTTTCGTCGAGATGGAAATTGTTTTTCGGGACGACGACGACGACGACGTCTCAGGCAATGGATGAGCATTTTCCTCATCGTTTTGCTTTTAGGTGCTCCAGCTCATTTCGTCATCTCTCGGGGAGAAATCCTCCCTCCCTTCCTCCCCCCCTCTTAGAATTATTTCGGGGAAAAAAAACGTAAAGTTGCGGATGGAGCCAGAATGTTTTCTCGACTCGCCTCGCCTTGAATCGTTCTTCTGGAAGAGGGCAGCACAGAAGAAGCTCAATAAAAAAAGTTCAGCCAACAAATTCTCGTCGTTCCGTTCCCTTGCCTCCCCCTTCTTGACCTGCTCTCAACCGAAAACAAAACAAAAAAGGCTGAAATTGTGCTGAAAAAGTACATTTTCAGCGTCTTCTTCTTCTTCTTCTTCTTCTCTTTGTCTCTCTCTCTCTCTCATCAACTCCTCCCGCCATTTCTCAAATGCGCTGCGGTTGAATATCCAATTTGATTGATGATGAAGATCTTGTCCTAATCGGATTTTTGTTTTCGTTCCGCCTCTTCCTTCTTCTTCTTCATTTTTTTGTCAACCCCGTTTATTGTTCCACCCCCACCTCCTCCTCCTCCTTCCCGGCTCCTTCTTCTACCAACTAATTGTTCCTTCAAGTCTTGTTTTGTCCAGTCAGGAAAAAAAGTCTCTCTCTCTCTCTCTCTCTGTCTAAACTTCCCTTTTATAATATATTTTCCTCTTTTTCTCTATTCCTCCTCATCTGAAATCTTGAAAAAAAAAGATTTTTTCTGTGCAATTTTTCTTTTTTTTGAACTTTGACGACGACGATCTTCCGAATCTTGAATTCTCTTGGCCGCCTTTCTCTCTCTCTCTCTCTCTCTCTCTCTCTCTCTCTCTCTCTCTTTTGTCACGTTGCTCCTCGCAGAATAAAATGTGCAATTGATATTCTTTTGTGGATGGAAATTCAGGCGAGCGCTGCTCTGGATCATTTCTAGGAAATGAAAGAAAAAGAAGAAGAAAAAAGAAAAAGGCGCGAGGAGGTGAGCCGGGGGGGAGGGGGGGGGGGGGCCATTTGTCGAAAACGAAAGAAACGAAGGAAAGTAAATTTATATATTTTTATATTTTTATATCCAAATATATATAAATATTATTCCTTTTTATTTTCCAAAACTCTCAATTTCTCTCGTTTTTTGATTTCTATAATTTTTTTTGGCCGTCAATTTCTTCTACTTTTTCCCTCTCTCTCTCTCTCTCTCTGTCTCTCTCTCTCTCTCTCTCTCTTTCTCTCTCTCTCTTGAAGAATGAAGGAGAAACGAAAAATGGTAAAATGTGAGCCGTTTTATTCAAATCATCTTGAATTTCTTCGGCTTCTTCGTCTTCTTTTTCGGTTTTTTTGTCAGATTTTTTGCTCCTTCCTTGGGCTCTCTCTTTCACTACCAAAGGTCTTGAAACGAATTGGTTTTTTTGGATTTGGGTCTCGAAGGGAATTTTCTTTTTTTTAGATTTTGGGTTGGGGTCTCGAAAGGAATTTTCTTTTTTTTTGGGGTTTCGGGTCTCGAAAGGAATTTTCTTTTTTTTTGGGGTTTCGGGTCTCGAAAGGAATTTTCTTTTTTTTTGAGGTTTCGGGTCTCGAAAGGAATTTTCTTTTTTTTTTGCGGTTTCGGGTCTCGAAGAGAATTTTCTTTTTTTTAGATTTTGGGTTAGGGTCTCGAAGGGAATTTTCTTTTTTTTTTTTTTGAGGTTTCGGGTCTCGAAAGGAATTTTCTTTTTCTTTTTTTGGGGTTTCGGGTCTCGAAAGGAATTACTTAGAAGTTATTTTGAACGGTTTTTAATTATTTTTTTTGGGGAAAAAGGAAAAAGTTCGATATTCGATTATAAAAAAAAACCGATCAAATTCTGGACCAATTCAATTACGGGGGGGGGGGGGAGGGGAGGGGAATTGAAAAAAAATTTTTTTTCAATTTTGCCATAAATTTGAAAAAATAATTTTTTCGATTCAATTTTTCCCCGTTTTTTTTTTCTGGAAAAAAACTCAATTTTGTTTCGTTTTTTCTTCATTTTTTATTTTTTCTTTGGGGGGGGGGGGGGGGGGTGGCGGAGGTGAAGGGGCTGATTTGGTGTCTTCCTCATTTGTTTTTCATTAAATTATTCGCAAAAATAATTGCAAAAAATAATTTTTTCCTTCTTTTTTTTTGCTCAATGAAATCTGAGCTCTTTTTTTGTTTGTCTCTCTCTCTCTCTCTCTCTCTCTCTCTCTCTCTTCTCCTTCTTGGAATAAAAAAGAAGGGGGAAGACGGGGAGAGAAAACAACATTTTTTTTTTTTTGTAAAACTTCTTCCGGCTTTTGAACACTGCTGAAACGAACAACGAACAAAAAAAATGGTCGATGCGCAACTTTGAGAGAGAGAGAGAGAGAGAGAGAGACATTAATGAAGGTGATGCCCCGCCACCGCCGCCGCCACCGCTGCCACCGCTGCCGCCACGTTTTTTGCTACTTTTTTCATCAATTTATTAATTCTATTTTCAACACAACACATTTTTCCGCTTTTGTGATCTTCCTCCCTTTTCCTCCTTTTTCTCATTTTCTTATTTTTCTCCTCCCCCCCCCACCCCCCCCCCCCCCGGTTTCTTTTTTTGCTCGATGACCATTTACATCGGTTAAAGATCAGGCAGGTTTCAGTGGCAAAAACAAAAATGTTCGAATCCCCCCCCCCCCCCCCCCCCCCCCCCGACCAAATTCGACTCAATTTTCGGTTCGTGTGGTTTGCATAGAGGGAGAGAGAGAGAAGGACAATGAGATACCCAGAGAAATAGAGAGAGAGAGAGAGAATAAGAAAAACGAGAGACACAGAGAAATGGAGAACGAGAATGAGAAAATGAGAGAAACAGAGAAATAGAGAGAGAATGAGAAAATGAGATACATCGAGAAGTAGAGAGAAACAGAGAAATAGAGAACGAGAATGAGAAAATGAGAGACATCGAGAAGCAGAGAGAAAAAGAGAAATAGAGAGAGAGAGAGAGAATAAGAAAAATTAGAGACACAGAGAAATAGAGAACGAGAATGAGAAAATGAGAGACATCGAGAAGCAGAGAGAAAAAGAGAAATAGAGAGAGAGAGAGAGAACGAGAGAAAATTAAAATTCTGAATGATTGGAAAAAATAATTTTTGATACGATTGACAATTGACAAAAAGCCAAAATAATTTTTTTTGTGAAAAATTAAAATTAAAAATTAAAAAAAAAATTTTTTTTGTTGTTGTTTACCTAGAAAAATATTCAAATATTCATTAATTTTTGCTTCAAGCCGAATTCAATTTTTTTCTTCTTTTTTTTTTCTCTCATTTCTCAAAACCAATTTTTGTGGTTTCCCGCCGGTGTCACATTTGTTTGCAATTTGAAAATTGTGCTTCCGGCGCCTCGTCTCGTCTCGTTCCGTTCCGTTCCGTTCCGATCCCGTCAATTTTGGTTTTTTCCCCTTTTCGCTGCTTCCAGAATGGCAGATTTTCAAATAGCAAAAATCAAGAATAATTTCTCGGCCACCGTTGTTGATGATGCTTCTCGATCCGATGAGGAAATT
Organism: Caenorhabditis drosophilae; assembly: GCA_963572285.1. Taxonomy (NCBI): domain Eukaryota; kingdom Metazoa; phylum Nematoda; class Chromadorea; order Rhabditida; family Rhabditidae; genus Caenorhabditis; species Caenorhabditis drosophilae. The sequence goes on along the minus strand of OY751560.1, from coordinate 6,349,828 downwards.
TGTGGATTCTACGAGGGTTATTCGACTCAGCGTTTCATTATTATCACATTTTGCTCAATCATTTCCTTGTTTGGTGTTCTCGCCAATTTGGTTGGTTGATTATTGATTGATTTATCGATTGATTTATTGATTTTTTGCAGCTTTTAATGGCAGTTTTTCGTCGAACTCTTCCATCATCAATATTTCTTGCTTCTCTTGCCCTGTGTGATACTTTGATATGCTTAACCTATCTTTTATTATTTGGCGTTGATGCTGGAATTGTTTATCTGAAAAATACGGCGCTTTTCTTCCTTTATCATCAATACATTGTGCCGGTGTTTTTCATTGCCAAAGTGGTTCAATTCGCAATTCCATTCATATTGATTCTGATCACGTTCGAGCGTTATCTGTGGACTTGTATGGAATCGAAAAGGTTCGCCGCCACCACCACCACATCTGAAAATCATTTCTTCAGACGATTCTTCTCGCCATTATTCAATGATACTGGCCGAATGGTTACCGCATTTGTTGTCTTTCAAATTTCAGTTCTTCTCCGAATTCCAGTCTTGTTTGCCACAAAAGTTGGTGACGACGACGAAAATCGCAAAAAAAAACAAAAAATCCAGTTGATTTCAGGTCGAATCATTTCCCGATTGTAAAGATTATTTTCGAAGTGAGTCGGTGGTTGGAGCCGAATGGGCGACGAACAGTGAAGCTTATCATATTTTTGATTTTCATGTCATCACGGCGATTCAAATGTTTTTCCCATTTTTTGTTCTTCTCATTCTGAATCTCACAATTATTAATCGATTGATCGCTGAAAAAAAGGAAAATGTAACCACCCCCCTCCCCCCCGCATCGGAATTTTTTATCGATTTTCGCGCCCCTCCTTCAGATGTATCCAATTTTACGTGGTCCTCCATCAAGCGAAGGTAAAAAGGTGTCGTTTGTTCAGGGAAATTTGCCGGAAAACTATGTGCTTCTTCAAGTCGCCGCCGACGTCATCAAAGAGTCGTTGATCCACAGGTGATTGATTGATTGATTGATTTTTTCTTTGCCACCGTCATTTCGAATTTTTCGTTTTCTTTTTCTTTTTTTTTTGCTTTTTGCCTCCTTTTTGAGAGGGATTTTTTTGTTTCGAAAAAAATGAGAAGAAAATCCAGTGAAAACAATGGATCGGTCAATGATCGGCCGCCACCAATCGAAATTATTGATTCGAATCGATCGATCAAGTCGAAACGAAGTTTTCGTCCTTCGATTTTTAACACATTTATTCTGGCCCTTAAGGAGTGAGTCAATAAACAACTGTCAATTCATTTATTTCTTTCTGCATTTTTTTCCCGATTAGATTTTATTGATCTTTTTCCAATCGATATTGTGAATTCATTTCTTTTTTCCTTTTCAAAAAATCATCTCAAACCCCGCTTTTACGGTGGTTTTTTGACCAAAATTGGGCGCGCCAGCGCGTCACTTGAATTTCGCTGAGTATCAGCCGCTGATGTGTTGTGTGTGATACGCAGTTAAAACCCCAAACTTGGCTTGAAATTTATCGGGTTTTTTGACCAAAATTGTGCGCGCCAGCGCGTCACTTGAATTTCGCTGAGTATCAGCCGCTGATGTGTTGTGTGTGATACGCAGTTAAAACCCCAAACTTGGCTTGAAATTTATCGGGTTTTTTGACCAAAATTGTGCGCGCCAGCGCGTCACTTGAATTTCGCTGAGTATCAGCCGCTGATGTGTTGTGTGTGATACGCAGTTGAAAACCCAAACTTGGCTTGAAATTTATCGGGTTTTTTGACCAAAACTGTGCGCGCCAGCACGTCACTTGAATTTCGCTGAGTATCAGCCGCTGATGTGTTGTGTGTGATACGCAGTTGAAAACCCAAACTTGGCTTGAAATTTATCGAGTTTTTGGCCGAAACTCGTCAAAATGTCAGTTGTGCGCTGGAGCGAGATTACTCAGCAAAGTGGGTAAAGTATTTCAAATTCTTTTCTTCTTCGCATGATTTTGTTCCTTTTGTTCTTTGTCGAACTTCTCAGCAATTTTCCAAATTCCACTTCTCATTGTGTTTCTCCTATTTGTTCATTTTTTTAATAAAAAATGTTTATCTTTTAAATTTCTGTTATTACAATTCCATCTCTAAAGGATACTGTAACAAAAAGACGGCTGTGTCTCTTATTCTATTTTCTTATTTTAAAATAAAGCATTTGTAGAATTAAAATATCGTAAATTTGTTTCGATATTGTTAGAATCTGTTTTTTTATTTTATTTTTTATTTAAAAAAATGTTTTTTTTTTAAATTTCAGATCTTCACGGAGTAAAAGATCCCAATTAAGAAATGCAATTTATACAATGTTGGCAATTGTAACTTCATACTTGATCTGTAATGGAGTTCATTTATTTTTGACAATTCTTGAACGTTTTGATCCTTCTTATTTATATGACACTGATGATAGCAATCAATCGAGCACTTTTTATATTGGTTTTCTTCTTCGTTTCGTCTTAAACTTTAATTATAATTGATTTTTTGTTTCAGTTTTATCTGATACCGTTTCAATTTGTTATATGATTTCATCTGCAATTCGAATTTTGATTTATGCTAAATGCAATCCGAAACTTCGCAAAGAAATTTCCGACTACGTTCATCGCCGCGAAGATTTTCAGATTAACAGTCAATAGATTCTAGCAGCTGAGATACTTACAACGGGTGCTTAATAAAGTTTTCAATTTTACCGTGTTCCATTCATTTTTATTCATTTTAAAATTATTGAAAAATTGGAAAAGGAAAACATAGCATGATGAAATTTTAACGTGTAATAACTGGGAGATAATCAACGGGAGGAGAAATGGAAGAAGAGCATAACTATGAAAATCTTTTAGAATCAAACAAAAAATAACTTAAAAATAAAATGAAATTTACCGTCTTTCAATCAAATTGTTAATTTAGCAATTTCTAATAGAAATTCTTCTTCTCTTTTTATTTTCTCCATTTGATTTGGTTTTATAGGTTCCCCATTCGCTACTTTTTCCTTAAAAACATTTTTTTTAATAAAAAAATACTTTTCTCGATTCATTTACTTTTAATATTTTTATGTCTTGCACTTTTTTTTTCAACTGCGCTAATTTTCTTTCCCCATTTGTTTGTTGTGGTTTTATGGCTGTCGCAGCATTTCCATTTGCCTTTTTTACTCCTACTGCTGGTTTTGATCCTGGAACAGCTCCTCCCCCTGAAATAAGAGCGTAATTTCATTTAGTAAACTAAAAATTAAAAAAACCTGTTTTCCTAAGATGTGGTGGAACATAGGCACCTTGTTGGCGAACTGATCCAGCTGGTACATTGTTCAACGGATGTGACGCATCCTGAAGTATTTTTTTTAAAAATTCCATTTTTTTTTACGAGAGATTTAAACCTTTTTCTTAATTGGTAACCCAGCTGCCATTCGATCAGTTCTTGAAATTTCTCGAAGTTCAAATTTATTGTAACCTGCCATTGGTCTCCATTGAACCTAAATGATTTCATTTTTTTTTCATTTTCCTGTTAAAAAAATTACTTCATAAAGTTCTTCTTTTGGCGAATCAAATGAAACTTCATGAATCATTCGTCCTGTATAATGCCAAAATCTAAATTTTAAACATTTCAAAAACGTAACTTTTTTTTTGAATTAACCTATATGAATTATCAATTCTCAGTCTTGGAGCCGTTGTACACGTCATAAAATGTTGTCCATCTGGAGCCCATTCAAATAATGTTGTATTTGGAACTTCAATCGAAATTATTTCTTTCTTTTTTTCAACATCCCAAAACTCCATTTTTCCTTTGCTCAAATTTCCAAATCCACAAATAAGAACAATATTTCCGAATGAATTGTAGAATATGTCATTTTTTGGTCCTTCTGCTGTGTCAAAGATTACTTGTCCTTTGGAATTGTAAAATGTCACCTGAAAAATATGTCAAACTAAGACTTGAAAAAGAATATGTCGAACTTTAGCCGGCATGTATCCATAACAAACTGCAAACTCCTTGCCGTTTGGATTCCATTTTGCTGAATAAACTGGTCCTGTCTTTCCAAGAGGAACAATAACAGATTCATCCGTTTGAATATTGATTAAGTATAGCTGAAATTGTTAATTGTTCTTCAATTGTTTCACTTTCTATGATTTTACGCGTTGTTCTCCATAATATGATTGATTTGTTTTGTCAACATCGGTACTAGCTAAGATAAGCATTGCATTTCCTAAATTCTCAATAATTTTAAATAATAAAATTGAAAAACCTTTATGATTCCATGTGATTTTAGCTCGATCTGAATTAAAAAATGTTCTATTTGCTACAACTGGAAAACCGGGAACAACTCGATTAACTCGCACGCAAGCAGGTGAATTCTGAACAATTTTAAATTCCGTCATAATTGTTTTCTTTCATTTCAGAACTTACTCCTTCGGCTGGAACATAACACGCAATGTGATATGGAGATCCTCCTGGACTTAATGCAAAACTACCTATCTTTTTTTCAATGAGTTTACTATCATATTTAGCTGAAAAAACTCGATATTTTTTAATTATGTTAAGTGTTTCTTACCGAAAGTCATATCTGAAAAAAATTGAATTTCCTTTCCAATCATTCGAACAGCCAATGATTCATCATCAGAAAACTGCGGTTCCCAAGATGACTAAAAAAAAAAGTTTTGAAAACACTCATTAAAGAATTAATAATTGAAATACTTCTTTTTGAGATGTTAAGGTGGCAATGTGTTTACCATCCGCCAAATTGAAGACACGAACATTCGGTTCTGGTTTTTGATCATTTGATGTCTAAATTTTTTTTAGTTTTTATACAAATAAAAATAATTTGAATACTTTTTGACCATAAATAGCGTATGGTTCAAACGTGAGAAGATACGTATCTTTTGGTGAAAACAAGAGTTTTCTTGTTCGTTTCAACTCAACCGAAAGAATTTCTTTACCCGTTGCAATTTCAAACACCCGAGTTCTACAAAAAATCAATTTTTAAATATAATTTGAATAGAAAATGAAGCTTAAACATACGTTTGATTATCGCAATATGCAAATAATTGACCGTTGTTACTGTAGGCGAACACATTGCACGAATTCTCTTTCGATGTATTAATTTTTTCGAGAATTGTCACGGCATCTTTGCCAAGACCACGCTTAAGATAGAATCCCGTGCTGCTTCGTACTGTAATCCAATAGGTTTCTTATCTTTTTTTTTATTTGTCTTAGAACTATACCTGCGTACACCAGGTTATCACCCATTCTATTGTTGTGATTAAAACAATAACCTGAAAATGTTTTTTTTAATTGTAAAAATAATTCATAATTTCAAAAAAATTAATAAAATAAGTGGCAATTTTAGGAATTTTAGATTTTAAACGAAAATAAAAATTTGCGTTAAATGTGGTGTCTACACTCAAAGTGACTGCAGATTGCTCACCGTACTTAAAAAAACTTTTTTTAAAAATATTTATCTTTTTTTCTAAATTCGTTACAAATAAATGCAAATAATCATAATTTTACTAAATAAATACAATCTAAATAATATTAAATACAAATGAAATGAAAAATTAATTTTTAAAATAATTTTCGTCTTTGTTGATAAGCCAAAATGTTGTAAAATCAGGAATATTCTAAAGCTTTATAAATTATATTGATTTTTTTTTAAATTTTCATACCACACTAGTATTAACTCCTCGAATTTCAATGCTATATTCTGGATATTCTTGTTCCAACATATTTTTCGATATTTCAGTCATCTGAATTCGTCCGCCTTCTCCAGATGATTCCATTTTTGCTGCTATATTCACTGTTTCTCCAAATAAGCAATAGCGTGGTGAGTTCAGACTTATAACTGCTGCTGAAACTGGTCCGCTGGCAAATCCTATTCGAATCACTAATCTTTCAGATTTTCGATGTGGAATTTCGAATGATTTTAATAACTGCAAAAATGAGGGTTTGTTCAATAGAGCACGATTTCGATTCGTCTGAATTCAAATACTTGAATGATTTCCAAAGCAATTGATGCTATGCTCGCTACATGACGTCGTTCATTTTCTTCTGGAACTCCGGATACCACCATATAAGCATCACCAATTGTTTCGACCTAAGTAATGATGTTTTGGATGTTTAGAAAAGAACGAAACAACAAAACACCTTGTAAGCTTTGAATTTATTAATCGAATTGTCAAATTCAGAATAAATTGAATTCAGAAGATTGACAACTTCAATTGGACTAGAACCTGAGCAAAGTTTAGTAAAGCCACAAATATCGCTGAACATCACAGTGGCGGATTTATACGTTTTTGGAGGTGTAGATCGGCCAGCTTTCAAATCAATTGCAATATTTCTAGAAGTATTATTGATTTATTGATTTTTAAATTAATTTTTACTTTGGTAAAAGTTGAAATAATAATCTTTCAGCTCTGAAATTCGCTTCTTCTGCCATTTTTGTTCGTTCATTGACCAATTTTTCTAAATTATTCGCATATTCTTCCATCATTTTCATCATACTATCAACAAGACTTCCTTTTCTTTAAAAAAACATTTTTTTTTAAATTTTACATTTCAAAAATTCAACAGAAAATATACGTGTTTAACGAAGATTCGGTTGACATTCGAACACGTCGAATGGTCGGTCGTTGATCTGGATTATCACTCCAACAATCTTGAAGCAACGCCATCAAATCTGGATTCAATTTTCGATTTCTTTGAATACTTGGCCTTGATATTTTCTCTCCTTCAGCTGCTTTATTTGCAAGTTCTGTTTTGAAAATTAAAAATGAGAAAATTTCAGCGGAAAAATTGAATTTTACCAGTCAAATCACATTTTTCATCAAATGGTAAACTTCGGAATAAAATTTCATAAATAATAATTCCAAAAGCGTAAATATCAGCAGCTTGTCGTCGAAATATTGATTGATTCTTCCATTTTTTACCATTTCTTTCTTGTTTTTTATTCAAATTGTTTGTTGAACGAATTTCAGGCGAAACGTACAAACTGCCCAATCGTTGCCACGTTTGCTCACTTTCATTCTCAATTTTTCCCATAATTTTCCGATGCTTCTCCCATTTGCGAATCGTATCATTAAACGCATAATCGGTGAGCTTCACCATCCAATTCTTATCGATCAAGGCGGCCCACGACGTCAAACAACCATGATAGGCGATTTGTGACGAGTGTAGATATTCGATGCCGTGCGTAATGTCGCGAACAAAACTGCCGTGAAACTTCTCGTCCATCTCGAACTTGTCGCAATAAACGATGTCCTGCAGTGTTCCGCGCGAGCAATAATTCCAAAGCAGAAAAAGCTCGTTTTTCTCGTTGAATGAAATTCCGATGAATCGATTGATGTTGTCGTGAATCGCCTGCTTCATCCGCGTCAAAACGATCAGCTCGCTTCGCTGAAAGTTGATTGTCGCACGCTGCTCGTAAACATCGAAAATTGAATGAGTGTTGACGCCGATCATCGCATGATTTCGTATCAAATTCGTCTTCATATGCGACATTTTCGTGGTGATCGACGACATGGAAATCAACGACTTTAACTGTTCCTCATCGAGAATCTGAATGTCGTCGCGATAAATCCGCCACGACATTTTTCCAAGAGCCCGATCTTCGACAATCCGACGAATCCATGTGATTCCAGCAATGATTGTCATTAGAAATATCAAACAAATTCCGATTAAAATCATTTTTGTGTAATCGCAATTCTCATTTCTGACAAAAATTTAAAAAAAAACATGTTTTTTTTGTTTTTTCCCGCCTCTCTCAAATTCTCACCGAAAACCACAAGCCGGTTCAGATTCTGGCAATTTTCCAGTTGATGAATGCCAAAAGTTTGTGATGATTTCCGACAAAATCTGAAATCGAAATTCAAATTCAGCTGGGGCGGCGTTCGGTGGGGGGTTTTCACCAACCAGTTCGTCACCGTTTTGATGATCAATTGCTGAATTGATTGTCGCTATTGTTCGAATATTTTCTCGTTTCGGATCCACATAGAACACTTTCAGATTTCTTAGAACTTCAGCCTTGTCGCTGATTTTTATTGATTCTAGATTGTCTGCAAAAATCAAGGATCAAGTCTCAGCCGCAGCAGATTTTTGCCTCCGTCTTGACGGAAGCGGGGGAGGGCGATGGGGTCACTTCCCTTCCTGAGTTTTGACACCCCTAAGGGACGAGAGGAGGGGCGAAGGTATCCCAGACAGAATCCAGGCCGGCAGCCAACCTCGGTGAAGCCAAACATTTCACTGAAATATTCGATGCCGCCACCCCTTTCCCCGTTTTTGCTCTGCTCCTCTTGGTGCACTAAAAAAATCATGGGGCGTGAGAAAGGAGGGGGGGGGGGGGCGTTTTAATTTTTTTTTTTAATTGAAAATTTCTTGCTTAAACTGACTGAAAATTATTAACAGAAAAATAATTTTTATTTTCATTAGGACGTGACGGGACCCAAAATTATTCTGTGAGATTTTCAAGGGTCCTGAATTCATTTTTTTTTGTTTGTTTGGGAGAAGGGGAGATCCCGTCCCGTCCCGTTGCCTAAGAGACCACTGGACGACGGGGGCTGCCTGAAAAGAAGCACGCTTGTACCTCCTTCAATCATTTTTCCTTTTAAAAAGCTCCGAAATTGTTTTCCATCGATTGATCGATTTGTGGCCGTCGAATCAAGGTCGCGATTCGACAAAAACATTTTTCCGAATTTGGCAAAAATCAAAAACGATTGATAAATTGCCACATAATTGAGCAAATCGTTTTCGTCGATGACAAATCGTCGTTGCTGAAAATTGGCCAAGAACGTCGTCAGAAGTTCATCGCCGAATCCGTTCTCATCATAGATCTGAATGGTTTCAGCGTATTCGGCTTTGAGTTTGGCCAATGCTGACGGCCCGAAGAAGACGGGCGGCTCGAATTTATGAGAGGAAAACATTGGATAAACGAATATAAAATCATTTGTTGACATTTCAGCCTGAATTTCAGTCAAATTAAAATTAATTTGGCTGAAAAAAAAACCAGAATTGTTGCATTCCGAAAAACTGATGACAAATCTTTTCGATTTGAAGAAAATATTGGAATTATCACTGAAAAAAGGGAAAAATCTACATATTTTTAAGCTTTTTCTAAGCCCCTGCCAAATCCTAGTTCAAACTGAAAAGCAAAACAAAAAACCTCTCGAATTGTCTTTCAATTGATCCAAAACTCCATTTTGTATCAATTCGGCTGACGTCACAGTTTCCTCGATCAAAATCCGTCGACTGATCGAAATGCCGCGTTTTTTCAGCGACTTCTCCATGATTTGGACTTTTTCAAACGCGTCGGCACCGATGTTGGAAATGATGGCGATCTGAATGTTTCAATCAAATCAATCGATAATTCCCCCCCCAACACAAAATCAATCGATACTTTTGTCCAATTTTGATGCGCAATGAATGTTGACGTCGCCTCTGAAATTGAGATCAACGATTGAAAGGTGGCTTGAATTAAAGTTGCGTAAATCTGAAACGGAAAAAAAAATAATTTTTTTCCAGATTTTTTCTCCTTCAACTTTTGAATCCGATAATTCTGGAGCTGTTGAAGTATACGAAAATATTGGAATATTCCAGAATGAAGCCATTGCTGCCACAACATTTAATTCTAGAAAAAAAAACGAAATAATAAAACAAAACTACAGTAATATCTTTTTGAAAAATTAAAAAGTTGGGGGGATACGGTAACCCAATTTAAAGGAGCAAAACGTTATTTTTGGAGACTTTTTTTGATTAGATTTTTCCGTTTCATCAAAGAAATGTTTTTCTCGTTTAAAAACAACGAAAAAACCAAAAAAAGAAAAAAATAATTTTCTCGGCTCCCGAAAATCCCCATTTTTTCTTGTTGTTGTTGTTTACCTTGGCCACAAAAAGGCCCAAAAAATGCGTCGACGTTGTCAACATGATACAACTTGGCTGCAGCTGCAACTCCTTTAAACGAAATTCCACAACCGGCGACGGTTAGAATTCTGGAATTTTTCCAAAACAAAATATTTTTCTGAAGCTTCTGAAGCTTCTGAAGCTTCCTCTTCTCCTCCTCACTCACTCAATATCAAATGTGTCGTCAATAACCCCATCAATCATCATTTTCTTCTTGGCTTCATTCAAAATCGTCTCCAAAATTGCCACATTTTCTGACGATCCAATATTGCCAATGCGTAGCTGCAAAAGACAAAAAAAATTGGAATGGTGTGAGAGAGAGAGAGAGAGAGAGAGAGAGCCTAGAAGCATTTCCGAATAAAAATGAGCTCAAGATTGGCTCAATTTTCAGCGTTTTCTGTCTCTCTCTCTCTCTCTCTCTCTTTTTGTGACTTCTCGCAAAAAATGAGCAAAGAGGAAGTGAAAAAACAGAAAAAAAATATTCTTCTGGTCGTCAAAGATCCGAACACAATGTCGTCCTTCTCGCCCTGTATTTCCCCCGCCCCCGCCCGGCCATGCTGCTCTCAAACATACCGTGGTTTTTGCATTTGCGATGCTTCTGAACGCAAAAAATGCCAGAAAAAAAGTGAGGAGTCGCATCGATGAAGACATCCATCCACCCTCCTTTTATTTGGATCAGATTCAGGATAATCCCATCTCCGAAAGATCATCTCTTTGAAGGAGAAGATTTTTTAGTTCGGCCCCCACCCCACCTCCACCTCCCCTCGTCCAATTTTCTTCGAGTGGTGGGGCTCAAATACATTTGTGTGCATAGTAATCCTTTTTACAGTAATTTAAAGGAGGATTTTTTTTTTTAAATTTTTTTTTAATTTCTTACTGGATTTGTATTAAATTTAAGAGAGGATTTAGTTAAGGTGAGATATTTCCCCTTCGATTTGTTTTTTGCTACAAAGCTTTTCCTTTTTTTTTTTAATTCGAAAATGATGGATGCACTTTTTCTAATTGAAAATTTAAAAAAAAATAGGAAGGGGGGGGGGGGGGGGGGGGGGGGAGAAGGCAAAATTTGAATTTTTTTAATTTTTGAATAAAAATGAGCTTAAGATTGGCTCAATTTTCAGCGTTTTCTCTCTCTCTCTCTCTCTTGGTGGCTTCTCGCCAAAAAAATAAGCAAAGAGGAAATGAAAAACAGAAGGCGACACAATTTTTCCACAGCTTCCTTCTGTCGTCGCCACATCCATCATCAAAGATCCGAAGAACAATTTATTTCTTCCAGAATTTTTTTCTTTTCTTTCCTCTTTTTTTTTGTTGCCACAAAAACTCTTAAAAGTTTAATTTAATTTCTCTCAACTTTTTCCCCGTCTCCACCCCCCCCCCCTCCCCCCCGCCTCCTAATTTGACTCGTCGCATTTGAGCCAGCCTTCAAAAGAATCAAACATGACAAAAAATGCAATTTTTTGCGTTGGACTTTGCAAAAAAGCAATCATGCTCTATTGATATTTTTAAACGAATTCAAAAAAAAACCCCAACTTTTTTTCAAAAATAAACCGAGAAAATTTATTTTTCTACTTTTTAAATTGCTCAATAAACAAAAAGAAAATGTTTGAAATGCACTTTTAAATTTGCCATTTAGGCTCCGCCCATATTTTGTCTCCCCCCCCCCCCCTCTCTCTCTCTTTGCCTTCCCCCCGCATTGGTGTTCTTCTATGTTTCGTTGAAGTTTTTGATATTTTTTCGATTTTCAGACAAAAATCACCCAAAAACTGAAAATGTTCCAATTTTCGGCCATTTCGGTTATTTTCGTTTTAGTCGCAATGCTCTTTTCAACTGGAATCTGTGCTCCAGGTCAGTGATTTTTTCTTTTCTTTTTTTTTCCCCCGCGTATCATCAAAATTGGTTTTATAGGACTTTTCGAAAGTCCATCATCAATCCGCCTCATTCGTTCCGATCCATCAACCTATGACGGATATGAGAACAGTTTCTATCGTGGTTATGGAGCTGATCAACAATATCGATTCGGTAATGCTCAACAGGAATGGTAGATTAAAGACGACGATCAATTAATTAACGGCAAATCCTAAATTAAATCGACGTATAAAATGGAAATTAATTAATAAACTCAACAATTTTGTTTTTCTTTGTTATTCGATTTAATTCAACACTTTAAAATAATTAAATATTCGTCTTAAAACAACCAACAACTTTTTTTAAATTAAACCAAAATTAAACAAAAATTATCTTTCTAATTCTCGAGCCGATTTTCCTCTTTGTTTCGGCATTTTTTTATTCGTTGAATCCTCCAATTCTCTTCCCTTCAATATTTTATTAAAAGGCTTCATTTTAGAAGAAGAAAAAAAACCCGATACCTTGTAATAATGCGGCGCCACTTCTAACAACCAACCACTTTCAATTTCTGACATCTGAAATTCCAAATTATTATCATGTTTCGTCTTCTCCGTTTATTTCTTTGTTTTGGGACCCCAAAAAAACAAACGTTTGTTTTTTTTTTGCGGAAAGAAAGGCGACTTTATCTAATTTAAGTGTAACCATCAGTTCAGTCGCATTTTTAAAAAAACAAAAAGAAGAATAACGAAAAAACAAATGAGTTTACACTTTTGAATATTATTTTTAGACATTATTTTGTCATTTTCTATTGACGTAACTTTGAAAAAAAGTTAAACTCGTGAGAATTTAATTAATTACTTAAATATAAAAACAAAAAAAAACATTTTTTTTTCTTACAAAATATTTTTCTGATTTGATTTGGATCAAATTTTGCAAAAAAAAAAATGACGTTTTGCTTTCAAAAAAATTTTAATCGTGTTTTTAAATGAGAAACATATCCGTTTCTCTGAAATTCAAATAAGTATCTGATTAATTTTTTTCCAGATTTTCCTCACATTCCACGTCACCTCTTAAATAATTAACCGCAACTCTTTCAAATAAAAAAAAATAGAAAAAAAAAGTTTAGAATTCTCAGGCAGCGTTTTTTTTTTTAAATATTCCACACAGTGATTCATATTTTTTCCTAATTACTTATTATTATTATTATTATTTGAATTTAATATCAAAAAATGCTCTCACTTCTCTCATAAATTCTTTGCTTGTAAAAACCAATTCATAATATACAACCCATCTTGGAGTTTCTTCAAATAAACAAGAATTTGGATGCGGATGAGTTGTATGCTTATGCTTTACCGTCTTGTAATGACCTGAAATAACATTTATTTTTTTAAAGGAACACACAAATTTTATTTTTGACCATAAAGTGTTTTTCAAATGACCAATTAATTAGAACAAATAAGCCAACAAAAAAAAAACGCGTTTTTTTTAATCTCAAATTTCAGTCAACTTTCTCCAATTTCAAATTAAAGAATAAAAAATTTAAAAAATAATTAAATATTTACCCGTGTTGTCCAACTTTGAAACATTATAAAAATATCCAGATGTTATAGCTTTTCGAATTTTTATTGTATCTGTTGTTGATTTCTGAAATCATTTAGAAATCCCCCAATTTTTCTACTTTGAATTTTTTTGTTAACTGACAAGCTCAATTTCAACTCTTTCCAATAAGCCAACCAATTGATCTCTGACATCTCGTGCTCTTTTCATTGTTCGATGTTGGACGAAATTCTCCATACACCTGGAACATTTTTGCAAATATTTTTATAGAAACTTGAGAAGGTGGTGAAGGGTTTTCAAAACCATTGCTGTGAATAATTGGCATCTTTCCATTTGTTATAAACATTCATTAGTGTTATATGATCTCCAGCTGGGCTCCAGAATCCTTTTCTTGCTGAATCTGCATGAATTACCATTGCTTTTGGACGATAGAAAATTGCCGCATTACAAGACAACATGGCAGCTATTGTCAATATTTCTTCTGAACATTCATACCTTCAAAAATAAACACTTTTTTTTTAAATTCAATTATTTTTCCATTTTTTTGTTTACTTTTCACTTGCTATAATCATTTTACTCATACAAGGATCTGTTGGAAATTCAGCCATTCTTCTTCCTAATTTCGTTAACTCTCCACGATGATTCAATGCTCCAAGAGCATAAAGTTGCTCCAAAGCAATAACTAACGTTTCCTGTGGTGGTGGGTCCAAAAAATCAAAATGAACTAAATCGTGAATTCCAAGAGATTTTAGCATAAGAACAACGTTTCCAAGATTTGTTCGTTGAATCTTTAAATTTGAATGAAAAAAAAACGATTAAATTTTTAAATTTCACAAGTTTTCTTTACCTCTGGAATTGGTTGTTCTTCTAATTCGTGTTTGTAGGCCCATGCTGTATAAAGTCTAAAACATTTTCCAGGTCCTGTTCTTCCAGCACGTCCAGCTCGTTGATTTGCGGCCGCTTTTGAAATTGTGACAACGTGAAGATGCTCGACTCCTGATCGAGCATCAAATGAATTTTGTTTCGAAAATCCTGGATCAATGACGTAACTGATTCCATCGATTGTGACTGATGTTTCAGCAATATTTGTAGCAAGAACTACCTGAAATAAAATTTTTTTTGTTACAATTTAAAAAAAAAAAAACGTTTACTTTTCTTGAATTCGGTGGAGTTGGCTCAAAAATTTTTGCTTGTAAATCTGACGGTAGATTTGCATACACTGGCAAAGGAATCAATTCTTTGATTTTACTTCCTAAGGCTTTCGATCTTTCCAGTAAAGCTTCTTGAATTGTTTCAATTTCCTCTTGTCCTGTCAAAAACACTAAAATATCTCCCGGCAATGGTTGTGTCAAATGAATCTGCATTATTGTCACAATTGCGGCGTCCATATAATCAGCTTCTGGCGCTTGCGTATAATAAATATCGACAGGAAAACGACGTCCCGGAATTCGAAAAATTGGCGCATCATCAAAAAATGACGAGAATTTTTCCGCATCAAGTGTGGCTGATGAAATAAGCAATTTTAAATCTTTTCGGAATCGTGCAATATCCTTCACTAATCCAAATAAAATATCTGTATGTAAAGTTCTTTCGTGAGCTTCATCAATCATCATAACACTGAAAAAATGAAGAAGCTTGGCTTGTCGTATTAAATATAAATTCCAAACCTATAAGAGGACAAATCAGGTTCATTTAAGAATTCTCTTAATAACATTCCATCGGTCATATATTTTAAAACTGTTTTTTCAGATGTACAATCTTCAAAACGAATACTGTAGCCAACCTAAATTGATTTTCTTTTTTCAATTTTTTTTTTAAATTTATAAAAGTTAAAAATATACTTTTGTACCAATTTTACATCCAACTTCTTCAGCAACTCTTGCTGCTACAGACATTGCCGCTACTCTTCTTGGTTGTGTACAACCAATTCGTTTTCCATCACTGCAGAATCCAGCTTCATATAAATATTGAGGAAGTTGCGTTGTTTTTCCTGATCCAGTTTCTCCTTCAACAATCAATACTTGATGCTCTTTTACTGCTTCAATAAACGCTTCTCGGAATGCATAAACAGGTAGACTTTTTCTTGTTTCTTCTATTGTCATTTTCTTTTTTTCAGCTTCTGTTTCTTTTTTAATTTCTGTTTCATTTGTTCCAGGCATTTGAAGAGCTTGAATAAAATCAATTTGTTCATCGAGCAGCAAATCGAATTCTTCTTTTTTTGCTTTTGCATCTTTTGCTCCAAGATGAAGCATTGACGCCATTAGTTGCTCTTGTTCCCATTTTGCTCCGTCACCTAAACATTTCAATAAATTTAAAAAATGAAACTTTTTTGAATTCATCTAAAACCTCCTGGTCGAAAATCTTCAGGCTCTTCAATATATTCAGTTGTTGCTGATCTTTTTGTTGAATCTGGTAAGTGATATCGTTTAATTTTTATAATATCAGCCGCTTGTTCATGTTGTGTTGCATATTCAAGGACTTTTCTTCGATATTCCATATCTTGTCGCTCTTTTTGTGTTAATTTCTCTCTTGCAAACAATGTTTCATCATCATGAACAATTGCTTTTAACTCTTCTAATTTATCAACTTTTCGCTTTGATAAATATTGCCTTCTTGATTCTTCTCGTAGTTTATCAATTGATGATCCTTCTTTATCTTTATTATCTTCTCGATTTTTTTCCATTATATTTCTTGTTTTTTCTTTGTCTTTTTTTCGAAGTCTTGCTGCTAAAGCATCTCGTTCTCTGAAAATTAAAATTGAGCATTTAATTCGTTTTCTGTTTTAAACTTTATGTCGTCGTCAAGTTTTCCTTCAATCGCTTCAATATCTGAATCATCTGATTCTTCGGCTTTTTTTGATGATGATTGTTTGGTGGGTGCCACAAATTTCTAAAAATTGTTTAGTTTAGTTTTGTTTTTGTTTTTTAAATCGCACTTCATCATCACTACTGCTTTCTTTTCGCTTTCTCAAATTTCGATTTTTTGGAGCTGAAAAATCTTCTAGAATATTTACAGAATTATTAAGACGATTCATTTCTTGTGCTTTTTTTTCAGCTGCTGTTGGACCTCTTTGGCGAACTTGAGCACCTAAAGTTTGGTAAGAAATTTTCGCGTTTTTTTTTTCAAAAAAGCTTACTTGTTCTTGGAATTTTGTTCATTAATTCACTGGCGAATGTTTGAATAGCTGAATTAATTGGGAAATCACCAGCATCTCGTAATTTTTCAACTAAATCGGATGCATTTTTTGATTTTTTTGCAAGAGCGTGCACATATTGACATATTGTTCGATCACTTATACCAACAATTGAATGAAGTTCATCATTTATAAACTGCTCAACTGACATTTCTAAAAAAAAATTATTTTTAAACCAAAAATCTAACATTTAAAAAATAAATGAAACATTAAAAAAAAATAAAAATTCGAAAATTATTTGACGAGAATTGTGTGCAAACACCAAAGAGTAATGTCGCAGATAACTGTTTTTTAAATTATTCTTTTTATAACTGGTTTTTATACATAAAAAGTTTCTAACTTTTAATTTTAGATTGTTTAATTTTTTAAAATCGATATTTAAACAAAATATAAATTTAGTTTCAATTAAAAAAAATACAAAATTAAAAATATGCTGATAAAATTGTGAAAATTCCGAATTAATTTGCTTTGCTACCACCAACAATCATCCTCGATAAACTCCAAGTTGAAGGATTTTGTTGTTTTTTGCTTTAATTTCGATTTTTCTATTATTTCTTCTAAATTTGATAATTAAACATCAATTAAAATTAAATTAAAAAGTACCGACTTTCAGTATACTCCGGTGATGATGGCTGAAGATTTTCGTCAGATTCAACTTCTATCTTAATAATTGTTTATTAAGACTTTTGAATATTAAAAAAATGAATACCGGTTTTAAAAATAAGCGCTGGTCTTTCTTGGAATTTCCAGCTTTTCTTGGTTCATATTTGTTTGCATATTCAATTGCCCATTTTTTTAAATAATAAAGCTGAAAATAAATTTGATAATTGTTATTTTATAGTTAAACCTACATAATTTTTCATTTCGTCATGCTTATCAATCGATATTTTCCTCATAATAGGCATGTTCTGTACTATTTTCAACGGTAATAAATCTACTAAACGCCATAAGCAATCACGTTCAACAGGGTGTCCGTTTACATCTGTTTGATCCTTTAAATTTGTTTAGTCTTTGCAAAACTTGTTTTATTGTTTACTAAGTCATCAGTTGCAAAATTGACACCTCCTTCTGCTTCTCCTTGAAACTCGAACATTCCTCGATACACATATTCATCTTCTAATTTTTTGGTTAATGGCGAATCAAGATCTACCTGAACTTGTTTATTAAATAAATATATTAAAAAAATCTTACAAATGCTTGTCCAAAATTATAAATTAAAAGTTTGAGAAATGTTGAATTATAGCTTTGGATTTTTCTATTTTTAATGAATTTTGGACAAACGACAAAGTTTTCAGAAATAAAAACACTTTTGTTGTGAACCATAGTTGGAGGAACATTATTAAATGTCATGCATTTTGATGAAATAAGTTCAATCTAAAAAAAATTAAAAAATAATTCTAAATTAATATTTTTTATATTAAAATTCACATTTGTTAATGAAATTTCTTGATAATTCGATTTGAGGCATTCATTCCATTCTCTTTCACATGAAACCCAGTCACCAAGTTTATAAACTTTGAAATTATCCTTCGGCATCATCATTAAACCACCTACATCATAAAAATTCGGAATAAATCAAAAAAATTACTTCCAGCAATGATCCTTGGACTGTATACATAAATTTCGTTTTGTTTTTCATTGTCGATGTTTAAACTTTCAATTTTTCTGACAACAACGGCTAACATTGGCGAATTATCAGGTGGTGGCGGTGGAAACCTCCAAGATATCTGAAGTTTTTTTTTTTGGCTCAATAAAAAAAGAAAAAAATTACTTCTTTTGAATCCAATTTTTGTATAGAAAATGATTTATTTTCTTCCATAATTTTAAACGAATTGTAGAATTTCGAAAATTAAACTTCGTTCAAAAAAAAAATGCACGCGTTCTCTTGGAACAAATATAAAATTTAAACTGTTTTCTTAATGATGCAAAAACTTCTATTTTTAAAATGTGCCTTTAAAGTGTTCCAAAAAAAATACGACTGTATCGGATTTAGAAAAAAAGTCAGAGAAAGTCAGATTTCTCTTGGAACAAAAATAACATATAAACACTGTTTTCTCAACGAGACAAAAACTGCTATTTTTATAATGTGCCTTTAAAGTGTTCTAACAAAAATACGACTGTATCGAATTTTTATAATTTTTCCAAATGGAAATTGTTTCAAATTCATTAATTATTTATTTAAAAAATTAAAAATAAATGTTTTCTTGTTTTCTTATTAAAAATTCCTTTTAAAAATGTGTAAAACCCAAATATTATCCAAAAAGTGTCCGTAAAAAATTGACAAGCACATTTAAAAGCTCATCTCCTTTTTTTTCCCAATTTCATATTTTCCTTTCTTAAATGTCATGCATCATCTAACTCGTGAATAAAAATAGTGGAAAAAAACACTGAAAAATGCTCTAAATAAAGCTGTCATATTCTGCGTTTCCTTTTCCTTTATTATCTATCCATTTATCTCTGACTTTTTTTCTTTCCCTATTTCTGTCATCTTCTCTCTCTCTCTCTCTCTTTCTCTCTTTCTCTCTCATAAAGCAGCAGTCAAGCAGTGTAGTCAGAAAACTCGGCCAGAATCTTCTGACATTATACGGGGCCTGGGGGGGAATTGCTTTTTCTCTCTCTCTCTCTCTCTCTCTCTCTCTCGTTTTTTTGTTGTGCTCCAATAGTCTCCCCCGTCTTGTTTTCCGTCCACCCTCGGTTTCCGTGTAGCTGAATGCCGAGAGAAGAAAAAGTCTAGTTCCAATGTGTCTTTTTTTCTTTTCCTTCTCTCACCATTCGATGCTTTCTTTCTTTCATTACTCTTTTCTTCATCAAGTCAATTCTGCAATTTTTTTTTGTCAAATTTCACTATTGGTGCCCTTGGCAGCATTGCAATTGATGCCAATCTAATTTCATATCAATTTCGTTATTTTTTTCTTTTAAAAAATACATTTTTTTCAAAAAAAAAAAAAAAAACAAAAATCGATTTTCCTGTTTTTTATGTTTCCAAAAAAAGAAAAAATAGCAATTTGATGCTTCAGTGATTTCAAAAACGGAAAAAATCAGTTATTATTCCCCTTTTTTTTCTTTTCTCGTAATATTTTTATTATTTTTTTGAAAAAAGAAAATTTATTCATATTTTTCCAGAATTTTTTCTGCCATTATAATTAACATTCTCATTCAATTTCCATTGGAATTCTGCTTTTGAAAGGATTAATAATTGGAAATGAAATAGAAAATAAAAAAGGATTAAATTGGTTGGCAACGAACTCTTTTTAACAATTGATTCGAAATCAACTAAAAATTGGAAACAAAAACATTTTTCGAAGGTGCTGCAAGGATAACAGTCGAGAAAATCGACTGAAATCTAATGCAGCAGCAAAACAATCATGTTGGATTACAAGCAACTAATAATATTATTCAGGTAAGCAATAATTATATTCAAAAGCTTAAAATATTTGAATTTTACACAGGCACCACCACCACCACCGCCACCACCGCCACCATCACAGCAGCCGCCACTTCCACATAAATATTTTGAATTATTTAAAAATAAATGGAATACAAGTCAAGAAATTGTTGATACTTTATATGCAGCACAATCAGATCCGCAATCTCAATGTATTACAACACATGTATTACCAAGACCATCA
Source organism: Caenorhabditis drosophilae (assembly GCA_963572285.1). Taxonomy (NCBI): domain Eukaryota; kingdom Metazoa; phylum Nematoda; class Chromadorea; order Rhabditida; family Rhabditidae; genus Caenorhabditis; species Caenorhabditis drosophilae. Next base: position 6,329,711 of record OY751560.1, on the reverse strand, counting down.
TCCGGGTATTTTTAAGCATTTTTATAACATTTATGAAGCCTACGATCTTTTAGAACTCAAATCATATATCCAAGATATGATGGTTCGTGGTTTAAAAACGATGAATTTGTGTGGAGGCGTCGAAAAGAAGGAAAGTTAATTCGAGAAGATCATATGAAGCTGAAATTACATAAACAACAAGTCATATCAGCAAATTATGTTCATTCAGCAATTGTTCCCACATTTCACCGACGAGTTTATTGGTTAACTGATGTAAGCAGCCATTTTAAGTTTTAATTTCTCAAAATTTCAGTGAAAATTCAAATGAAATTGTTTTCAGAGCCCAACATTTGTGCTTGTTCATTATTTGAATGAAAGCAATATTGATCGTGGAATTCAAAAAACCGCGCAGACAATTGCTGAATGTTTACAATCAAATAATGTCCATTTAAGCCATGCACAGCTCGTTGAGCAACTAACACCCATATGTAAAGATATTTTCAAAATAAAACAAAAAAAAAAGTTATGATTTTAAACATTTCAGACGCTCATTGTCTGAAAGTAGATGAAGTTCAAATTTTGGTGAATGCAGTTTTAGAAGCGACAAATTTATTGTGTCAAAATACAAAAGCAACATCATCAGTTTCGAATAATTCTCCAATGCTGAAAAATGACCAATCAGTACGAATTAAAAAAAAAAAAAAAGTACAAAAAATTGTTGAAGTTTAAGATTCATCGCCAATATCAATTAGAACGTCGTAATTCATGTAGTTCAGCATTTCGACGTGGTTTATCATCAATGGCGCTACGAAGACAACCATCAGCAAATAGTGAAATTGATGCGAATCATATTGGAACAATGATGAAAAAATATGGATGTGGTGGGTCACCAAATGAGAAATATTCAACGCCACCTCATTGTAATTGTGATCCATCAACATCATCAGCATTGGAAAGTCGATCACAATCAGGAGAAACCGAAATTCGAAGTTGCACTCAAGACGAAGATATTTCAATTTATCATCAACAAGCGTCAGTTAAATCATCATTGAATAATTCATTTAATGATGTTTTATCGAAAAATTGTAATGGAAATGTTCAAAAAACACGAAAACAAACCAAAATCAAAACAACAAATGATACAAATGGATCATCAACATCCACAACAACGTTAACACCAATCATTGAAGTTTCACCAACAAGTTCATCAAGTAAAGGAGGACAAAAATGCTTAATTATTGGCGCATGGTATATGAAAGGACATCGATATAAAGTATCAGTTGGTGAATGTTTAGTTGAAGCTAAATTAATTCAAGCTGGAGTTTTATCAATTATTATTCCACCAGCATTAACAACAGAACAAATTGTGTTAATTCAAGTTTTTTGCAATGAACAGGTTGGTTCATCGTTTTTTTTTTCTTTTTTGAATTTTTATAAAATTAATTGTTCAGCCGGTATCAACAACATTCAAATTTCGTTATACAAACAATAATGAAAATCAAGATGATGAATTGAAAAGAGTTGACGAAATAAGTCATCAAATTTTTGAAAAATTACGAATTTTAGCGTACGCATTGGATATTTATCACATTTTTGAAGTGAATTCAAATTATTTTAATTTCCAACGTTTTTTTTTCTCGTTTTTTAAGACTTCGGAAAAATCAATAACATGTGATGAGCTGAGAATGAATGAATTAGTGCAAAAAATGGACCAACAAATTGTAGCGAATAATTGTTTAAGCGTAATTCATGAGAAATTATTAAAAAATGTTTCTGATGTGGCAACAAAAACAATTCTTCATCTTATTGCTGCTGTTGATTTTGATAGACTTTTTGAAACGGTCCTAATATTGAGGCAAGCGAGGAAATTTGAAATAATTTCAAATTAAAAATAAAACAACACAAATGATTTCAGCCGACGATTGGAATATTTTCGAGAATTCGATTTGATTGCAAGAGATGCAGAAGGTTGTACACCATTACATTTAGCAGCGCGACATGGATCAATTCGTGTTGCTCGTTTAATTGTTGGCATCAATCGAACGACATTGGACGTGTTGGATGATCGTGGAAGAACACCTTCGGATTTAGCTGAAAACGAATCACAAATTGGAACAGTGTTGAATGTGGAGAAAAGTGGGTTTTAGCAGAAGAAATAAAAAAAATGTGGTTTTTTGAAGATCTTTCTGAAGGTGTAAATCGACATGTGAATGCAACTGAATTATGGGTTTTGACAAATGGTGAAACTGTAACTCGGGAGCATCTCCTGTTAAGCAAATTGTCAAAAACTGCAATTGGAGAAAATAAAGAAGTCATTTATAACAAAAATGTTTAAAATTTCTTTAATTTTTTTTTCCAGACGTCAAGTTGTTCCATGATGTCTGAAATAAACATGCAACATGTTCCGCATCAATTTTCAGGAACATCAAGAGACAATGGTAATGATGATGAATCAATGGATCAAGATAGAAATGATGAGGATGAGGATGATGAAGAGGATGAGGATGAGGATGATGATAATATGGATGATGAAAAACTTGAAAAATCACAAAATGAACAATTGCATGTAGAAATATCAATGGATACAGATGTTCATGTACCGGATTCGCCGAAAATGGCAAGATTGTTTCACGTGGTGACAAGTCCTGGCGTTGTTGTAACCGATAATGCTCGAGCGAAAATGGCGGATTTAGCGAGACAAATAATTGATGCATTACCGGATCGAATAAAAAATAATTCTGATGGTATTGGATCATTTTTTGAAGAAGAAGATGATGAATCTCGAATCACAAATGGAACTGAGCATCTTGGAGCATTCACAACACGTTAGGAGAACACATTTTTTTTTGTTTTAATGCTTAAAAAAATTTTTTTTTTTTTTCAGAACACAATCCAATGCTATCGCATAACACAATAAGCTGCGAAACATCAATGGACTCATCATGTCATGTTGCTGATGATTTTTATGATATGATGGTGGCGGCTGATTCGAGAAGGCATTCTCAACATCTTCATTCTCTTCAAAATTCGTAAAAGTTTGTTGATTGATTAAAATTGAATTGGTTTGATTTGCAGAATCAGCGAACCAAGATCAAATGAAACAGCTGAAACAAATCGATCAACACAACTTTTTGCTTCATCTCATGTCAGTTGATTTTAAGCTCTGATAATTTATTGTTTTGCAATTATTTTTCAGGATGATCGATCGTTTGTGTCATCATCAACAAGAGCAAACACGTTTGAAAGTGATACATTGGATTTTGACAAGTTTGTGTTAAAAGCAAAAAAAAAAAGAAAAGAAGATTTTTTTCTTTTTGAAGGGATCTCGGAGAATTTTTTACGATTCATTTAGATGCAAGTATTGATCCAATTCAGCAAAGATTGGCAAATTTGAAATATAATGGTAGGCGATGTTTAAATTTTTGGAAAAAGCTTTAAAGTTTTCTATATTCCAACATGTTTCGCGCTAAAAGAGTAGAATTGGAAAAAATAAAAATAAATAAAAGGTGTCTAGTAATTTGGTTGTGTTGACCCACACACAAAGAAAGAAAAAGAAACCACTCAAGAAAATGTTTAGTAAACGTACTATTTGTATGAACATTGTGGAGTTTTTTGTTTAAAAAAAGGCCCGAGCCAATCGAAGAAAAAGAAAAGAAAAGAAAGAAAGAAGATATTGACGTCAATCGGGTTCCCGATTTCAAATTGAACACTTGAATTCACATTTCAATTTTCTTTATCGCAATGCTCTTTTCGATTTTTGTTTGTCTGTTTGGTTTTTTTTTTTGGGGGGGGGGGGGCCCTATTTTGTTGATTATTTTGTTGTAAGATTTTGTCAATTGTAGTCTTGAAAATGTGAACCACCAGGTGTGTGTGAAGAATTTCGAAAATTGATGATGAATGAATAAGAATGATGAGAGAAATTTATAAAATTGAATTTTCGATTGTTTTTAAAACAATGCGTCACTTTGATAAATTTATTGTTGTTGTCCCCCACAACACCTGACATTAGAACTTGAGAAAGCAGACACATTTTCATGATTAAAAGTGTTCAGAAAATTGTTTAGAATTTCAACGGTGAAGAATTAATTTCAAAAAAAAAAAAAATTTATTTACTTGCTTTTCCTAAAAATTCAGAGAAAAAAACAAAACGTTTTTTTTCTTAATTTCCGGTTTTTTTTTTTTTTTTCTAAAATTCATTTAAAAAATTAAATTTCCTCTCTTTTTTTTCATTATCAGGGAATGATGGCGGTAAATAGGTTGCATTGTGGGCTTCATTAAAATTTAAAAAAAATTTAAATTTAATGTCAGTCAGTTTCTTGATTTGACAAAAAATAGAAAAAACGCGAATTGAATTTTATTTATGCTCAAATCACAGAATTTGTAGGAAGGAAGATACATTTTTTCTTGTCAATGTGGGGGGCGGTATCCATAAATATCTCAAAGATCTTCTTTTTTTTTCTTGGCGATCGGTTAATGTAAATAAAACAAGATTTGAAACACTAAAAATCATTTTTGGTTTTTCTGATTTAAAAAAAAGGAAAAATTTGCTTTCTTTTTTTTTTAAATAAGTTTCCGTTGTAAAAATATTCAAAACATTTTAAACTTTTTGTTGTTTTGACGTCATAAAGACAAATGCTTCGTTGTCACCAATCAGTTGTGTGAATATTTTCTTTCTTTCTTTTTTTTTTTTGTTTCAAGTTGCCAGTCGTTTTTTATTTCTTGATCAATCGACAAGCTTAAATTGATGATGATCATTCACTGTTGAGTTGTCTACAATTTCCATTAGTCGTCCTCCATTGAAACAAAAAGAGAAGCATTTTCTTGAAAAAATGAAACATTATCTGTGAAAAGTTGGAGAAAACCCAAAACTACCGTAATGTGAGCAATTCCCCGTGTAATTCCTGTGAAACAATGTGGCTTCACCTTTGCAACTCGTCAAAGATATCCTCCTCGACTCTTAGGAAATTGAAAAAGCCACGCCCTCTTCGAACTCATCTTTCTCTCTCTCTCTCTACTTTTTGCACGTTTAAAAATTTAAAAACTCTTCTCATGAACGTTTTGTATTATTTAAAGAAAAAAATTGTTCGTCGTCAGGAAAAAAAAATCGATATAAATCGGATATTTTTTTTATTAAACATTATACTAACCATGTTAATTATGTATATAATATTGTTTTTTGTTGATCTCGTTTTCTATTTACTTGAATTCGCCCTCTTTTCGTCGAATATCAGCAAAAAGAAAGAAGCATTGATTTGTCAATTAATTCGCCTGTTTTTTTTTTTAAATGAAAAATAGCTTAACGGAAGGAAGTTTGCTGGCTGAACTTTGAGTTTGAGCTTATTTCTTGTTTTTTCCATTAAAATTTTAGTTTTTTTTTCTTTTCTTAAATTTGTTGGTATTGATTTTGGCTTGAAAAGAACATTTTTTGAAAAAAAAACCCAATTGAATTCAGCTTCAAAATAGTTCACGAACCGCTTGTTGGTGGGTTAGGCGGCGCGTGATTTTTGTGGTCTCTTCTTGGTGAAGCCGAAAGAAGAAGAAAAAAAGAAGGAAGAGCTGAAATGGTGTTGGCATCAAATCATCCTAAACGATCAGCATTAGATTCTGATGATGATTTGTTGTATCGTGGATTTGGTGGTAAAAAGAAAAAAAAAAGAAGAAAATCAAAAAAAAAAGAAAAGAAATTAAAAAATTATTCGTTGATTTTGGAATTTTCAGATGATGAACAACGTGATGTCTATGAGGCGGCAATGGTAATTCAACGAGCTTATCGAGAATATCGAGCTCGAAATACATCTCGACGTCAAGAAGATATCGAAAGACGTGCAGCTTTAAAAATTCAAGGTTGCTATCGAAGATATAAACAATTTTGTTATTTTAAAAAGTTGCACAACGCGGCAATTGTGGTCCAAAAACATTTTCGAATGAGAAAGGTGAGCAAGAGAGGAAAGAAGAAGAATGATCTGAACTGGAAATGATTCTAGAAAGATGACAAAGAAGAAAGCAGCGCAGTGCAAAATGTTCCCGAACATCCGACGCTTGACGGTCAATCGATTCGAATTCAAGTGCCGCAAAATAAATCCACATTGTTACGAGAGCATCGAGCAGCAACAACAATTCAATTAGCATATCGAGGGCATCGAAAAAGACAAGCGGCAGCAAGAAAAATTCAAAATTTCATGAGGCAGAGTAGAAATAAGTGAGCGGCATTTTTTTTTTTTTTTGAATTTTTTTCCGATTTTTTAAAAGAGAAAAAAAATGGTGGGAAATTGAAAAAATTGAAAAATTTAGTAGTGGGAATGTAGTTGAGGAAAATCATGGTCAATTAATGGTAAGAAAAATTGAGAAAATTGAAAATGTTGTGATGGTGATTTGTCAATTTGTAGTTTGAATTTCTTTCAATGTTTCTAGCTTCTTTTTTAGTTTTTTTTTAAATTTAATTTAATAGAAAAAAAAAACTTGAAAAATTAAAAAAAAAATCCAAAAATTAGATTACGGAAAATGCATGCGCAAAACGAAGACGATTCGTTGTGTGTCCAATCGGATCAGCAACAAAATCAGGAATTGGTGGGACAGAACCAAATGGATCAACAACATCAGCAGCAGCAGCAGCAGCAGCAGCAGCAGCAACGGCAACAACAAATGAGCTGCCAGGAGGTGATTATTGATTTTTTTTTTGTTCTTTCTTCTTTTGAAGCTTCTTCTTAATTGTTGATTTTGGTTCAGAAATGTGCTCCAGTAATAATGCAATTAGTATCATTACCGATTTGCCATCAAACAATGCCAAATGGTACTACGGTTCATCATCAAATCAAATCAAATCGTCAACCAATGAATGGGACCAATTGATGAGAAACGAGAATATTTACGGTTCCGGAACGAGAGCATAAGAAGAAGAAGAAGAAGAAGAAGAATTTTCAATGTTTTTGTATTGATTTAATCATTAATTTAATTATTTTTTATTAATTTTTGTAATTTTTCCTCCTCCTCCTTCTTTTTTTGTTGTGGTTTATTGGAACTGTTCCGGATTTAATTACGAGTTGTAAATTTTTTTGTATTTTTTTATATTTAATTTTCAAAAATATTGAACAAAGTGAATTGATATGAAAATGCTAACAATGGAAAAATTGAAAAAATGTGGGCGCAAAAAAAAAAAAGTGAAAGGAGAAATTAAAAATTGAAAGAAGAAATTTTGATGATCGGGCTAACATTGGATATATTTTGAAGAACAGGAAAGGCTAAAAAGGAAATAAAATGATAAGAAATGAAACGAGAATTTGTTGATGGGGGAGAGAGAGAGAAACAGAGAGAGAGAGAGAAACAGAGAGAAAGAGAGAAACAAAGAGAGAGAGAGAGAGAAACAAAGAGAGAGAGAGAGAGAGAAACAAAGAGAGAGAGAGAGAGAGAGAAACAAAGAGAGAGAGAGAGAGAGAAACAAAGAGAGAGAGAGAGAGAGAAACAGAGAGAGAGAGAGAGAGAGAGAAGATATTCTGTGAGAAATTTTTCATTTTATTCTCGATTTTTATGCTTTTTCTTAACATTTTCATGATTATTTTTGATTTTTATTGATTTTTTCTTCTTTTTTCATTATTTTTTGGTAAAAATTGAGGTCAAAAGAAAAGGAAATGAAAGATTTCATCGAATAAAAATGGATAAAATCAAATTTTTCTTCTTTTTTTTTAAACAAAAATTTTCCAGCCAGCCCAGCCCAGCCGATTCAAAATGATTCGACGCCTTGGTGAAGCAACATTTTATCGAGCTGAAAGTCCATCGCAAACTTCATTTATTTCTCATCATTCATCTGAGATTTCACTTCCATCAATCGATTATTATTCTCAAAAAGTTTTTCTTTCTTTTTTTTGATCAGAAATTTTGGTTTTTTTTTTCCTTTTTAATTATTGATTTTTCAAGGAAGACGATGAATTCTCTTGTAACACGTTGATGATTGATAAATCATCAGGGTCTCGAAGCGATGAGAGAAAAAAGGTTGCAAAAAATTGTGAGCGAATTGTTTCAAAATCGGAAATTTCAAAAACTGAATCAAATTTGTGTCAAAAAGTCGGTTTTTCTACTTTTTTTTTTGCAATTTTTTTGATTTCAGCTTTCATTGATTGTCGATCTCGTTTCGGATTTTGCCAATGACGCGAATCGACTTCACGAAAGTGCGGATGAATTATTGAAAGAACTCAAAGTTTTCCGATTTTTTCTAGAAAAAAAAAAAATCGTTTAAAATATCGATTGATTTTCAGACAAAAATTCGCGTCTTCATTTATTATCTTGACGTGGAAATGCTGGAAACCGAACAATTATTGAGATTTAATATTGATCGATCATCGATTTGTGATGATCGTATTGATTGGTTATTGCATTTCACAAAATGTCATGTTTGTTTTTTTTTTTTTCGAATTTTGAGCTTAAAAAAACCGAAAAATTTTCTAGAAAGAAATGCGAAGAGTCTTGAATGAATTGTCCGAAGATGTTTGTGATGATTTGGAGAATTGTTTGGAGCTTCGATCGAGAGGTTTAATCGGAAATAAACCATCAACACTGACATTATCGACATTATCAAATATGCAGGATGGAATGAAAATTGCTAATCAATTGATAAATGGAGTCCCACGTCAACGAGCATGAGCTTTTTGTGTTTTTTTTTATTTTTTGAATTATCGATTGATTTGTTCCCTTCATTTGGAAAAAAATCGATGATTTTTTCTTGTTCAAAAGATAAATTTTGAATTTTTTTAAAATTTTCCACTCAATAATACAACGCTGAAAGTACGCTCTAATGACATTTCGAAAAAATTCTGATGAAAAGCTTCAACCATTTGATACCTTGGTTAGTGAATTTGGTTGGAAAGAAGAATTTGAAAGCGACTTTATTTGGCTGAGAACCAAAAAAAATTGAATGAAAAATGTTTTCTGAATATTTCTCGTCTGAAATTTTGAGTGAATTTTTTTCATTGAAAGAAATGTGGAAAATGGCTGAAATCAGTGATTTGGAAGGAATCATAAAATTTATTCAAGACGATATCGAATCATCTCTGAAATTTATACGAAAAATCAACTGAAAATCGCTGAAACAATTTTTGTTTTTTGATTGCTTTTTGTCTTGAAGAAGCTCAAAAGTTGTTCAAAATAAATTTGAACGTTTCCAACGGTTTTGGCGAGATTTTTTAATGCTCTTCGATGAAGGCAATTGAAGCTTGTTTTCCCACCTGATACCGATTGCCTCGCCAGAGCTTCATTGACCCGAGATTCGTGTTTCTTCTTTGGCTCTTCATCATTCTTCATGACGAAAGCAAAGAATACAAAATTAAAAAAAAAAAAAAAAGAAGAAGCACAAATAGGAAAAAAAATTGATTTTTTTTTCATTTCCCGATACTTTTGTGGCGAGACCCATCCAAATTAAAACCCCCTCTCTCTTTAGATCTTCTGAATTTTGTAGGCAAAAAACCTAAAAAAATATTTAAAGGAACACGCATTTTTTCATTTCAGCTCGTCGCACCGCCAACCACAAATCGGGGTATCATAATAATTTAACATTTTTTCGTGGAATTTTTCGCCTTTTATACATCGGGAGGAAAAAACCCCGATTTTTCAATGTTTTGAAGCTTTTTCACAACAAACAAAGACCTTTTTAAAAAGAAAGAGAGAGAGAGACAGAGAGAAAGAGAGAGAGACAGAGAAAGCGAGAAAGAGAGAGAGAGAGAAAGAGAGAGAGAGAGAAAGAGAGAGAAAGAGAAAGAGAGAGAGAGAAAGAGAGAGAGAGAGAGAGAGAGAGAATTTGTCCTGAACTGAACACCATTCCCTTGAGGATGTTGGCTACAGTATCTCATTTCGGTGAAAAGAGAGACAACTCCTTCTTGAAAGTTTTCAAGGAAAATTAAGAAAACATTAAAAACCAAAAACGGACAGGAATTTTTGGTTTTTTTTGCTTCCGAAACAAAAAAAACAAGACTGGAACGAGACGAAACGTAAATGGATTTCATCTGGTTAAACTTGTTTCAAAGTTGTGAAATTAAGGAAATTAAATGTCACAAAATTGAATCAGACAATTGGATTAAATTAAATTAAAATTAAAAAAAAAAAAAAAAGCATGGGTGGCCCAAAAATGTTTTCATATCCCATCATTTTTTTTATTAGTTTTTCACAGAGTTCAACATGTGCGTGTGTGGTTTTTGGAAAGGGGAAAAAGACAATCAAACGATTATCCTAATTTGTCAACGTCTCCAAACGTTTTTTCGCATATTTTTTTTTCATTTCACTCCCTGGAAATATTCATATTCTCTTCCCCTTTCAAGTTAATCAATTAGCAAAGCAAAAATTCTCCTAATTTAGAACGAAATTTTTTTTTTTTTTGGTGGGGTAAGGGGGAGGGAGAGCTAAAAGGTGTATAAAAATCAAGAATGAGACCAAAAATTAGTGACAAATTTTACTATAATGAAACTCTATGAATTTCTTTATTTTTTATATTTTCTGACTTTTCAAGGTTTGAAATTTTTTTTTTTCTTTAAAAAATGAAAATGAAATTTAATTACAGTGAATTGTGAATTAAAAATAGAAAAAGAGCTAAAAGTTGCTCTTGATTCAAATGATTTGAAAAAAACTGGAAATGATAAAAAGGAAATTCTTAAAATTCCAATTTCACAAAAAGCTGGAAAAGAATTATTTGAGCATTGGATAAATCAAGCATTTTCTGGCTTAATTTCAGCAATTGCAATGAGAAGGTATTGATTTATTGATTGATTAGATTTATTGATTGGATTTAAGATTACCTCTTGTTGAAGAATATGATAAGAAAAAACATGAAAAATGTTCTTCGGAAGCTAAAAATATTGTCAAACACGCAAAATGTTTAATTGAATTGGAAAATGATTCGACAAAAAATCGATTATTGAAAAGAAAAAAATATTTCGCAAAAAGTTTTCTCATTTTTTCATTGAAATTTTCAAAGTTTTCAATTTTTTCCAGAAAAATTAAGAAAAGAAAATAAATGGATTGGAGAATTTCGAACTGGAAGATCAAAAAGGGAGATCAAAATAAAAAATCAATCAAATTATGAATTAAAATCTGAAAATGACAGGTCATTTTGCTGAAAATTTATTTTCAGATTTTTTTCTATTTCAGATCTCCTTTTGGAATTATAACAAAACATTTGACAAATGCAGTGAAAATATTAAAAAATAAAAAAGAAATTTCAAGGTAATCGATAATCGATTGATAAAAAATCAATAAATATTCAGATGGCAAACGACAATTGAAAGAATAAAAAATGAGGCGAAAATTATAAAAAAGCGAAAAGAAATTGAAAAAATGATGAGAGAAAGAATGAAAATTTTTGAAGAAAAATCAAGAAAATTCAAAAATCAATCAATTGGATCAATCGGGGCAAGCGGATCAAGTGGATCAATGGAAAAAAGGAAAAATTTGAAAAATTATGAAATGAAAGTGAGAACATTTTAATTGATTAATGGATGCCACATAAATGACGGACCCACACAAAAAGTGGATTTCACGCTTCGGCTAACACTATTTTGAGACTCCGCAAAAATGTTTCAAATTATTTTAAATATGCGCCAGACTGTAAAAGACTTTGCGCACTTCGTGTGTTACAATTCGCTGGCACAAAACTTGATGGCTGAATCCAGCGAAATAAAAAAAACTTTCACTCGGCTTTTTCTACAAAATTTTAGTGTTTTTTGAATGAAATTTTGTCGAAATTGAGGCAAAAGCATTTATTGACAAAATAGGAAATTTTACAGTTTTTTTGAGAAAAATTACACTCGCATCGTTTAGGTTTAGTACCAGCCTTGTCTGGGCGTTTCGGGTTTTTTTTTTTCATTCAAAGTTTAGGTTTAGGAGGTCCGTCATCTTGGCTTAGGGGGTCTGTCAAATTGAATCTGATCGCGGGGCTCTCAAGTAGTTTCGGTGGGTCCGTCAAAAAAATATAATTGTCATGGGAGGTAGATGACGGACCCACACGTCTTATAATCCATTGATGTGACGAACTCACATCCCTACTTGGAGGTCCCACATATAAATTTTAGCTTCGGAGTAGTTGAACGACCCATATACTATTTTCCGAACCCACACAATAGAAGTGGGTGGTCCAGATGATGCGAGTGTGGGTCCTATATACATATTTCGTCGTGGTTCGACAAAACCATGCGGGTCCGTATTCTACATATTGGCCCTTTATGGATTGATTGATTGATTGATTTTTTTTTAGAAATTTGCAAGTATGGAAAAATATATTGAAGATGAAGAATTAAAAGAAATGTTTTATCAAAAAACATCAAATATGACAGATGATGAAAAAATAATGATGGCACCAATGGATATTATTCGACAAGGTTTTTTTTTAAATTAAAATAAAAAAAAAACGAAAAAATTAATATTTTAAAGCTGCAAAACTTGGATTAAGCCTTGGAGGAAAAAATGTATCAGATTTTGAAGGAAAAACAATTCGAATGATAAGTCCAAGATTTATGAGTATTTTACCAGAAGATGAACAAACAAAAAATGATAAAGTCAATTAATAATAATGATTTAATCGATAATTGATTGATTTTTTCAGGTTGATATTTTATCTCCATCATTATTTTCACTTCATGATGAAGGAAATGGAATTGAAAAAAATACTTCAATTAAAAATATTTTAGGAAAAGCAATGGATTCATCAGATACTCAAAATTTATTAGATTTATTAGTCGAAATAACTGGAGTATCAGAAGCTATTGAAGATGCTGAAGTATTGATCGATTCTCAAAAAAAAAAAAAATCAATAATTTTTCTTTTGTAGAAAAAAATGTTGGATGCTGATAAAAAGAAAGGAAAATATGGTGAAGAATTACAATTATCAAAAGAAAATATAACACGAATGTATCCAAAAGAAGCGAAAAAAATTGAAATTTTTGAAAAACTTGAAACAATTTATACTAAAAAACAGGTAAAAAATCAATCAATCAATCAATCAATAAATCAATACTTTTTAGTTAAAAGAATTCAATGAAACTGGATATTCAATTTTAACAAATGATCAAATGAATTTAATTTATGGTCAAAAATCCCCGTTTAAAAATTCAAAAATTTTAAAAACTTATCAAAATATGACAAAATCGGAATTAAATCGAGCTCTTCATACAAATATTAAAGATATTGCTCAACAAAAATTAAAATTTGATGTTCGTCAAAAGGATATTGTTTTATCACCAATTTTGAACACTTTGATCTTAAATAATCCTGTCGTAAGTGATCGAATGAAATTTCTCGACATTGATGTCTTAAATTAATGCTTTTCCATTTTTCAGACAGTCTCTCAGCCAGTAGTTTTATCACCAGTTGTTATGACAGCATTGGTTCAATCCCCAGCTATATTCGGAAGTGTTATTCTATCACCGTGGTTGTTTGTTCCAGTCATTTTATCGCCTCGTATCCTTGGCCCAATTGTTTTAACTCCTTTCATGTTTGTTCCAATCATTTTATCACCGCTTGCTCTTATGCCTCTAATTCTTTCTCCAGGAGTTATGAATCCTTTAGTCTTATCACCAATATTATTGTCACCATTTATTTTATCCCCTCAAGTGATGACTCCTCTCATTTTATCACCGTATGCTTTGACACCGCTCATTCTTAATCCAATGCTTTTATCTCCACTGATCTTATCACCATTCGTTTTATCACCACAGATTTTATCTCCGCAATATGTCACTGGAATTATTCTATCACCGTATGCTTTATCACCAGCAATTGCTTCCGATGGAAAAATGGTTACAGTTTTTGCATCGCCAAGTTGGTTGAGTTGAAGATTTTTTAGGTTTTTTCCTCTTATATTTCTCTTAAAAATTAATTTATTATTTTCATTAAAAGACTGTTATGACCCAAAAAAATTGAGTTAATTTTGTAATAAAATTATTTAAAAAAATTCTGAAAAAACGTTTTGTTGGCCAGCTGCCATGTTAATAAATTCATAGATATTTAATAGTTTCTACTGAAGAATACCGGCTGAAAATTTGAAAGTCTCTTGAAAAACAAAAAACGTTTATGAGGTCACAAATAAATTTTTTTTAAAACTCGACTTTTCTAGTAAAAAAAACGGTCGAAGCCTAAGTTTAGGAAAAACGTTGTTTGCTTCCCCTTTGAATTATGGGAGGATCAAATATGTTTGTTTCAAACTCTCAAGGAAAACAATTTGAAATTCCATTAGTGATTAATTTCCCAAAAAAATGGTGAAAACACATTTCGATCTTTTGATGAAATTCGTTGGACGACAAAAATGAGGTTGAGTGAATTTCGAAAACCTTATTTGGTGAAAAGTGCTTTTTAATTAAAAATCAAAATGTTATCCTATCATTTCTTATCGGTCTCTTGTTGTTATATGATGTTTCATCTTATTTACCGTATCTCATTATCGCAACATTTTCAATTTTAAACAGTTCAACCTCGATTCATTTTTGTCTGATTTTCTTATCTTTAAATTAAAATTCTCCTTTTTGATTATTTTCGAATGTTTCCTCGACAAAAACGGATTAAAACATTATGAAAAGCCGAAAATTTCCGACTTAAGACCAATTAAGAAATCATTTGACTATAAAAACAAAATTAAAAGTTCAATATGTTCAACATTTTTGATTAAAATTATGACAAAATGTCAAACTTTGATTTATTTTCTTATTTTCTTAATACAAGGTTTGAAATTATTATTTTTTTCTTTAAAAAATGAAAATAAAATTTAATTACAGTGAATTGTGAATTAAAAATAGAAAAAGAGCTAAAAGTTGCTCTTGATTCAAATGATTTGAAAAAAACTGGAAATGATAAAAAGGAAATTCTTAAAATTCCAATTTCACAAAAAGCTGGAAAAGAATTATTTGAGCATTGGATAAATCAAGCATTTTCTGGCTTAATTTCAGCAATTGCAATGAGAAGGTATTGATTTATTGATTGATTAGATTTATTGATTGGATTTATTGATTGATTGATTGAATTTAAGATTACCTCTTGTTGAAGAATATGATAAGAAAAAACATGAAAAATGTTCTTCGGAAGCTAAAAATATTGTCAAACACGCAAAATGTTTAATTGAATTGGAAAATGATTCGACAAAAAATCGATTATTGAAAAGAAAAAAATATTTTGCAAAAAGTTTTTCATTTTTTCATTGAAATTTTCAGTTTTCAATTTTTTTCCAGAAAAATTAAGAAAAGAAAATGAATGGATTGGAGAATTTCGAACTGGAAGATCAAAAAGGGAGATCAAAATAAAAAATCAATCAAATTATGAATTAAAATCTGAAAATGACAGGTCATTTTGCTGAAAATTTATTCTCAGATTTTTTCTATTTCAGATCTCCTTTAGGAATTATAACAAAACATTTGACAAATGCAGTGAAATTAATAAAGAAAAAAGATCGACTATCAAAGTAAGAAAAAAAGGAAATAAAATGAGATATTCTTTTAAAAAATATCCAAAATTTTTTCAGATGGCAAACAACAATTGAAAGAATTAAAAATGAAGCAAAAATAATAAAAAAGCGAAAAGAAATTGAACAAATGATGAGAAAAAGAATGAAAATTTTCGAAAAAAAATCAAAAAAATTCGAAAATTATTCAAAGGAAAAAAGAAAAAATTATGAAATGAAAGTGAGAAAATATTGATTAATTTATGGATTGATTGATTGATTTTTTAGAAATTTGCAAGTATGGAAAAATATATTGAAGATGAAGAATTAAAAGAAATGTTTTATCAAAAAACATCAAACATGACAGATGATGAAAAAATAATGATGGCACCAATGGATATTATTCGACAAGGTTTTTTTTTAAATTAAAATAAAAAAAAAACGAAAAAATTAATATTTTAAAGCTGCAAAACTTGGATTAAGCCTTGGAGGAAAAAATGTATCAGATTTTGAAGGAAAAACAATTCGAATGATAAGTCCAAGATTTATGAGTATTTTACCAGAAGATGAACAAACAAAAAATGATAAAGTCAATTAATAATAATGATTTAATCGATAATTGATTGATTTTTTCAGGTTGATATTTTATCTCCATCATTATTTTCACTTCATGATGAAGGAAATGGAATTGAAAAAAATACTTCAATTAAAAATATTTTAGGAAAAGCAATGGATTCATCAGATACTCAAAATTTATTAGATTTATTAGTCGAAATAACTGGAGTATCAGAAGCTATTGAAGATGCTGAAGTATTGATCGATTCTCAAAAAAAAAAAATCAATAATTTTTCTTTTGTAGAAAAAAATGTTGGATGCTGATAAAAAGAAAGGAAAATATGGTGAAGAATTACAATTATCAAAAGAAAATATAACACGAATGTATCCAAAAGAAGCGAAAAAAATTGAAATTTTTGAAAAACTTGAAAAAATTTATACTAAAAAACAGGTAAAAAATCAATCAATCAATCAATCAATAAATCAATATTTTTTAGTTAAAAGAATTCAATGAAACTGGATATTCAATTTTAACAAATGATCAAATGAATTTAATTTATGGTCAAAAATCCCCGTTTAAAAATTCAAAAATTTTAAAAACTTATCAAAATATGACAAAATCGGAATTAAATCGAGCTCTTCATACAAATATTAAAGATATTGCTCAACAAAAATTAAAATTTAATGTTCGTCAAAAGGATATTGTTTTATCACCAGTTTTGAATACTTTGATTTTAAATGATCCGGTCGTAAGTAATTTTTTGATTGATTGATTGATTTTTTTATTCAATTTTCAGACTGTTTCTCAACCAATCATTTTATCACCAGTAGTTATGACAGCATTGGTTCAATCACCAGCGATTTTCGGAACGATTGTTCTATCGCCTTGGCTTTTTGTTCCAGTTATTTTATCACCACGTATTTTCAGTCCAATTATTTTGACTCCTTTCATGTTTGTCCCAATCATTTTATCTCCTTTGGCTTTTGTACCAATAATTCTTTCCCCAGGCGGAATAAACCCGCTGGTTTTATCTCCTCTTCTAATGTGTCCTTTCATCTTGTCTCCTCAAGTAATGACTCCACTTATTCTAACGCCGTTCGCTTTGACACCGCTTATTCTGAATCCTTTGCTTCTTTCTCCTCTCGTTCTTTCTCCATTCGTTTTATCGCCGCAGATATTGTCGCCTCAATTGGTGACAGCCATCATTTTATCACCGCATGCTTTATCACCAGCGATTGCTTCGGATGGTAAAATGGTTACAGTTTTTGCATCGCCAAGTTGGTTGAGTTAAAATTTAAAAGATGATTTAAAGCCAAACAATGTTAAGTACAATGGGTCGTTTTATATATTTTTTATTTATAAAATAATAATAATAATAATAAAGTTATAAATATTGATTGCTTTCAATTAAAACAACCTAATGGAAGAATGTTAATTTATTCAAAAAAAATAATATAAATATAAAAAAAAATAAAAACAAAAACAAAAACAAAAAAGAAAGACACATTTTTAGGCCACTGCACATACTGTAAACACGCGTGGTGGGACTCTTCTGAACATTGTTTTTTTTTGCTCCTTTAAATTTAAATTTTTGGGCCTATTAACTTTTTTTTTTAAATAAAATATAATCTTATCCAATCAGATTCCTTTAGAATAAAATAATTCCGAGTTAAGATGTTCTGTATTCGCTACGTTACCGCGCGAGTTCAACAACGTTTCGGGAAATTTCGAAAAACTGGTGGTTTTTAACTTTTTATTAACTTTTTCCTCTTTAATATTTTAATATTTACAATGCTCAATATGTGGGGAAATTGACAGAATACCCGCCCGAGTTCAGTCCTATTTTTTTTTGCCAAATGCTCTTTCGCTATTTTATAGAATTCATAGTCGTAGATGAAGCTGAATCCAATGTCATAAACGTGATTACTTAACAAAATTAACAAATGGCAACAATCAACTAAACCGAAAATAATTTTTTTCGAAAAATGAAAAATCTCCGCTTTTTCCGTTGCTGGCTGAAAAAGTGTCAAACGGTTGCCAAGGTCAGACACCTATGATAAGGTTGGTAGCAAGACGGGCACTGAAGAAAAGAATCAAAGATCAATAAGGAAAGGAGGAAAGTTTTGGTACTCCTTGTCCAACGATTATTGGGCGTTTTTGTCGAATGAAAAAGTTGTGGACATCAGATAAACAAGCAAGGAGTATCTAAGACACACGGTAATTCATTATAGAACAACAATAAATGGATTAGGATATGAATCAGGATCAAGAACAATAACAATTCTAGAAGGGGTGTAACATTTTTTCGAAAATCACTGAAGACATCTCGAAGAATCCACATCGGTTTAACGTTTTTCCGGAGTTCGAAACATCAAAAAATGTGTTCTGCTGTTATTAAAGAAGCGTCGTTTCATCAATCGGAATTCTAGGTAAATGATGGATTAAACAATTTGAATGTTTGCCAGTGGCACATTTGAATTAAGCGCACGCGACGTGACACGCGAACGCGAGCAGCGTCATAGTATTCTAGCGTTTATAATGTAGATTTATAGACATTTTTTGCTGTTGTTGAAGCCAAGATGGAAAGAGAACTGAAAAAGGTACTTATTTCTGCTTTTTTATAATTTTAAAAGGAAATTTTTAGATTTCTTCATCGTCAGACAATAATGGATCACTCGTTTGAATTTATGGAAGCATTGCCGGCATTAAAACATGGTATGATGCTGACTGATATCAACGAAGCTGGTCTCAAGCGGGTGAGTTATTTTTAATATTATTCCAGCAGTTTTTTTTTTTGTGATTTTTCCTTGTTATTTCAAATCCTAAATTTTCAGATCGGCGACATTACTGAAATTGAACATGAAATTGTTGGATCGTTCTCATCTTCGGAAGTTCCGGTGGAAGATCTTTTTTCGGACCGCAAAATTAAAGAATAAGAGAAAAATTATAGAGAGTAAATTTAAGAAAATGAGAGAAGATAATCGAGAAGACAATAAGAGAAACAAAGAAAGGGAGAAAAAGGAAAGATAAAATTTAAGTAAAAGAGAAGAAAAGAAAAATAATCATATTAAAGGATAAATGTTTTGTTTGTTTCATTTAAAAAAAAGGAGGAAATTTTGAATCCGTGTGTGTCAGTAGCCGCCTGATTGTTGATCTTTCGAACCATTTTCTTGTCTTCAATGATCATTTGTTCTCTGATAATTTTTAATTCAAATTAAGTTTGCAACTCATCAGAAACCTCGACATCTTTAAACCCTCCTCACATTTAATAATGTTTCGTAAACTACAGTATCTTTTCGCAACATTTTTGTTTTTATTTTTTTCCGACAAAATTTAATTAGAATGTTTTTCTTTTTTTCTCCTCAAAATCATAAAGAAAAGAAGCTCGTCATGGTTAAAATTTCTTGTATTCGCCATTAAAAAATTAGAAACATTTCGAGTATAAAAACAACAAGAATTTGGTCGGTGTTTGAACAATTTTTTGATTAAAATTATGACAAAATGTCAAACTTTGATTTATTTTCTTATTTTCTTAATACAAGGTTTGAAATTATTATTTTTTTCTTTAAAAAATGAAAATAAAATTTAATTACAGTGAATTGTGAATTAAAAATAGAGAAAGAGCTAAAAGTTGCTCTTGATTCAAATGATTTGAAAAAAACTGGAAATGATAAAAAGGAAATTCTTAAAATTCCAATTTCACAAAAAGCTGGAAAAGAATTATTTGAGCATTGGATAAATCAAGCATTTTCTGGCTTAATTTCAGCAATTGCAATGAGAAGGTATTGATTTATTGATTGATTAGATTTATTGATTGGATTTAAGATTACCTCTTGTTGAAGAATATGATAAGAAAAAACATGAAAAATGTTCTTCGGAAGCTAAAAATATTGTCAAACACGCAAAATGTTTAATTGAATTGGAAAATGATTCGACAAAAAATCGATTATTGAAAAGGAAAAAATATTTCGCAAAAAGTTTTTCATTTTTTCATTGAAATTTTCAAAGTTTTCAATTTTTTCCAGAAAAATTAAGAAAAGAAGATAAATGGATTGGAGAATTTCGAACTGGAAGATCAAAAAGGGAGATCAAAATAAAAAATCAATCAAATTATGAATTAAAATCTGAAAATGACAGGTCATTTTGCTGAAAATTTATTCTCAGATTTTTTTCTATTTCAGATCTCCTTTTGGAATTATAACAAAACATTTGACAAATGCAGTGAAATTAATAAAGAAAAAAGATCGACTATCAAAGTAAGAAAAAAAGGAAATAAAATGAGATATTCTTTTAAAAATATCCAAAATTTTTTCAGATGGCAAACAACAATTGAAAGAATTAAAAATGAAGCAAAAATAATAAAAAAGCGAAAAGAAATTGAACAAATGATGAGAAAAAGAATGAAAATTTTCGAAAAAAAATCAAAAAAATTCGAAAATTATTCAAAGGAAAAAAGAAAAAATTATGAAATGAAAGTGAGAAAATATTGATTAATTTATGGATTGATTGATTGATTTTTTAGAAATTTGCAAGTATGGAAAAATATATTGAAGATGAAGAATTAAAAGAAATGTTTTATCAAAAAACATCAAATATGACAGATGATGAAAAAATAATGATGGCACCAATGGATATTATTCGACAAGGTTTTTTTTTTAAATTAAAATTTAAAAAAAACGAAAAAATTAATATTTTAAAGCTGCAAAACTTGGATTAAGCCTTGGAGGAAAAAATGTATCAGATTTTGAAGGAAAAACAATTCGAATGATAAGTCCAAGATTTATGAGTATTTTACCAGAAGATGAACAAACAAAAAATGATAAAGTCAATTATTAATAATGATTTAATCGATAATTGATTGATTTTTTCAGGTTGATATTTTATCTCCATCATTATTTTCACTTCATGATGAAGGAAATGGAATTGAAAAAAATACTTCAATTAAAAATATTTTAGGAAAAGCAATGGATTCATCAGATACTCAAAATTTATTAGATTTATTAGTTGAAATAACTGGAGTATCAGAAGCTATTGAAGATGCTGAAGTATTGATCGATTCTCAAAAAAAAAAAATCAATAATTTTTCTTTTGTAGAAAAAAATGTTGGATGCTGATAAAAAGAAAGGAAAATATGGTAAAGAATTACAATTATCAAAAGAAAATATAACACGAATGTATCCAAAAGAAGCGAAAAAAATTGAAA
This sequence comes from Caenorhabditis drosophilae, assembly GCA_963572285.1. Lineage (NCBI taxonomy): Eukaryota > Metazoa > Nematoda > Chromadorea > Rhabditida > Rhabditidae > Caenorhabditis > Caenorhabditis drosophilae. Next base: position 6,308,573 of record OY751560.1, on the reverse strand, counting down.
TTTTCGAAAAACTTGAAACAATTTATACTAAAAAACAGGTAAAAAATCAATCAATCAATCAATAAATCAATATTTTTTAGTTAAAAGAATTCAATGAAACTGGATATTCAATTTTAACAAATGATCAAATGAATTTAATTTATGGTCAAAAATCCCCGTTTAAAAATTCAAAAATTTTAAAAACTTATCAAAATATGACAAAATCGGAATTAAATCGAGCTCTTCATACAAATATTAAAGATATTGCTCAACAAAAATTAAAATTTGATGTTCGTCAAAAGGATATTGTTTTATCACCAGTTTTGAATACTTTGATTTTAAATGATCCGGTCGTAAGTAATTTTTTGATTGATTGATTGATTTTTTTATTCAATTTTCAGACTGTTTCTCAACCAACCATTTTATCACCAGTTGTTATGACAGCTTTGGTTCAATCACCAGCCATATTCGGAACAATGATTCTATCGCCTTGGCTTTTTGTTCCCGTCATTTTGTCACCACGGATTCTTGGTCCAATTATTTTAAATCCCTTCATGTTTGTCCCAATCATTCTATCACCAGTCGCGATGCTTCCAGTGATTCTTTCTCCAGGCGTTATGAATCCCTTCGTTCTCTCGCCTCTTCTAATGTGTCCCTTCATCTTATCCCCACAAGTGATGACTCCACTCATTCTCAGCCCGTTCGCATTGACGCCGCTCATTCTGAATCCGTTGCTTCTTTCTCCTCTCGTTCTTTCTCCATTCGTTTTATCGCCGCAGATATTGTCGCCTCAATTGGTGACAGCCATCATTTTATCACCGCATGCTTTATCACCAGCGATTGCTTCGGATGGTAAAATGGTTACAATTTTTGCTTCTCCAAGTTTATTGAGTTAAACATTTTATTGATTTTTTTTTGTTCGTTTTTGAGATTAATTTGGTTTCAAAAACGGAAAAAAAATAAAAAAATTTCCTATTAAAGAATTCGGGGGAAAAAAATTTTTTTAAATGGAATGATTTTTCAGAAAAAAAGCAAAAATCCAATCTCATTTTGATATGCGCTCAAAACGTTGAAAAAATAAAAAAATGAAATGCACAAAAGAAGAAGAGAAATGATTTAGCGTTACTCGTTAAAATTGGCGCCGAATTACATCGATCGCCAAGACAGCTACAAACCCGAATTCGTTGAGAATCAGCTTGTTCGTGACGAAACAAATCGGAGGCCGACATTTCTCTGAATGTTGGATTTTTTTCTTAAAGGCGGCGGCGGCGGTGGCACCTCACCTGCAAATATCGTATCTGTCAAACATGCTGAGAGTATGATTATTGAGGCCACGACGAGCAATCGATAATGCACACCCACGCATGAAAAGGCGTTTTCCAGTTGGTTGGCCTTTAAAAAAAATCGATAAAAAATCAACAAAATCAATAAAGTTTACCCATAATAATGAGGTCTTGTTTAATTGTTAAACAAATTGTTCGACAATTTACTGTATGAATATTGGTCACATCCATTTCATCATCGCACTTCGATGAAAAATTGCGCGGCCGCGTAAAATATCGATCGAGACCGCTTTTGAAAAAGTTCTCATACATTTCCGACATGCAACTGTAGCAACGATTCTGACGATATCCAATGATGTTTGATGCTGAAACAAGATCATCGCGATCGATTTTTAGAAATCATTTGTGATGCTTTGTGATTATTTCCCAACTTGAAGCTGAAAAAGTTGATGAAAGTGCGCCGACTAAAATGAGAGCAAACAGCATTGGAAGGAGCATTCATTTCATTTGATTTGCACTTGAGAAACAACAAATTTTTATCTGAAAATTCCAGTCTTAAATTGATTGATTTCTTCGGGTTTGAGGGAAAGAGGGAATTTTTCTGAAATTTGATCCGATTTTTCACGAAAAAAAAAAAAAAGTTTAAATTAAACTCGAAGGGAGTTTGAGTTGAGAAAAAATCGCAACAAGAAAAAAAAAGGTGATCGAATGACACACGGATGAGCTATAAATATTACGAGAACATGGCGATGAAGCAAAAAAAAAAGAAAAAGAAGGTGGAGCCAGCCTCGAAGTGATGGGAAGAGCGCACACACACATGCGCGCGTGTGGTCTGTGTGCGCTCTTGTGTCTTCTCAACTGAAAACTGATATATTTTCGGGTAAAAACCGAAAAGAAATTGAATGCTGAAGAAGAAGAAGAAGAAGCTGACAAAATCCAGCGATTTTCATTTAATTCGACCGGTGGATTTTAAATTTTAACAGAAATTTTTTGTTAATTTAAAAAAAAAAAGAAAAAAGAAAAAGAAGAAAACGAATTTTATGCAAATCGAAAAATGAATTCATAAATATTCGTCTTGAATTAATCGAAAACGTCTAATTAGGGAAAAAGGAGAAGTTAAAGCTCAATTTCTGCTCAACCCTTCATCACCTCCTCATTTCAACCTAATTTTCATGTCGATTCTAATTATAAAAAAAAAGAAAAAACAATTTTTTTTTAGTGAAAATTGAGATAAATTTCATGGAAAAAAAAACGAAAAAAAGCGAAAAGAGAGATTTTTTCAACATTCAATTACTTCTTCTTCTTCTTCTCCTTGTCCAATAATAAAAAATAATTCTTATTTTTCCTTCTTTTTAAATAATAAATAAAAAATAATAATTATTGTTATGCGTTGTGTGTACCAAATTAATGGTTGACTACGGTAAGCAAAGCAACGCGCGTCTTGTCCGCAATATCTACACGCATAAGCACACCACACCTTGTTTGTTTTCTAATCGTAATTAGCTTGAGCCTAAAAAACTCGCACAGTGGAGCTTCAGTCGAGTATTTCTTCCTTTAATTGATCATCAACTCGTTGGATTAGTGCTGGATTCATTTCTTGAATTATATTTCTGATTTCTACTATTTCGAAACTAAATATTAGCCAATTTAAAAAAAATAATAATTTTTTTAAAGTACAAAATGGGATGAGCTCAATTTATGCAACAACAACACAAAAAAAAAGTGAAAGTTTGAATTTTTTTTCTGAACATGACATTTTTTATTTTAGGAAAATGAAGAAATAAAGGGATAGGAAAGAGTTGAAATGTTGATCTTCTACTCTTTTTTTCAAATATCTTTCTCTTCTTCTTCTCGTTTTAATGACGAATTGCTTCTTCTTCTTCTTTTTTTTTGTCTCATAATGAATCAGAAGAAGAAGAAGAAGAAGAAGAAAAAAATTAAGAAGGAAATGAGAAATTAGGAATTTCACGATGAAAACACCACGACGACTGCGAAAAAAAAGAATCTCGACGACGAACAAATGCGCATCAAATTGGACCAACACAAAGAAGTGCAGTAATATTATTGAGGAATGGGTGGAGGGAGAAAAGATGACAGATTCTCTGGAAGAAGCAAAAAGATGTAAAATCAATCAATTTTTAAGATTTTTCGGTTGGCAAAAAAGCATTTTTGTTTGGAATTTCACCAAAACCTTTTTTCCCCCAAATTTTTTTAAAAATAAATTTTCCATTTGAAATTGATGAGGATCACAACAACAAATAGAGTGAAAATAAAAAAAACGAGGGAGGAGGTGGAGAAAATATTTGTTTTTGCCTTTTTTACTCACCCCCCCCCCCCTTGCTGTTCTTCTCCTCCCCGGAGATGTAGCTTGATATGAAATGGTTGTAAATGAAAAGCTTTTTATAATCATATTAATTTAAAAGTGTATATATATATATTTATATATAAATTCATATAAACATGAATATCTGTCAATTAATTTTTGAAAAGAATGTGGTTTGGATACAAAACAAAACCAAACCCCCCCCCCCCCTTTTTTACGCTTTTTATTTATAACAAAACCAAATTGAATTGAAACAATTTTTCTTTTTTTTTTTGCTGTGAAGATGAAGCTTAAATCTGGAAGACGGAGAGGAGGAAAGGGAGGAATTAATTATTCAAAGTCGATGGAAATTGGAATTAGGAAGGAAACAGGAGAGGGAGGGGGGTTGAGGAATTTCGAGAAAAAAGTCATAAAAATTGGTTGCAACCAAACGCACATTTATCAATTATTACTCGTTAGCCTATAAATTCTCCATGCGCGCTTGACAATTAATCGATTTTTCAGAGGCAAAAAGCAATATTTTAAAGCTCTTTTCCTATTTATTAAAATACAAAAAATTGGGGATTTTATTGGAGGGGGTTGGGGGTAAAGTGGCGGGGATATTTTATTTTAAAAAAAAAACTTATTTTGAGGAAGCAAAACAAGGATAAGAAGGGGGGGGGGGGGGAGGAGAAAAAATGTCAAAATGTCACTTGTCGATACGTATAACTAATTACGAGGTAAAGGGTGGGGAAAGAAATGAGAAACCCGCGCCGCCTCCCCTTCAGGAATTATACATATAAAAATAAAAATATTTAGTTGAATCCGACACACTGAGCCGATCGGGCCGAAAACAAAACAAAATTAATTGATTTTTTCAGAAAAAAAAAAAAGTTTTTTCTGGAATTTTTTAGCAAAGAAGAACAAAAAACATGAGGGGAAAAGAAATGATTCGAGGATGGATATGTGGGAAAAAAAGAAGAGTTGAGAGAAAGAGAGAGAGAGAGAGAGAGAGAAAATCTAACCGGAAAGTTGAATGACGAGGAGGAGGGACGGAGAGGGGGGGGGGGAAGGGAAAAGCTGAATTGGGAGAAATATTTTAGGCAACAAATTTGTTCTTTTTTTGATTTTTCTTCTTTTATTTCCAATTTGTTCTCTTTTAGAAATAAAAAAAAAGAAAAGTGCTAAAAGTTGGTAGAAAAGAGGGGGAGGGGGTGGTCGTAGAAGAGAAAGGAAAATTAGACGAAGATTTGTGATAGACAATTCCCAATCGCCCGCCGCCCCCCCGTCTTTGACAAAGACAACACTTCTAATTTATTTCTTTTTCAGCACCTACAACCTCACTCCCCCCCCCCCCCCCCCCCCGCCTTTTTTCCCCATTCATTGCAATTTACTAAAGAAGCAACCGAAACACAAAAAAGGAAAAGATGTGCTGCTGCTGCTTCTTGCTCGGTCTTAATTAAAATTGTTGTGACGATTTTCATTTCTCCTCCTTTTCTTTCAGGAAAAAGGAAATCAGAGGGAAAAAGGATGAAAATGTCTGAAATTGAAGAGAAGAAACAATTATTTTCAGAAAGTTTTGCTGAAACCAATCAATAAAATCATGTTGGGGCTCTGGAAAAAAAAAACAATAATTCCGGAAACATGTCGTAGTCGACTACGGTACACAAGTTGTCGGTGTCCGCATGTCCGCAAACACCATCACGTATTGACACAGATTATTGAAAATTGCTTCTTTTTTTTTTGTTATTTTCAGACAAATTTGATGTTTGTTGGCTGAAATTCTCCACCACATTTATTAATTGTCAAAATGTTTGTTTTTCACATGAGAGGAGCAAAAACCTTTTTTTTTCTTCTTCAAATTGACGGTGTTGTTGCCGCATAATTTTTCATTGGTCACGCGACCACCACCAAATCAACCCTGGCGAGAGTTGTTAGAGAAGAAGAAAAAGGCGAAAAGAACCCGATTTTTGAATTTTTTTTCCCCCCGCCCTCCCCGGTTTTTTAAAATTTATTTTTCTTCTCTCAGCCGACGAGAAATTGAAGGAAGAAGTAAAAAAAACTGAATTAGCGTTGAATAAAGTACCGGGGGGAGAGACGGGGGGTAGGGGGAAAAGCTGAGAATCAATGAAAAATAAGAAGAAGAAGAAGGCAATTTGTCTCTCATTGTGAATTGCAAAGATTTATTACGTCTATACAAAATAATCTCAAACATTGAAAGGAGAGCAGCGAACAAAAAAAAAAAAACGAAAAAAAAACGAAAAAAAATCGGAAAAGCATTCATCAAATTATTCTTGTGTGGCCAGACCAGGCCAGGCGCGGGGCGAAGCAACAAAAAACAACGAAAAAAATCACGTTCTCAAAAATCCACACAAAACGGGGGCGGGGGCGGGGGCGGGGGAGGAAATAAATTTTGTTATTTGCGAAGCAGCGTTTCGATATTTTTCGTGAAACTGCTAAGATCACCCCAATTGGGTTGTTGAGATATTTTCTGCAAAAAAAAAAGAAAGAAAAATCGAAAAATCGATTGATTGATTGATTGATTTATTGATCGATTTATGAAACAGCACATACTGATTTGTTGACTTTTTCCTTTTTTATTTCTTTCGGCTTTTTTTCGCTTTTTACTGAAGTCGAACTTGATCTTTGCGATATTGGACGACTTGATCGACGGGTATTTGAGCGATCTGAGTGACAAAAATCAATAAAATTCGAAAAATGGGTGAGAAGAGGCGGGTGGTGATGGCTCAAAATTATGGGAGACTTTTTCTTATCTTTTTAATCAAGAGTTTGACGCTCTGGTCTTCTGCCATTGATTCGGAGCGGCCACCAGTCGATGGTTGAGGCTCGCGGGTATAAAATCCAGTTCGAGCTCGACCAAGGAAACCACCGATGCTGATCACGGCTGATATCCGAGTAAGAATCAGCGTTTTCTGAAGGCAAGGAACCGGGTGATGTTGAGGACGACTGATCATAGTGAGGATCAGCGTTCTCTGAAGGCAAGGAACCGCCCGATGCTGATCACGGCTGATCAAAGTGAAGATCAGCGTTCTCTGAAGGCAAGGAACCAGCACTGACTTTTATTTTTTCTTATTCACAATGCGAAGAAGATGAGATTCTGGAGAAATCCTAGAAGCCAGGCAGTTTTGGCAAAACGCCAAAAAAATCTCCATAAATTATGAGCCGCCGCCCCCCATGAATTCCTAAACGTACCGTGTGTTCGATCGGTCTTCAGAATTTCCTCATCAGAATGCTCAACGTCACTTGGAAGTTCAATTTCAAGACTTCCCGAATCGACGGTTTCAAGTGAATGATGACGCGAAATATTTCTGAAATTATTTTCTGTGTTCCAGGCGATTTTCAGCAGAAGCCGACTTACACGAATTTTGTCTCCTGATTTTTTGGTTTTTTTTTCTTGTTTTTCTTGATTTTTCCATTATTGATCGGTGATTTTTCCATGTCGTTTGATCCAAAAATGATTTCTGTCGATTTTTCGTCGTTTTCTTTTTGATTTTTTCTTGATCGACTGAAGGAAGAACAAATCGAGAATTATCGTTGATCAAAAAATGAAATAAATTGTTTGTGCAATTGATTATACGCAAAAATGCACAACCACTTTTTCTCACTACAGTATACATATTAATACAATTTTTGGTTTGAAAATTTAAATATAAAACAAAAAATGTATTTTTGAAGGTAAAAATAAACTTTTTTCTCACTTCCAAAAATTCGAAACAAAATTTTCACAAAAAAGGTCTCACAACGAATGCAAGCAAGTATACTGTAACACTATGTGAAATGTGCGATTTTTATCGTATCATTTTTTGAATTTTAAATCATTTTTTATTTATTTTTAACCAATTTTGAGAAAAAATCGTTTTTGATTGATTTTTTTGAAAGTTTCACCTTTTTTTCCTTTTCGATTCATCAAAACTCGATTTTGATCGATGTTTGATTGGTTTTTCGTCGCCGTATTGCATCGGTGTAAAAATTGAACTTGATGCCACATATTTCTGACACAAAAAAATTATTTTTTTTTGGCTTCTGAATTTTTGTTTTTCTTGAAAAAATGCACTTCGTTATCATTGATTTTGTTGATGTCTTTGATCAGAATTCCGCTCGTTGTGTACAGTTTTTTGGCGCCGTTGATCAGCCCGATTTTTTCCGTGATCGCATCAAGAAGGATGTCGATGTTTGGTGTTCGATGAGTGTTTACAACCACCTTAATCGATTTATTGATTGATCAAGACAAACAAAAACAAAGAAATCGATAAATTTTAAGCCTAGAAAAAGCTGAAAAATCCCGCGCGTTTTCAGCTTCTTCAGAATTCACTCCGCCCAAAGAAAAAAAAAAGAGTCGAACCTGAATTCCTGGAAAATAGCGATCAGCATTTCGAAAGACGTGAATCCGTTTAAATCCGACCGGATGTGCAGTCACCATCGTCGGAATAATTGGAACATGATCGGATGACTGGCTTCGGAACGTTTTCGTCGTCGTCTTTTTTGTCATTTTTTCACGGCGCCACAAAAAAAGTTGAAAGCCGAAAAAGCAACCAATTTTGTATTCGGCAAAGACTTTGGCTTCTTCTTCTTCTTTCCATGGTCGTCACCTTGGATATTCGAACGGTTTCTATGCAACCAAAAATTGGAAAAAGAAAAAAATTAAAAAAAAATTTTTTTTTGTATAAATTTGTTCATAAAAACTTGTAAAAATGTAAAAAAAATTTAAAAAAAAAAGAAAAATTTTTTGTTGATTTCTATTCGGCTGAAATTGTCTTCTTCTTCTTCTCCTTCTTCTTTTCAGCTTCATCCTCCTCGTCGTTTTCCGAACCGGATCTGATCGTTTTCGATTTTTTTTTTTTTTGGGGGGCAAAAATGAGGAAAAACTTACGAAACAGCTGATGAAGATAATCTGGACGATGGCGTTTCAACTTCAGAATCAGTTCCAATCGATTCGTCATCGGATTTTGGTTTATTTCCTCCTTCTTCTTCTTCTTCTTCTTCCTCCTCATCCTCCTCATCCTCGGATGTTTCCCATTCTTCCTCATCTTCATCGTCTTCTTCTTCTTCTTCTTCCTCCGAAGCTCTGAAAATACTCGAATTCTCTTGATTCACCGGTTGGCACTTGATTCACCGGTTTGATTCATTCTCATCGCCTTCTGAAGGCTTTGTCAACTGAATCGGCGGTGGAGTCGGAGTTCTGTGAGCAAAAAACGATCGATCGGATATCAAATTAATGGCGAGGGGGGGAACCTGTGAATCGTTTCAACTTCGACCACTTTTTTCGTTTCCGGAAATTCAAGAATTTCAGCGTCTCCTTTTGTTATGACGTTTGGCTTCGGAATCACCGACGACGCGCTGGACACCTTCAATTATTGATGTTTTTTTTCCCCCGGGTTTTCCCCCCCCGCTTCTCCGCCCCGCCTGACAAAAACCTGTGAAGCTGCAGTTTGTGTTGGTTTGGCAATCGATTTGGAGGATTTGATGATTTTCGGTGTTGTTGTTGTTGTCGTCGGCGGTTTTTTCGATTTTGGCGCCGCCGCCGTCGGAAGAACCGAATTCGATTTGGTCTCCGCCTTTTTGGTGGCAGTTGTGGTTTTCTTCTTCGGAATCACTGGAAAAAAAAATCAATAAATCAATAATTGATTTTTGAGCGAGAAGGAAATGGAGAACCGCTGGATTTTTGCGGAGAAATTCGTCTTTGAATCGATGGTTTCCCGCGATTCTTCTCCTTCTCCTCGTCTCTTCTCGATTTTTGATCATTTCGAAGGGTTCGCACTGATCGACTCCTCGTCATCGCCTGTCCACCACTGCCATTCGCGTCATCCTTGCCGTTTTTTCGCTTCTGCTGCTGCTGCTGCTGTGGCTGTCGTGGATCCTGGCTTCGACTTCTCGCCGTTTTGATGCGATCCTCTCTAAATCTGAATGTGTCGGTTTGACCATAGAAGGGGGGAGGGGAGGAAGAAAAAAATGCTCAAAACCCGAAGATTGGACTGTGCTTTCGACTTGGCGGCTTCCAAACTTTTTCACGAAACTCACCGTAACGCATCGGAATGAATTGAGCTGACGCCGCCACATAAATCTGGAAACACAAAAATGCTCTGAGAATTTTTTTTGAGGTGGCGAAGAAGAAGGAAAACTTTTCCATCTTCCAATTCTTGAATTTTTTTGATTTGTTTCCCATCGGTTTGATACAATTTTTTGACGCCGTGCGATAATTCGATTCGATCATTGATTTGATTCAACAACGGAATCAGATCCTTGATGATCCGTGGATTGATGACGAACTGCAAAAAAAAAAAAAAAAAAGAAACCATTTCGGCCCCAAAAGAAATCTTGAATTACCTTCAAACCTTGATGAAATTGATCGCCATTCTTGAAGATTTTAATTTTTCGAATATTATACGAAGAGATTCCAGACAACGAAGAGACTCCAGACGACGACAAAACATCCGACGAATCGTTTTTCAATTTTTTAGTCGATTTTTTGACATTTTTCGACATTTTTGGAGAGAGAAAATATCGATTTTTTCTTCTTTCGTGTCAGCAGCGAGAATAATAATAAAATAAAAATCTAAGCGGGGGTGGGGGGGGATTTTTATAACACAAAAGGAAGGAAATCCAAATGTATTTTCAATGAGAAATTGACAAATGAAAAACGTTATCGCTTTTCATTGATATTGGCTGTGCTCGTTTCGTTGTCATGGCGACATTTTTTGATTCAAAGTGAGAAAATAAGAAAAAATTATTTTTTTCCCTTCCTCCCCCCCCCTCCCACAACCAAAAAAAAAAAAAAAAAAAAATTCAAATTTTATTCCAAAACGATTTTTAATTAATTTTAAAATTGCTTCGAACTGCCAAACGAAGGCGTCCATCAAGTTTCTTGGCGCATTTTGCGTCCTTGCAGCAGCACATTTTTTCGGTTCCTTTTTCAAATGAAAAATCCTTAACAAAAAAAAATCAATAAAAAAATCAATAAAAAAGTGGGACCCAACTCCGATCGGTTTTTTCAAGACTCGTTTCAATGATCCAATCGTTCGATCCATTGATTTATTCATTTTATCAAAGGTGAAAAAGCCGCTGGAGCATGGTTTCTTCAAAAAAAAAAAAAAAAAAAAGGAGCATTTTTTGGGATTTTTTCATCGTCAACAAACTCCGCAAAAAACTTCAGCCGCCGCCACTTTTGGGATGCACGAAAAATGAACATTTCGAATTGAAACTTGTTCACCGTTGGCCAATGTTGCGTCCAGAATTATTTGTTTTCTGTGTTTTTTCTTTTCTTTTTTTTTCTACTCCCCCCTCTTCTGCCCCCCTCCCGCAAGATTTTGTGCGCTGGAGCACACTTGCTATTTCAAGGAAAGTTTCGAAAACGTGTGTGCTCTCTCCCGTCTGACATCATTAGTTTTGCGCTGGAGCACATTTGCTATTCCAAGAAAAGTTTCGAAAACGTGTGTGCTCTCTCTCGTCTGACATCATTAGTTGTGCGCTGGAGCACACTTGCTATTTCAAGAAAAGTTTCGAAAACGTGTGTGCTCTCTCCCGTCTGACATCAGTAGTTGTGCGCTGGAGCACACTTGCTATTTCAAGAAAAGTTTCGAAAACGTGTGTGCTCTCTCCCGTCTGACATCATTAGTTGTGCGCTGGAGCACACTTGCTATTTCAAGAAAAGTTTCGAAAACGTGTGTGCTCTCTCCCGTCTGACATCATTAGTTTTGCGCTGGAGCACACTTGCTATTCCAAGAAAAGTTTCGAAAACGTGTGTGCTCTCTCCCGTCTGACATCATTAGTTGTGCGCTGGAGCACACTTGCTATTTCAAGAAAAGTTTCGAAAACGTGTGTGCTCTCTCCCGTCTGACATCATTAGTTGTGCGCTGGAGCACACTTGCTATTCCAAGAAAAGTTTCGAAAACGTGTGTGCTCTCTCCCGTCTGACATCATTAGTTGTGCGCTGGAGCACACTTGCTATTCCAAGAAAAGTTTCGAAAACGTGTGTGCTCTCTCCCGTCTGACATCATTAGTTTTGCGCTGGAGCACACTTGCTATTTCAAGAAAAGTTTCGAAAACGTGTGTGCTCTCTCCCGTCTGACATCATTAGTTGTGCGCTGGAGCACACTTGCTATTCCAAGAAAAGTTTCGAAAACGTGTGTGCTCTCTCCCGTCTGAAATCATTAGTTGTGCGCTGGAGCACACTTGCTATTCGAAGAAAAGTTTCGAAAACGTGTGTGCTCTCTCCCGTCTGACATCATTAGTTTTGCGCTGGAGCACACTTGCTATTTCAAGAAAAGTTTCGAAAACGTGTGTGCTCTCTCCCGTCTGACATCATTAGTTGTGCGCTGGAGCGCGATTATTACCCGATACAATAACCGTTGCAATGTTTGACCTTCTCCGCAATTTTGATCTTGAACTCCTTCTTGATTGTGCTGCCACTCAACAAAATCGGCTCATCCTCTGCAAATTGATTTTGCCAGCAACGCGGGGAAGGGGCGGCGGTGAATTTACTTGTTGTACACGACATTTCCGATCGAATATTTTCGAATAAAAAAGAGAAAAGAACAAATTTTTGTAAAAAATTCATGAAAAAATGTGGCGATGAAAAAAATCAAAAATTTTCGTTCAATTTTTCGTAAAAATAATTCGATTAAATTCGAATTTGTTGTGAAAACCAAAAAAACAACAAAAAAAGCTGGAAAAATCGATAATTGTTATGCCCACGAATTGCGAAGTTGAACAAAATAAAGATCAGCCTCATTCGACAATCGTCGATTGTTGGTTTTGGTTCGTTTTTGTCGAAAAATCCGATCAAGAAATGGAATTGTTCGTGAAAATGTTGCCATCCATTCGGGAATTGTTGCCAGTGCCGTCGGAACGATGAACAATGGATTTCTAGGAAAGGAATTCATCAGTGGAGGGGGCTTCTTTTTTTTTCTCTTGATTTTACAATCCAAACGCGAACTCAAAACCATAAGCTAAAATGTATTCGTATTTGTCTGGAATCAATTTTTTGACGCTTAAAAAGAGGAGCAAAAATGCTATAAAAGTGATCGTCAGAACCACAATGAGAACATTGATTGCAAGCTGAAAAAATGTCTCTGAACACCTTTGGCCTTCTGATTGTCTTGGATTACCTTAAGTGACCTCGTATTTTCAGCCACCTGAAATTTGCTGGCCAATGTATAGGCGACATTGATTGACTTGATGTCAAGCTTATTCCGCAGATTGATATTATAAACGAGTAAGACGATAAAAGTCTGAAAATTGTCTGAAATTTGAGTTTGAGGATGAAAAGAGAATCGGTGAACCAAGGTGACGACGATCACAAAACTGCCGCCGATGATGATCATCTTTGTCAAATTGATCGCATAGAAATAAATGAGAATCACGAAGATCAAGACGACGAATTGAGCCAAAATCAGTAGACAAATGATGAGATAAACTCGCGACTTTTTCTCATAATCGCTGCAAAATCAAATCAATCAATAATTGGGTTGGTTCATCACTTGAATAGAAATGTGGCGAAACTTCGCTCAACAACAAAAATGCACATTGAGCCGATGCAAGAAGCCAGATAATGCCAGATCATGAACGAGCCGACGAGAAGTGGAATCGACGACCAGAAATTGGTGATGACAGCCATTTCGGACTTTTGACGCGTCTCGAATCCGGCCGCAAACTTTGGATTTTCATCTGAAAGTCTTTTGTCTAGAATTTTTGCGAAGAGGGCCGCGGGCCCATCAAGGCCATCAACCATTATTGATCCTGATAATTCCCAACTTGTAGGGCCAGGTGAGAAAAAATGCGATGAAGACCTCAAACCAGGCGCCAAAACAGCAAACGATGCCGATCGTCATGTTTTTGTGAAATTTTCGGATTCGCCACAAAATCGCGACGAAATGAAACGACAAAAAGGCGGCGACGAAAAGGAGGAGAAAAAATAAAAACGATAAAACAAGAAAACCATTGTTGTCCGTCGTCGTCGTCACATTTATTTGATATAACGGAATCCAAATGATTATTTGCCCATTATTCAAGAGGAAATTCATTATTTTTGAGCTTCAGCCTTCTTCAGCTTCTCCTTTTATTGAAAATGTGTGCCTGAAAAAAATCATTGGAAATTTTTGTTTTATTTTCAGCTGCTGGCGCCGAATATGATGCAATTGCTCGCTTGCTCGCTGAAATTTGCTCTCGGCTTTTGCACGAATTCTTGAATCAGAAGAAACCAAAAAAAACAAAAAAAAAAAAAGTTTTTCTTCGTCTTTTTTCCGATTGATTGATCTTCGATTTCAACTTTGATCTTTCATGATTTTACCTTTGAAACGTGCAATTAACGATATTTTACAGGTTTTTGGCACCAAAAAATGATGAATTTTTATCATTCTTTGAAGTCTTTATCAATCAATTTTGTTTAGAAGCTTCTGCTGCTGCTCAAAGTTCATTTCGGCTTCTTTTTCTTTTTTTTTTGGATTTTATTCTGAGCTGTGAGGCATCAGAATTGATGAAAGCTGAAGCTTCGTCAAAACAAATGACTCAGCCAAGACTTGTTGGTTTTTGGTTTTTTGATTCCAACATTGGATTCCGAACTTGTGATCCTCCTTGTTCTAGAATTCAACCTACACTTCTTCTCAGACCCGTCGTGTGTGGTGTTCTTTAGCTGTTTAGCGTTTGTTGGGTCTCTTATCAATTATCAATTGACAACATTGGCATTTTTGACGAACTCTAAGATCATGAGAGAGAGAGAGAAAGAGGAAGAGAGAGAGAGAGAGAGAGAGAGAGAGAGAGAGAGAGAGAGAGAAAGAGAGAGAGAGAGTCTGAGACACAGGTAGAAAGAGAGACAGAGAAACCGAAAAAGAGAGAAACAGAGAAAGAGAGAGGTAGAGACACAGAGAGAAACAGAGAGGCACAGAAAGAAAAAGAGAAACAGAGAAAGAGAGAGACACAGAAAGAAAAAGAGAAACAGAGAAAGAGAGAGACACAGAAAGAAAAAGAGAAACAGAGAAAGAGAGAGAGAGAGAGACAGAGAGAAAATAAAAAATTGAGTAAGACCGACTCTATCAAATCGTAGTCCTCTCCCTCCCTCTCTTCTTTTTTTTAAATAAAATTAGAAAACAGGGATTTTCTCGCCTCCCCCTCCCGCCGCGGCAAGATTTTGTGCGCTAGAGCACACTTGCTGCCTCCTGGTTTTGTTGAAAATTTTGATCACAAAAATGCCGAATCTCCCCATGTAAACCAATCCGTGGCTGATTTTTTAATCAGATTTTTCTCAAAAAAAGAAGGAAAAAATGTTTTTTTATCATAAATCATTCGAGTAGAAAACATAAAAAATTATCTTTTTTTTTCTTTCTCCTTCGCGCTCCTTTTCCAATTGGGGAAATTTATTGGAAAAAAGTTATCAGTTATCAATCATTTCACTGATGGAGGGGAGGACGGGGAGGGGGAGGCCAATAAAAATTATCAACGAAAAATGATTGAACAAAATCCATTTGTGTCTTTTCGTTTTCTTTTTCTTTTATTGATTATTGATTTTTTTCCCCTTTTGATCGATTATTTTCTTGATTTTCCATTGATTTATCGATTGAAAAAATCAACGAAACAAAACAAAGCCCGACGCGATGTTGATTGATAAGAACCTTTGGAAAATCGATAATAAATTGTGGTGTCGGACCAAGTTTGAAGCCTGAAAATGTCCGGGAAATTCGTCCGCAATCCTAAAAATTCTAAGGGGTGGCGCGATTTATCATTTTTTGTATACAAACAAATAAATTAATGCTTTAAAGACGACGGCGGGGGGGGAAAACGGGGGGGGGGGGGGAACTCGTATCAATCTAATCATTTTTTGCATTTTCTCTCCTTTCAACCGATTTTATCAGTTTTTTAATCATCAAAACTTCATTTTTTTTTTTTTCTTTTGGTGGCTTCCTTGGCCCCTGCTAAAATGGTGGGGCATTGAGAATTTCTTTGAAAACTGTTTGAGAGAGCAGAGCAGAGCAAGAAGGGGGGAGGGGAGTGACAAGCTTAATTTTTATCAGCAAAAAAGAAATTTGGCTTCTGTTTAAGTTTGGTTGGTGGCTCAATCGTATTTTTTGATTTTTGTTGTCAGCTTCTCCCTCCCCCTCCCCCTCTCCTTTAAAAATTTTTCTGGATTTTCAGCAAAATTCCTGCAAATTTCAGCAGATTTTTTTCTGGGGACTTTTTGACACCAGAAAAAAGCCGCCACGCAAATGCAGACGTCTTGGGATGCCGACGATTTTTTGCGTCGTGGTTTTCTCGGATCAATTATTGGTTTCAGAAAGCGAGCTTCATCGAAAACCGGTAAATTGTTTTTTTTTTTTCAGGAGGCAAAAGCTTGGGGAGGGGGGGGGGGAAGGAAAAGGTCAAATTTGTAAACAAAGAGGAACAGAGAGAGAGAGAGAGAGAGAGAGAAAAAGAAGTGGGGAAATGTGAAAATGTCTGCGTTTCTTACACTTTTCCAATCTTTAATCGAAACAACAAAAAAAACTGTTTGAGTCTCACCATTCCACATGATCTCTGATCATTTTACGCTTTTTTTATCAAAAAAAAAAAAAAAAAAAAAATGCGATTGCATCATATGAAATTTTGAAATTGGTTGAAGTAAAAATGACACTTTTTCCCCATTTTTTCTCATTTCGAAAAAAAGACGAATAAAAAAATTTTTTTTAGAAGGAGCTTCTGCATCGGCTTCAGCTTCAGCTTCAGCTTCAGCTTCTTCTTCTTTCCCAAATCAAAATTGTACGGAAATCAAATCAATAAATCAGCAACATTCATCATCACGAATCCCATCGGCTTCTGTTGATTCACACCAACAACGAATTGCTGAGCGCGACACATCGGATCCGAGTTTGTCGTCGTCGTCGCATCGATCCGAATACGAAATTTATCGAGAAATCGTCTCCGAAGCTGAATTAATTGAACGAAGCGCAACTGTAAGCGACGATTTTTTTTTTTTGGTGAATTCGTGGCGCAATTTTCAGACGACACCGACATCGGAATTTTCGGCGCCGACGACTCCACAATCCTATTATCAATATCAGCCAATAACATCGGATTCGTGTTATCCGCCGCCAAGTTCAGCAATGTTGCACCATGATTCGCAGAAAATCTATCCGCCCTATCATATGGTGATGACGCCGACCGCACCACATCCGATACCGGTCGATCAGAATGGAATCCCAATTGGAATGCGTTCGTCACAGTTTTTGTTTTCTTTTTTTTTTTTCCAAAGACTTTGATGATTCCAGAATGTCCGATGGCACCACCACCATATTCGTCATTTCAACAACAAGGAACATCGTCTCGTCCATCGACGATTGAGCCGATGCCACAGATTCCATACGAAGTGAAGCGAGAAATTCAGGATCATTTGGCTGTGGTGATTTTTTTTTCTCTTTTCCTCCAGAATTTATTGATTCATCGATTCGTCACAGGCTGGCAAACAATCGGTGTCAATTGAGGAGATCGTCAAGCTGGTGGTGACCGCCTTGAAAGAATCGAACATTGAAGAAGTTCAAGACGAGACACCGGAAGAAATTCTGAGGAGGAAACGAGTTCAGGCAAGTCCCCTGGCATTTTCAGCTTTTCCCCTTCAATTTCTCGTGATGATTTTCAGAACAATTTGGCGGCGGCTCGTTATCGGAAACGTCAACGTGAAGCTCGCGAATACGCCGAGTATGAGCTCAACGATTTGGCGAAACGAAACGAGGAGTTGAAGAGTACGGTAGCGAAGATGGAGCACGAGATTGCTCATCTTAAAAATCTTGTTCTTCATAGACCATAAATTATTGATTTTTTTTTTTTTTTTTTTTTGAAATTCTGAAAACTTTTTTGATGCCCCACTAAATTATCAGCGAGAATCAGACGATGCTTTTAACATTTTCTCAGAGCAATTTCAGACAAATTCAAAAAACTGAAAAAACAGGCTTCAGAGAGAAAGAGAGAGAGAGAGAGAGAGAGAGAGAGAGAGAAAAGTACCGCATGATTTAAGCTCATAAATTTGTTGATCCATCGTTTAAACCCCCCCCCCCCCCTTGCTGATCCCGTAAACCCCCCACCCCTCTTGCTGATCCCTTAAACCCCGCCCCCTTGCTGATCCAGTATCGATTTGAAAAAGGGGAAAAGCTGAACCCCCCCCCCCCTCCTCTTTTTTCCCTCGTCAACAAAAAGCCGAATAAAAGTTTTTTTTCTACAAGCTGACGTAGATTTTTGGCGGGAAAATTGAAGGAAAAAAATTTATTTGAATTTTTGCTCTGAAGATTTTCCTCACTTCCAAGCGATTTGCAATTGCTTGAAATACAAGTCGGACTCGTAGCCGACCTCAATCGATTTTTTGCTGCTGACACAACTTGCCGGCTGAGACGACGACGACGACGACGTCTCCGCATAATGTTCGACATAATTCTTGAAAAGCGTCAAACATCCGCCATTCATTCCAAAAACGGCGGCCGGACAAATAATGAGCGGATTTCTGGAAGAAAATCGTTTAAAAAAATCAATCGATAAATCGAGATTTTTGGTTTACAAGTGAAGAAAAGCGTTGAAGAGGAAATTGATGAGGCGAAATTGTGATTTTGAAAAGTCGAAAATCAGCAAAGCAATGAGAGCTGCTCCAATTAAAATCATTATAAAAATTGTTATAAAAACATTCGTAAAAATCTTTAAAAAAAATTAATTTTTTTTTAAAATTAAAATTAAAAAAAAAAAAAAAAAACTTTAATTGATCTTAAATTCTCATTTGCTTGATATCTCGCATTTAATGTGTGTTTACTTTGAAATGATAATTTATCAAATTGTTTTAATATAAATTTATTATATTTTGAAATATTACAAATCATCTGAAAATAAAACTCAAATCAATTATCGATTGAGCAGCATTGGCCCCGCCCACCGCCCTCCATTTTCCTCCTCTGTCTCTGTCATCAGCTGCTTTACCTTGTAAACTGACGCCTCTTCCCTTGCCTTCCCCCTTTTGGTAGAAAATTTCCGCAAAGTTCAAATTTCTAGCAGGAAGGGGGAGGGGAGAAATTTGAATTTCGCGGAAAAAATTGCAAAGAATCGACCGTCAGCTTTTGAGAATTTTCTCAATCTCAACGCAATTTTTTGCTTTTGAAATTGAATTTGGCGGGGGGGGGGGGCGGCTACAGAATAATTTGAATCAGAGGGAAAAACCCGTCAGAGAGAGGGGAAAAACTCAGGGAAAAACCCCGTCAGAGAGAGGGGAAAAAACTCAGGGAAAAACCCGTCAGAGAGAGGGGAAAAAACTCAGGGAAAAACCCGTCAGAGAGAGGGGAAAAAACTCAGGGAAAAACCCGTCAGAGAGAGGGGAAAAAACTCAGAGGAAAACCCGTCAGAGAGAGGGGAAAAAACTCAGGGAAAAACCCGTCAGAGAGAGGGGAAAAAACTCAGGGAAAAACCCGTCAGAGAGAGGGGAAAAAACTCAGGGAAAAACCCGTCAGAGAGAGGGGAAAAAACTCAGGGAAAAACCCGTCAGAGAGAGGGGAAAAAACTCAGGGAAAAACCCGTCAGAGAGAGGGGAAAAAACTCAGGGAAAAACCCGTCAGAGAGAGGGGAAAAAACTCAGGGAAAAACCCGTCAGAGAGAGGGGAAAAAACTCAGGGAAAAACCCGTCAGAGAGAGGGGAAAAAACTCAGAGGAAAACCCGTCAGAGAGAGGGGAAAAAACTCAGGGAAAAACCCCGTCAAAGAGAAGGGAAAAAAATCAGGGAAAACCCCGTCAGAGAGAGGAGAAAAAACTCAGGGAAAAACCCGTCAGAGAGAGGGGAAAAAACTCAGGGAAAACCCCGTCAGAGAGAGGGGAAAAAACTCAGGGAAAAACCCGTCAGAGAGAGGGGAAAAACTCAGGGAAAAACCCGTCAGAGAGAGGGGAAAAAACTCAGGGAAAAACCCGTCAGAGAGAGGGGAAAAAACTCAGGGAAAAACCCGTCAGAGAGAGGGGAAAAAACTCAGGGAAAAACCCGTCAGAGAGAGGGGAAAAAACTCAGGGAAAAACCCCGTCAAAGAGAAGGGAAAAAAATCAGGGAAAACCCCGTCAGAGAGAGGAGAAAAAACTCAGGGAAAAACCCGTCAGAGAGAGGGGAAAAAACTCAGGGAAAACCCCGTCAGAGAGAGGGGAAAAAACTCAGGGAAAAACCCCGTCAAAGAGAAGGGAAAAAAATCAGGGAAAACCCCGTCAGAGAGAGGAGAAAAAACTCAGGGAAAAACCCGTCAGAGAGAGGGGAAAAAACTCAGGGAAAACCCCGTCAGAGAGAGGGGAAAAAACTCAGGGAAAAACCCCGTCAAAGAGAAGGGAAAAAAATCAGGGAAAACCCCGTCAGAGAGAGGAGAAAAAACTCAGGGAAAAACCCGTCAGAGAGAGGGGAAAAAACTCAGGGAAAACCCCGTCAGAGAGAGGGGAAAAAACTCAGGGAAAAACCCGTCAGAGAGAGGGGAAAAACTCAGGGAAAAACCCGTCAGAGAGAGGGGAAAAAACTCAGGGAAAAACCCGTCAGAGAGAGGGGAAAAAACTCAGGGAAAAACCCGTCAGAGAGAGGGGAAAAAACTCAGAGGAAAACCCGTCAGAGAGAGGGGAAAAAACTCAGGGAAAAACCCGTCAGAGAGAGGGGAAAAAACTCAGAGGAAAACCCGTCAGAGAGAGGGGAAAAAACTCAGGGAAAAACCCCGTCAAAGAGAAGGGAAAAAAATCAGGGAAAACCCCGTCAGAGAGAGGAGAAAAAACTCAGGGAAAAACCCGTCAGAGAGAGGGGAAAAAACTCAGGGAAAACCCCGTCAGAGAGAGGGGAAAAACTCAGGGAAAAACCCGTCAGAGAGAGGGGAAAAAACTCAGGGAAAAACCCGTCAGAGAGAGGGGAAAAAACTCAGGGAAAAACCCGTCAGAGAGAGGGGAAAAAACTCACAGAAAAACCCCGTCAAAGAGAGAGAGGGGAAAAAACTCACAAAAACAGCCACACAATTTGGTAGAAGACAAATAGCAAAGGCAATCAGTATTGGAAATAAGCTGAAAAATAAGCTGACGGCAAGAAAAAATGAAAAAAATTGATGAAAAATGATGAGAAAAACGATGATCGATTTTCGTGATTTTTGCTCGTAATCGCTGCAAGACCTTTTATTGATTTTTTTTCCTCGAAATTATTGATTTTTTCAAGTGTCAAAAAACCGTATAAAATACGTGGCAAATGATCGTTCAATACAAAGTGTTAGGAGAAAGAATGAGACACTGGCAATATAATGCCACTGTAATAAACCAGCAGCAAGAAAAAACAACGAGGCTCCATCAATTCCGTCGACTTTTATCATTCGATCCTCATTTTCTGTGTACCATTGCTTGATCAGATTTTTTGATTCTTAAAAAGCTCAATTTTTCGTTGGAAGAAAAAGCCGAAAAAAAAGCACCTCCAATCGTTAATTTTCCAATAACAAACGGCATCATCAAATATTTGGTCAAAAATGTTAAAAACCACAATAAAATGCCAAAAGAGCATAGAAATCGCATATTTTTATGATAAATTTTTTTCGAGATGAAAAAAATGACCGTTTTGATGGTGACAAAACAGCAAATGATTGAAAAACAAATCTCAAAAATCAATAAAATCACGAATGGAAATTGTAATAATTGATCGTCGTGAATTATATAAGTCGGAATGCAGATTTGATACTTTTTCGAGTTTTTCATCAGAAGAAACATCATTTTCTTCACCTTCTTCTTCTTCTTAAATTTTCATCTGCAAAAAATTATTGATTGATTTTTGATTTTCAAGAAAAAAAAGTCAAAAGTGCAACATCAATAAGGCATCAGAAGGTTGGGGAGGCGGAAGAACAAGGATCCTGCAAAATCTTAAAGATCCTTGAAGCATCTAGTAGGCTACGCTCGAAGAATAATTTACTCTATCAAAAATATTAAAGTAGGTGAAAAAAGTCCTCTAAAAAGACCAGGAGCACCCCTTCCCCACCTCCCCGCCCCCAGCCCCGTCAACATCAATAAGGCAATAGAAGGGTGGGGAGGCGGAAGAACAAGGATCCTGCAAAATCTCAAAGATCCTTGAAGCATCTAGTAGCCTACGCTCGAAGAATAATTTACTCTATCAAAAGTATTAAAGTAGGTGAAAAAAGTCCTCTAAAAAGACCAGGAGCACCCCTTCCCCACCTCCCCGCCCCCAGCCCTGTCTCAAAAAAAAAAACGGGGGGCAGGTGACATTTATTTTTGTTAAGGGGGGGGGGGGGGGGGAGACAAAATATGATTTTGTCTGCTTCTCTAAATCTCTATCATCTTGAAAAAGAGAGCAAATTGTTATTAAATGAAATGAAAAAAAGTTGCTTAACAACCCTTTTTTTGGCGGGGGAAGGGGGGGGGGGGGGGTGATCGGTTTATGAGGGGAACAAAAATGCGGGGAGGGTGAAGATCAGAGAAAAAAAGCTGAAGCTGACCGGGTTGTTGGGATGCCTGGAAGAAAGGGGCGGGGTTTTATTAAAGCATTTTGAATTCGATTTGAATTTTAAAGGTTTTTGTTTTTGGATAAAAACCAAATGAAAATGAAAAGCTGAAAAATTTGATAAAATTAATAAAATATTTAGGCGAATTATTTTTGTTTTAAATAAAAATTATAAGATTTTGTCTAAAAATCAAATTTTCCAAAACCAATTATTAAAATAAATGCCTTTTTGTTTCTTTTTTTTTTTTTTTTTGATAAAAAATTTTAAGAAATCAAAAGCTGAAAATTTGAAACGTCACAATTATTTATGTAAAAGCATATTGAAAGCCAAACAAAATAGAGGAAAAAAGAAGAAGTTTTTATTAATTTTTATATCGACTTGCGCCTTTAAAAAGCGGGCGAAAACGATACAGTCAGGGCGTAAAGCCGGAGTGACGTATGCGCTATTTTTATCGCGAAAATATGAATTAATTGGATTTTTTTTTTGGATTTTTAAAATCGCAAAAAAACTGGAAGGAGAAAAATGGTTCAGAAAAATGTTTGACGAAAAAAAAAAATGTTTTTTGAAATTTTATTTCCCTTCTTTTTTTTTTTTGTGAAGAACAATGAGATTTTTGAGAAAAGCAGCTGAAGAAACTCAAAAATAAAATAACAAGGCGGTTTTTGTTAAATTAGAATTCTGATTAAAAAAAAACGACGAATTTTTTAATGACTTGACAAGAAAAAAATGGTTGAGAAGAAGCCGCTTCTTCGTTTCTTGTTTAGAGAGAAAACTTGGTGACGATAAACTCTTCCCAGCTTCACTTTCTTCACATTCTTCATCCCGCCGATCCTTCCTCTCATCCATCCGTACAATGATTCGGAGGTTTCCAACTTCAAAGTCATTTCTGATTCAGGCGCTGACCCCGCTGATCCTTCCTCTCATCCATTCGTACAATGATTCGGAGGTTTCCAACTCCAAAGTCATTTCTGATTCAGGTGCTGATCCCGCTGATCTTTCCTCTCATCCATCCGTACAATGGTTCGGGAGATTTTCAACACCAAAGTCATTTCTGATTCAGGCGCTGACCCCGCTGATCTTTCCTCTCCCTCATCCGTACAATGATTCGGAGGTTTCCAACTTCAAAGTCATTTCTGATTCAGGCGCTGACCCCGCTGATCCTTCCTCTCATCCATTCGTACAATGATTCGGAGGTTTCCAACTCCAAAGTCATTTCTGATTCAGGTGCTGATCCCGCTGATCTTTCCTCTCATCCATCCGTACAATGGTTCGGGAGATTTTCAACACCAAAGTCATTTCTGATTCAGGCGCTGACCCCGCTGATCCTTCCTCTCCACACACGCCCATCTGTCTCGAGTGCTTCTTTGATCGACCCGATCCTAACCGTTCAAAATGGTGACACTTTGGAAAAGAAATTTCTCGAAAATATGAGAAAAGAGATCCAGATAAAAACTGGCGGCAATTCAAAACAAAACCAAAAAAAATTTTTATTTCCAAGCATTTCTCAACTGCGAAAAATACGTTTCGGTGTTTTTCGATTTCGATTCGAGAATTTTTCTCAAATTTTCAATTTTTCTCGAATTTTTTAGACGAAATGTTTGAATCAAAAAATCGCGATGACTTTCCACTGAAAGAATTGTGCAAATGCATTGAAAAATTGTATTTCTGAAAAAAATTAAAAAAAAAAAATTTTTTTTTCTTAAATTTTTGATTACAAATTCACAATATTATCAAATAAATGAATTAATAAAGTTTCAATTGATGGGGAAATATTAAAAACTAATAAAAATAATATTAAAAATGCTGGAAAAATCAATAAAAAACCAGAATTCATTATCCGATCGGTTAACTGAAAAAAAAAGAAGCATAATTGTGTTTTTTACTTCCCGCTTCCCGCTTCCCGCTTCCCGCTTCCCGCTTCCCGCTTCCCGCTTCCCGCTTCCCGCTTCCCGCTTCCCGCTTCCCGCTTCCCGCCCCCGTTTTTCGTCTCCGTTTCCCGCTTCCCGCTTCCTGCCCCCGCTTCCCATCCCTGCTTCCCGCCTCCGCTTTCCGTCAACCGCTTATTGTCCCCGTTTTTTGTCCCCGCTTTCCGTCCCCGCTTCCCGCCTCACTTCTAGCCCGTTTTTTGTCCCCGCTTCTTGCCACGCTTATTGCCCCCCGCTTCCCGCCCCGCTTCGTGTCTCCGCATTCCGTCTTGCTTCCCGCTTCCGCTTCCCGTCCCCCGCTTCCCGCCCCCGCTTTTCGTTCCCGCTTTGCGCCACTCGTTTTTTCAGAAAACCTGATGAGTTCTTAAATTTTCTTTAATTTGATATCGAGCCGTCAACGAATACAATTTCGAATATTTTCGATCGTTCCATTTTTCGGACAATTTTGAATTATAAATTCGATTGGCGAATAAAATCTGGAAAGCAAATTGTTTTTTGATGCGAAAGAAATATGAAAAGCTGCAACCAGCGAAGCTAAAATATTGATGAAAACGCAGAAAACGATGGCGACGACGAAGCCGATGAGATGGAAAAATAGGAGAAAAGCCATTAAAGTTGATGATAAAATTAGGAAAAATGTTAAAATTATTGATAAATAAACTCGCTGATTCTTCTCGTAATCTCTTTAAATTTCAATTTTCAGCATTTTCAGCCTTTTTTTTCATTCAAAAATTAAAAATATTTGTTTGTGTTTTATTGGGGTTGGATTGGAAACATTTCAATGACGTCGTCGAATAATTTAATTTGATTTTCGACAAAGTTGGCCAAGATTGATGAAGACGACGACGACGACGACGACGATGACATCAACAATCACGACGACAACGACGACCACAACGGCAGCGAAGGCGATGACAACCGCGAAGACGACGGCATCAACAATCACGACGACCACCACGACAACGACGCCAAAAGCAACCACGGCGACGACGACGACAACGACGACCACAACGGCAGCGAAGGCGATGACAACCGCGAAAACGACGGCATCAACAATCACGACGACCACCACGACAACGACGCCAAAAGCAACCACGGCGACGACGACGACAACGACGACCACAACGGGCACAGCGACCACGACGATAACGACGACCACGACGGCAGCGAAGGCGATGACAACCGCGAAGACGACGGCATCAACAATCACGACGACCACTACGACAACGACGCCAAAAGCAACCACGGCGACGACGACGACAACGACGACCACAACGGGCACAGCGACCACGACGATAACGACGACCACAACGCCAGCGAAGGCGATGACAACCGCGAAGACGACGGCATCAACAATCACGACAACGACGACGACGACAACGACGACGACAACGACGACGGCCACGACGATTCTAACGCCAGCGACGACGATGACGACAACAGCGAAGAAGAAAAAGGAAAAAGTCGGAGTTTGTTGTTTACCTTATAAAATAGGTGGCAAACGTTCTTTCCAATGAGAAAAAAAATGAATTGGTAACCATGAGAAATAAATAATTCCATTGAATAAATCCACCAATCAATAATCGATAAGCATCCGATAATTGATTGATATGAAACATTAATTGAGAATCATTCGTCCAAAACGATGGTTTTTGATATTTTTTCAAAACTGGAAATTTTCAAAATTAAAAAAAAACGAAACAAAAATTTGTTTTTTGCTGTCAAAGAAAAACCCACCAATTTCCGAACATCCGCCATATCCAGTGATATAAGGAAAGACAAGAATTCGGGCAATAAACCATTCCATCCAACTGGACAAAACAAAAATGTGAATAAAAATGAAATTTTGATGAAAAGCTTTTGCTTTTAAAAGAATAAAAAATGTCAAAAATAGTGAAAAAAATGTGAAAATTGCCACAAATATTTCGAATAATAAAAGCAACAAATAATTGGCGACCGCATCAGTTTCGACATGAAGATTGTGAATTGGAATCCAGATTTTGTAGGAATTATTCAGAATAAAAATCATCTTCAGAAAAATTCTGCAAAAAATCAATAAAAATTCAGAAAAAATCAATAAAAAATGAATAAAAATCAATAAAAATTCTGAAAAAATCAATAAAAATCAATAAAAAATCAATAAAAATCAATTAAAAATCAATAAAAATCAATTAAAAATCAATTAAAAATCAATAAAAATCAATTAAAAATCAATAAAAATCAATAAAAATTCCGAAAAAATCAATAAAAATCAATTAAAAATCAATAAAAATCAATTAAAAATCAATAAAAATCAATAAAAATTCCGAAAAAATCAATAAAAATCAATAAAAATTCCGAAAAAACCAAGAAAATGTAAGCGAAAATATCAAATCCTAAAGGGTTTTTTTCAGTTTTCAGTGAGGCGTTGGGCGGAAATAAATTTTCGCTTTTAATTTCACCTGAAAATTAATTAGAGCCCCCCCCCCCCCCGCCGCGCGCTAAAAATAGATTTTTTTTTCTTAAGCTCCTCCCCTTTTTTCTCGTCGGGTTTTATAATTTCAATTGAATTTTGAAAGGAAAAAGAAGGGGGAGGGAGGGAAAAGGTAAATGTAATGCTCCTTGAATGAGTCATGCTCCTTTAAATATTTGAAAGATAAATGTAATGCTCCTTGAATTAGTCATGCTCCTTTAAATATTTGAAAGATAAATGTAATGCTCCTTGAATTAGTCATGCTCCTTTAAATATTTGAAAGATAAATGTAATGCTCCTTGAATTAGTCATGCTCCTTTAAATATTTCAAGATGTATCAACTTTAACATCAAAAAATGGAACAAAAAACATTTTGTAGCCGCATTTTTTCTGTTTTGAGGTTCAAAAATGTAAAGCTCGAAGAGCTTGGGGGTGGGGGGAGGGAGCCGAGTTTCGGCGCAGAGATGACCAAGAACCTATGAAAGAATCCTGAATCATTTTCCTGACATTTCTTCAGCAGCGTCGAAAATCCATTCGGTATGAAATGAGAGACAGAAAAGCTGAATTTTTAGAAAAATCCCCCTCCCCCCCCCCCCCCCGTTTTTTTTTTTTTGAGGGGAGACGGGGGGGTTTCACCTTAGACACCTGAGCCAAAATGTTGCTCTGTGGTCGTTTTTTTCTTCATTTTTTTTTTCGAGGAACTTTTCAAGACAAAAACTGAAATAAAATTGTGGGGGGCGGGGCGGGGCGGGGAACGAATTTGTGTGCTTCTTCCATGGTTACGGCCAAGTAATGGAGCAGCAGAACGGAGCAAAAACGAGACGAAATTTGTGTCTCGGCGCGGCGACGAGAGCCGGACAATGTCGGAGACAATAAAAAGCCAAAGAGAAAAAAAAATGTTTTTATTTTGTTCAATTCCACGAATTTTTGAGCTGCAAAAAGTAGACGTCGGTGCTTTTGACGTTCACCGCCGCCTCTGAAACATTGCTCAACTCGATCAAGGACTTCAACCAAACCGCAACTCGAACTGGACATCGTTTCAGCAATCGTTGCCGATAAGAATCGACGGAAAGCAGAAGAATCAGACAAAAAACCAATGGATTTCTGAAGAAAATTTTCTGGTTTTTCTGGTTTTTTTGCTGAAAAAAACTCACAAATGAACGATATTCTCGAAAAATGTGATCAAAACCGGCTCAATCGGTGGAAAAATTTGAAAAACCAGCATATTTAGAATCAAAAAAACGGCAAAAACGAGAAAAATCCAAAGAAGAAGAATTTTTTCAAAACCTGAAATTTGAATTTCTTCCTCCTCCTCCTCCAAAAAAAAAAAAATCTTGGAAACCTCCTGGGCTAAAATATTCTCCTTCACCTGAAAACGTATGGCCAACGTGTAGACATTCGAATATTCTTTGCGATTCCATTTCTTCGCCATTCTTCGATTGAATTTTCGATTTACGATGCAAATCTGCAAATTTTCGGGGATTTTTTTCCAATTTTTTCGCGACAATTTTTCATCCGAAGAAACAAAAAATTGTCGAGCAGAAACCATAAATGTGACCGAATTTAAAATTATACAAAATGTGATTGCCGCGTTGAAATTGATCAAATTCAAGAAGGCGATTATTGACATTGTAAAAATGAATAAAATATAAATCAATAATAATCCCAAAATCAATGGTTTTCTTGTTTTTTTCTCATAATCTCTGGAAAAAAATCATTTCAATTTTGACCAAACAAAAAAAAACGGGGGCGGGGCGCCAAAGGGGGCGTGGCCAATCACTTGATAAAATAAGTGGCGAACGATCGTTCAATCGATAAAACAGTCAAAGCGCCAACCATTGTGAACAAATAAATCCAATAAACAAAGCCGCCGATGAACAACGGAATGGTGGCCAGCGAAAAATGTTGAATACGCGGCATAATTTCAGCATTCTTCGTCCAAAACGATGATTGAATTCGGTGGGAGCCTGAGCAAAGTGTGGTGGTGGGGGGAATTCTCATGAAGCCTACCAATGCCGGGAATCGAGACGAGACCAGTTGAATAGGGCGTGATCATGATTCGCGAAATTAACGATTCGAACCAGCTGGAGAAGAGGAAGACGAACAGAATGTTGATGTTTTTATGAAAAGCTTTGGCTTCTAAGACAATTTGACAGGTAATAAATATCAGAAAAGCAGTGAATAATGACAGCAAAATTTCCAATAAAAAAACGATCAAATAAATTATCGATTGATAATTCGAATTATTTAAGCTATAATTTGGAAGCCAAATTTTGATTGTTCCATTTATCAAAAATATCATCGTTTTCCTGATAAAATTTCAGCAAAAAAAATTTTTTTTTCTCTGAAAACAAAAAAAAAAGAAGAAAAATAAAAATTAAATCTGAAAAAGGCGCGGAATATTTTAACACCTGGCGTGCACAGCTAAATTTGATCTTAGCAATTTAAAAACAATCATAAAATATAGGAAATCAAGGGAGGAGGCGGGGCTTATAAAAAATATTTTTTGAATTTGCTTTTTGAATTTTTTCACTGACCATATTTTTCGTTTTTTTTTCTTTGCATTTTTTTCATGAAAAATTTATTTTTAAAAATAATTTTAAATTTACAAAAAAAAAATGTTTTTTCTTCTTGGCCGCTGTCCAACGGTTTTTTTTTTCTAATTAATGATTTTTTGTTGTAAAAAACTTGAAAGACAGAGAGAGAGAGAGAGAGAGACAGAGAGAGAGAGAGAGAGAGAGAGAGAGAGAGAGAGAGAGACAGAGACAGAGACAGAGAGACAGACAGAGAGACAGACAGAGAGACAGAGAGAGAGAGAAAAACAAAGAGAGAGAGAGAGAAAAACAAAGAGAGAGAGAAAGAGAGAGAGAAAAAGGGTTGAAAAATGGTAGCATTTTGTTTAATTCGTTTTGTCGGCGTCAGAAAAATTCGGAATCGAATCAAAAATTGTCTGAAACAATATTTAAAAAAGGCGAAAAATCAATAAAACAAGCAAGTCAAATCTTTAAAAAATTATCAAAAATTTAGGGCCAAACAACTTTCAGCAGCGGCAGCAGCACCAGCAGCACCAGCACCAGCACCAGCAGCAGCACCAGCAGCAGCACCAGCAGCACCAGCACCAGCAACAACAGCAACTCTTCGTCTCTTCTTTCTTCTGGGTCTTCGTATATGAACCAATCACCCTTGGTTGTATTTCGCTTACGACCATATCACGTTGAATAACGGAAGTGCGGGAGTTAATGGAGGTTGGCGATGCGCCAACGACGACGAGAGAAGAAGAATTCTAGATTTTGTAAGCTTTTGCATTTGTTTTTCCAAACTCAATAAATAATTTTCTTAATTTTGTTTTATTTTTTCTTCGCCCACTTTTTATTTAATAAAAATAAATTTAATTTTTTATAAAAATATTTAAAAAAAAGAAAATATTTTCGCACCTCTTTTTTACTTATTGGTTTATAAAAACCTTAAAACCTTTAATAACTTTAAGATGAATTAAGGAAAACCTTAATATTAATTAATAATAATGAATTTTGCCTCCCCTAAAGGAGGCGGTTCAAAAATTGAATTTATTGGAATATTTTTCTTTTTCTTTTTCTTTTTTTTCTTTTTTTCTTTAATTTAAACTTGGGTAAAGTAACTAAAGCTTTCGTGAAACGGACCACACTAAACACTTCCGTGCCCCCGACATCATTCAAGGCCAAGCTACATTCAGCAGCAGCAGCTTTTCGTCTATTTTTTGCCTGTATTTTTGTATATCAACGGACCATCATTTTTTGAGCTTGTTTACGACCATATCAAGTTGAATACACGCCACCCCGTCCGATCTGGCAAGTTAAGCTACGTTGAGTCTAGTTAGTACCTGGATCGGAGACGGCTTGGGATTCCTAGATGTTGTAAAGCTTCTGCATTTTTTTTCCAAATTCAATAAATGATTTTTCTCTCTCTCTCTCTCTTAGAATTTGCGTTCAAACTTCAGATATTCAGTGGTGATGAAGTTGTTTATCGAATTTTATGACCACGTCGGTGTTGTTCACACAGATTCTCGATCCAAGTGCTGATTTTGGGAGAATTCGAATACAAAATCTCTTCAAAAGTGGAAAAAAGAACAACGTGGAACCAGCAATGAGTTTTCCAATTCTTTTTTTGGTTTTTCGTCAATTATTCTTTTACCTGGGGAATCTTAGAAGCGAAAGATCGGACATATACAGTACTGGCCATAAATATGAACAATGTTGGTTTTTTGAGAACAACTTTTATCACAGGTAACCCCGATCGTTTTGAAAAAGTGAATTTATTTTTCATTTTCAGACGTCTTTCACCGTATCAAAAAACGTCTGAAATTTTCAGAACGATCGGTGTGCAAAGAAGTTATTCTCAAAAAACCAATATTGCTTATATTTATGGCCACTACTGTACTTCTAGATCCTTCCTAAAAAAAAAAATCTGTTGATGCTCAGTATCAGTGAGATGACTTTCTCAAGGAAAAGTTTTCAAAAAAATTTAAAAAAAAATAATAAAAATTATTGATTTTTATACTTTCATGGATAGAAATTTGAGAGTTTTCCAGAAAATTTCCTGAAAATGTCGAGATTATTCGAGAATCAAAGCGACGCCAATAAAAAATTGAAAAAATTTGTTATTATGTAGAATTTACTTGCTGATTAAGAGTGGCGGTAAACCGATCAATTATTGATTACATTTAGTTTCATTTAACGATCTCCCCATATTTCACTTATTAAAAGACCCCGCATAATTTTTCCTTCACGGGGGGGGGGGGGGGAGTGTTGAGAATCTCAACCATAATTAATTCAATTGTCGCCCTATTGGCCCAAACTGTGTGAGTGCACAATCACGGACGCGCACATTAAATGTTACGCGCAACTAAGATACTGTAACGCCCTTTAATTTTAGGCCATTTACTTTTTCCTTTATTTCTATTTCATTATAAATTTGTATCTTTATAACTTATTGTTTTTATACTTATTATATTTATTGTTATTTGTTTCTTATTATCTTATTGATGCCGTTATTGAATTTGTTCTTTATTGTTAAATAAAGGTTTAATTACCCAAGTTTGAGGTTTACATCTACAACACAAGATACATCCTCACTGTACAAAAAATGTTGGTTTTGTGATGTTTTTCACTAGTGCCTCCCCCCCCCCCCTCCATCTTTTTGTTGAATTTTTTGTTGAAAAATCAATAAAGTTTTTCTACACACAATTTTTTTTGGTTGTTTAGTAGTTGCCGAGCTATGGTCGAAACCCAGGGGGAGTGGGATCCTATCTTTTTTGCACACACTGATACCATATACTTTGATTGAGTTTTCCAGAAAATTCCCTGAAAATGTCGAGAATCAAAGGGACTTGTGGAGGGAGACACCAAAATTATGGCCCAATTTTTAATTATTTTTCATAAAAAATTTGTTATTTTTTAAATTTTTTTAAATAAAATTTATTTTTCTATAACTAATTTTACGAGTTTTTTCCGTTTTTTAACTTTTTTTGTCTCAAAACTTACAAATTCGATTTTTATTGGTGAACTTGTACTAATGGGCAGCAGCACTGTAGATGGTTGATACGCAGTGGAATTTTATTAACACAAGGAACGCGCAACACGCACCAGACTTATTCCGGAAAAAATGAAGATGCTATCTGATAGAGCTTTTCAAGGGCTATCCAACGGTATATAAATCATTAGCTATCTCCACGATATGTTGGTGTGCGCTCCTTGGTCAAGGTTTTGGTTGTCAAGAAATTCCAGTGCACAGTTGAATCTCTATCGTCAGAAACTTCAGGATGTGTAGAGGTTCAAGGATTCCTATTGATCATGCATACAGTGGCGCCAATGCAATCCTGCAAAAGTCGTGGTGATATCGACTCGGCTCGACGCGGTCTGATTGGGTTGGGTTGGGTTGGAATTCAAATTCCAAGCCAATCGGACCACTTTGAGCCGAGATATCCCCAGGATTTTTTTGATGATAAATTTTCCGATTTTTTGAGATTTAAAAAATTATTAAATATTTAATTAATTAACTTTACAACTTTTCTAGAAGCTTTTCGATGGTGTCGTCGAAACATTCAAGAAAAATGTGAGCGGAGAGCGCTCAACGATTTGATGATCTGATTGGTGTGAAGTCTTCACTGTTGATCCCAAATTCAATACCGGGCAGTCAGCGAATACCGATCCGTTGGATACAGAAATGCTGCCAAACACCTTCTTCGTATTGTCCAAGTTTGAAGGGAAGCACAAGTTGGATTTGAAGAAGCAGACGATGCATCGCGTTCGGAATCCGATTCAAGAAAGTGCTCAATGTAATCGTCTTTTTTCATTACGCACCATTATTTTCTAGATGAAGCTGTTGGATTGGAACTTTGATCTTCTCGAGTTTTTGTTCCAGATTTGTGTTGAATCCCAATCAATCGTGAATATTGGAAGCGAATGGATGACAGATCCTTCAATCCTTGAACAATGTTAGCTTGACTGAAGTCCTCGTCGTTCGAATCCATTTCTTCTTGTTTTGAAGAAAAGTTCGGAATCAATGCAAGCTACGATCCAATAATGTATTGCATTCCAAGATATCGGAGTATCAAGATCCGAACCGCATATTCTTGCACGAGGATCTTCTTTTTTTTTCGTTCCTTGTCAGCTCGGGATTCGACTACAAGACTTCAAGTTGTCTGCTATTTTGAAGTGGAATCTTAGGGAAAAGTGGGGCGACGTTCGAGAAATGATCAACAAAGAAAATCCGGAATTTGGTCGAAAAAACGTGAACTTTGACAAGAAAAAATTGAGATCAATAATCTAAGATCTGTCTCGCGATTGAATTCTGGCAAGTTCCCTCATCACCCATCGTTTTCAGCCATTTTCAGCACCAGGTAATGCTTTTATTCGTTTGACTTTTCCCCACTTCTCTCGTAGCTCGGAAAGCTTGATTTTAGGAACTTTTACAAGCTCCGACAGATCCCGACTTGTTAGAGCTTCAAGGTTTTTATCGAGTCTTAGATTCTCCGATTGTTTGGATCATTGAAATGAGATTTGATACCTCAAAACTTCTTGAAAGGATTCCAAATCCAAATTGTGAAATGGGAAAAATCGACAAATGACCAGAAAATGAAGTTTTCATATTTTTGGAAAAAAAATCTGAAAATTGACAAAAAGTGTTGTAGAAAATTGAGCTCAGCTCAACTTTTGGCTCAATTGGCAGGAAAAAGTTTGAGGAATAAAAAAAATCCAAACAAAAAAACAATTTTTTGACAATTTTCGAACAAAAATGTTGGTTTTTTGATTTTCTCATTTTCTTTCCAATTTTTTCATTTTTTTTCAGACAAAATTTCGTAAAAAATTGGGCTCCGATTCTTGTTATAAAACGAGTAGAACTAGAGATCTTTTTATTTATTTGACAGGTTGAATCTGTAAAGATCGTAGCTGAAATTCCTCCTGGAACATCAGAAAAATTCATTTTTTTTAAATAAAAATGGGCGGAGAAAATTAATTATTGAATTTGGAAAAAAATGTATAGAAGCTTACAACATCTTGGATTCCCAAGCCGTCTCCGATCCAACTAGACTCAACGTCGCTTAACTTGCCAGATCGGACAGAGTGGCGTGTATTCAACTTGATACGGTCGTAAACAAGCTCAAAAAATGATGGTCCGTTAATATACAAAAATACAGGCCAAAAATAGACGAAGAGCTGCTGCTGCTGCTGCTGCTGAATGTAGCTTGGCCCTGAATGATGTCAGGTGCACGGAAGTGTTAAGTAAGATCAGTTTCATGAAAGCTTTAGTTAGCTTACCCAAGTTTTTTTTAAAGAAAAAATGAAAAAAAAAAGAAAAAAAAATTTGAATAAATTCTAAAGCTGACCCAAATCAACATTTGGTTTCAGCTAAATTTTTGAACCGCCTCCTTTAGGGGAGGCAAAATTCAATATTAAAAATTTTAAGGTTTTCCATAATTCATCTTAAAGTTATTAAGGTTATTAAAGACTTTAAGATTTTAAGGTTTTTATAAACCAATAAGTAAAAAAGAGGTGCGAAAATATTTTCTTTTTTTTTAAATATTTTTATAAAAAATTAAATTTATTTTTATTAAATAAAAAGTGGGCGAAGAAAAAATCAAACAAAATTAAGAAAATTATTTATTGAGTTTGGAAAAAAATGCAAAAGCTTACAAAATCTAGAATTCTTCTTCTCTCGTCGTCGTTGGCGCATCGCCAACCTCCATTAACTCCCGCACTTCCGTCCAATTTCATGGAGAGAAGGAAGAGATCAAAGTACAGCGGGGAGTAAGAATCTTTTCTGATTTGTGAGAAAATGTGGCTGAAAATGTTGCCCCCCCTATTTCAGGCATCGAAGAAGAAGAAGAAGAAGAAGCCGTTAGTGTAGAAATTCTTTTGCAGTTTCTCTCCTGTGTGGGACGTTTCATTTAATCGGTGACTTAAATCCTGATAATTGCGCGGTCATTTTTTGAAAATTTGAATTTTACTGGGTAAAAAACAACAAATTGGCTTTATGCCAATATCAAACAAAAATTTTAAGAAAGTCTGGAATTTTCAGTTTCTTCTTTTTTTGCTCGTTTTAAGTCATTTTTCCATTTCCAGGCTCTGCTCAACTCAAAAATGATTCGTCGGTGTATTTGGAAGCGATTCAAATCGCGCTTGGAAATGTCAAAAGTGTCGGTGAAGAAATTGGATCCGCTGTCGAAGATCGACAAAGCCAACGAACTTCTTCATTAGAAGCATTCACACATAATACAGATCCGGAATTCTGTAGCACTTTTGGGATGGCGTGTATTCAACGTGACATTGAATGGTGTTGATATACGAAGACGCAGAAGAAAGAAGAGACGAAGAGCTGCTGCTGCTGGTGCTGGTGCTGGTGCTGGTGATCGACAAAGCCAACGAACTTCTCATTCACACATAATACAGATCCGGAATTCTTGACAGGGTGTCAATCAACACATTTCAGCTATTTCCTTTCGATTCTTCCACCTTTTGAATTTTAACACCACGGAAGACGCTTCAGATCAGAAAGAATCCAAGCACTGCTCGCAGGTGGTAGGTGTGAATCTCTGGTAACACAAATTCTTGCACTTTTCGATCTTGACAAGTATTTTCCAAAAAACTTCTTTTTGATATTCCATTTATTTAAAACTGTTGGGCTCTCGGGAACAATAAAACTGTCCGCATCCACATTAAATTGCTGTGCTACGTGAGCTCGAACTATAAGCATTTTCTATTGTTTTCTGGTGCCACGTATTCAACCTAAATTTGCAAGCTTACAAAACTAACAAAGAACAATTACCAAACAATAACAAAAATGTAGACGAGTACGCGAACTGTAGTCGCACGAGTTGCGGAACCTTAATGAACGACGTGTGTCTGCGCCTTTATTATTTGATTCTATCCGTGTTTTCGAATCGGTCCATTAAAAAATTGCTGATCAAAAAAAAAATAAAATTTTATCAGAGATTAATTGATATTGAAAGATTGGCCAAAATATGTTAAAACGAAGTAGAAAGATGCTTTTAACATGGTCATCTGTTCACAAATTTTTTTTAGGGAAGAGTACGGTAATTTGGAAAGTACGTAATGGGTAATGCACCAGCTTAAATGTTTCGAAAAAATTGTCTTCTTCCTTTCAATTTAATTATACACTTTAATCGATAAAATTGTAACATTTTTTTTTAAATCGGGTTTAAAATAAAACATTTTTTAAATATTTATTTAATATATTTTTGAAAATTATTTATTAACAGAGGTTAAATTGTTCCTAATCCAAACTGGAAATTGTCTCGCCACGATTAAAAAGTTTGTTTTTAAAAAATTGAAAAATCTTTTTTCATTTTCTAACTATTTTTTTGGCTTTTTTCAATATTAAAAGTAATTTTGCCGAATTTAAAATTTGTAAAAAAATTAAATCTCACAGAGGAAACCCAGGTTATCGCCACCAGATTTTTTTAAACGACTAAAATGAATTCCAATTATCAGGGAATAAACTTCTGATTAAGCCCACGTTTTTCTTTTTTTGTTACTAAGTCCTCTGAACAGAAATTTCCAAACAATGCTTGTTCTTTCTTTTTTTTGTTTCTCTTGAATTTTTTCTCATTTTTATAAAAACTTTGCTCTATCAAATAGTAAAAATTTCAGTGAAAAATCAAGTGGAATCTTATATTCATGCTCCAATTTAGCTTTTCAAGATCCATAGGATGCCAAATGTAATGTTTAACTTTTTCAAATATTTTTTAAAACAGAATTCGATTATTTTGTGATTTGAAAACGTTTCGATGTAAACAAAATAATTCAAAATTTATTTAAAATTGTAAAATTATGAAAATTTTAGTTTTTTTGTTTCTTTTTACATTAATTTTCAATAATTTGTTTACCATTGAAACTTGAAACGCATGAAAACCCGTAAAGTTGAATGTCATAATAAATTAAATTTGTGACAAGTTGAATCTTCCTTCTTCTTCTTCTTCTTTCAAATTCAAAGAGCTCTTGTCGGAACAAAAACACGCGCATAAATAAGAGCTATTTAAATCATGAAATTGTAAAAAATGTCATGAATGTAGCCGCTTTTTTAATAAAAACTGTCAAAAAAACAAAGAAAACATTTCTTGCCTCTCGCAACACGTGTCAATCAATCCATCATCACCACCACCACCACCAAAAAATGTTTGGGGGCGGGATTAACGATTGAAAAATCACGGATGCTCCGCCCAACTTTCGAAATGCTATAAATGTAGAATGAATAGGAAGAAAAAGTCAAAAATCATTTCATTTCTTTTTTATTCGTCTCAATTCTAGTGATCCAAATATTCAAATGATGTCATCATCATCGTCGTCTTCATCGGCTATTCGAGCTGGAAAATTGACGAAAAGAAGATCAGCGGCTATGTCAATTTCGGTTGATGAAAATCAGATCCCAAAAAGTCCAGGTAATTTCTTGTTTTTGTATAAGCTCAAAACTAATTAATTTGATTTTTTTTCTTTTTCTTTTTTTAATTTAAAAAATCCAAGCTTCCTATTGAAAATAATGATAATCAGCGATATTTTTTTATTTTTGAACTTTTCGATAATTATTGCAAAATTTAAAACATTTTTTTTAATCTGCGAATGTGTGAAAACCAAAAACAAAATGTGACAAAAATAATTTAATGTGCGATAAAATGAAAGGGAAGATTGTTTCTCAGCCTAACACCTGATCAATCAACACCCAACACCTTCAAAATGTGTTAAACTCATAATTCTAATTTCAGCTCGTCACCAATTAGGCAAAAGTGACGCCTGTCGGGCTCCATACGTCAAAAGACGACAATCGCGGCTTCATAACATCATCGATCCAAATAACCAATTGTCACCGGAATTGATAAAAGTTCGAAATCATCAAAATGTTTCACCATTTCGACTTGGCAATCTGCCAATTCCGCGAATCAATTTCGACGATTCGGATTACAGTGAAAATGAGGAAGCATCAGAGCCAAAAACTGAAATGTTGCCAGGTTTGTATCTTAAAACGTTTTTTTCCAGTTAATATTCAAATAATTTCAGCGTTGCCACAAGGATTTGACGAAATGAACAACAATGCTCAGATGGCTTCTGAAACGGTGACACCAAGAAGATCAGTATTTAGATCATCAGAAATTATAAGACGAAATCTATTTGGAACTTCAAAAGAACAAGTCAAAAGAGTTTTTGGGCGAAAAATGGTGATTCCTCAAAAACCAATGGCACCACGTCGTCCAACAATATCAAAAGTTTGTCGAAAACAACGAAATGGGAATCAGCAGCAGACACCAAGATCCAACATTTCGACAGGACCAAAAGTACGTGATTTATCCGCATTGCTGAAATTAATGTGATTTTTAATAATTTTTCTTACAAAAAATAAGTTTTTGCCACTTTTTTCACCGGGTCTCAATTGTGTTTTTCTTATTTTCTTCATTTTTTCTGTCAAATTTTCAACGGTGCACAATTTGGTTTCTATTCATTAAAAAAGCAAAATTTAATCTTTTAAACACAAAAATCGGGTATTTTTGACGCTTGGTAATGAATATAAATCAAAATAATGTGTAAATATTGCTTTATCGCTTATTTTTTTCATTTTCTTTGTGTTGTATTTTGATTGTATTTTGATTGTTTTTTTTTTCTTTTCTTTTTTAAATTTTTGTTTTAATGATTCAAGTTTTTGTTTAAATAAAAGTTTTCCTGTACAAAAAAAATGTTTTTCTTATTTTCAAAAAGAATTTATTCCTCTTTTAAATATTATTCAACACTGCTTTTTTTCGGTTCAAATTTTCTAAAAATTATTCTGAATTTTCCCTTCCTTTTTTTTTTCAAAGGAAAACTGAAAATTTCTTTTCACTTCAAATTTTATTTTTCTTTTTTAATTTCTGAATTATTCGAATTCTCGTTAATTCCAAACTTTTGGGAAATTTTCAAACCAATTTTTAAATCTCCAACTCGAAAAATGACCGTCCTACTGTAGCGGTCAAAAGATTGTGTACCTTGACTTTTTTTTTTGCTCAAACTTGAAAAAAAAAACTTGATTTTTTCAAAAAAGAAGAAAATTGAGCTTAAAACAGAATCGGAAGGAATTGACGGTGGAACGGCGAAGGTACTCGACAAATTCTCCCCAATCGGCTCAATTCAATGTCTTCACGGCTTTCAAATTTGAATTTGGTCTTTTGTTGAGCTTTTTTCTTGAAGCGGATTGAAATTCGACAAACACCGCATCCAACTTTGGAATGAATCGCCGCCGTCAAATGAATTTCGCATCAATTTTGTTTCATCTTGGCAATTCCTTGTTGAAACACACACAGAAGAATTGTCATCTGAAGAAGGATTGAATCCCCGGGGGGGAGCAGTGACATTTTCAAAAAAATTCGAAATTTGATCAAATAATCGATAAAAATCAGTGAAGACTTTCCAAAACCCTGACCGAATCAGAGAATGATCCGAGCTTTTTGAGGGTCTGGGAAGAACTGTGATCAGAGATTCGTGTCGACAAAAAGGATTTTTTAGATTTGATAAATCCGTTTTAATTTCGATAAAATCGTGGCTTTTCTCACACGACGATACGAAATCATTCCAAGACTTGGTTGAGTTTTAAGGTAACAAGAAATTAACAGGTAAAAAAAAAACAAGAAAAGAGTCTTCCATGCAATCAACTTTTCCAAGCTCAAATAATTTAAGTAAACTCATTCAAAAAATCTGTGATTCTCGTTGATGATTCACAGAAGCGGCAAAGATGACGAAATTTTAAGGGGATTCATTGATAATTTTTTATTCGAAATCGGTTCAAATCTCATTTTTCTCCAAAAAAAAAATATTTTTTTATTTTTTTCTTCAAAAATGATTGCCACGACAAATAAAAATTAGTTTTTTGTTATTTTAATTTATCAAATATTTTACAAGTATCCAAAATAGTTAATTAGAAATATAAATTAGTGATAAAAACCCGTTTAAGAGGATTCTTGTTAATAATTTACAGATAAAAACAACGAGATCAAGTCAAGTAATAAATCGAATATCTGATCAATTTGCTGACATTTTCAATTTTCGAGCTGCTCCTCTTTTTTTTTCTGTTGTTTGCCGAACTGATTCTTAAAATAAATACAAAATCTGACCATTTTTACAAAAAAAAGATTTCCAAACTTTTCTGGATCTTCTCTCGAATTGGTGAATCGATCAAATTCCGAATTTCTTCAACAACATCCTTTTTTTGTGCTGTCGATGGTGTCTAAAATCAATAAATCAATAAATCAATAAATGTTTTAATTTGGTTTTTAATATAAAAACCACTCACTTTAATCGCTGATTTTCCAACATTTCTTTTCGATTTTTTTATAGTTGCCGGTTGTTCAAGAATCAGATGATCTTCTCCTTCTTCGATCACTTCTTGTTTTATTTCAATATCAATTTCTTCGGCATTTTTTTCCATTCCCAATTTTTTTAATATTCGTTTTTTCAGCTTTTTCAATTCACTTAATCGTCCTTTTGAATCATCTTCTTCATACATCTGAAAATTTTTTCTTTTTCTATTTAAATT
Source organism: Caenorhabditis drosophilae (assembly GCA_963572285.1). NCBI lineage: Eukaryota > Metazoa > Nematoda > Chromadorea > Rhabditida > Rhabditidae > Caenorhabditis > Caenorhabditis drosophilae. The sequence goes on along the minus strand of OY751560.1, from coordinate 6,268,128 downwards.
TCTTTTTTTCTATGAATTTCTTACATCAACCAAATCGTTCAAGTCTTCTAATATTTTTCTAAGATCTGTTTTTGATATCGAATCCAGCTCAATCCATGACATTATCTGCAAAAAAAAAGTTACCAATTTATTCTGTTTAAAATCAATTCGTCTTTTTTTCTTGTTTTTTTACTTCACTATAATAATTCGACGCGCTACTTTCTTGATCCCCTGTTAATTCAGCAAAGGCATCCGATAATAAATCAATATGACATGGTTTTTCCTTAAATAAATTTGTTTTCTATGATTTTTTCTTTCTTTCATTTTTTTTCTTACTTTTTGTTGACTTGGCAACAGCAGCGAGTGTCTGGTGAGAATTACAAACAACGCTGCACACCGGCACAATCGTTGATAAATGTGTTCGCTGCTTCCTGCATTTTCTATCAGATTTGGATTATTATCCCACTCGGTGAAGAATGGTTTGAAGCATTTGATCAATGCCATTTGATTCGATCTTGAAAGCGATGCAAAGAATTTCAGCATTGTTGTTATCATACTTCGTAATTTAGCCGCACATCTTCCATCAAATTTATAATTCAGTCTTAAAGAGAGAAAAGAAAACGTTTAAATTTTGACATTTTTTGTTTAATTCAAACCTTGATAAAAGTGCGATTAACGCTCGCCTCCATCGCTCATCATCGGGATCAATTTTTTCATGGAGCAACAATTTTCCTAATCCTTCACAGCATTTTAGAACAATTTCCGAATTTTTGATTTCAGGCTGTAAAAAATTAATTAAAAACTATAAAATTCTAGAACGACGTTTACATCTTCTGTTAAAATGATGTCGCAAATCATTGAAACAATTGATTTTGTCTCTTTTTTCGATTTGTTTTTCGTCAAAATGTCTTGAATAACGTCTGTTCCGTGAATGACACACAGATCAACAATTGAAACAATGTAGCAACTCTAGAATTTTTCTATTCAAATTTTTTCGTCTCCAAATAAAACAAAAAATGCTCATCACTTTAACTGAAATCACGTCGATTTCGGCGATATTTGCACATATTGGCAGCTCGTCGCGAATCATTTCCAAATCAATCATTCCGATCATTGCGACGCATTCCATTGCCCATATTCGTTCTTCAACAACTTTACTTGACAACTTTTGAATTGCCAATGTTTCGTATTTGGTTTTGAGAATTTCATCGAAACTTGTGAAGATTCCAGTTTTGAGCATCGAGTTGAACACCATTAACTCATAATCAGCAATTGCTTCAATTGTCTGTAGACATAGAAAAATCGTAAATTGTGTAAAAAAGTGCGCTCTATTGAACAAAAAACTTTGCATTTTTTTTGTCAAAGTTTCTTTTTTAGATTTCTTTTCCATCTTGAAATAAAATTCAAAAGAATACCTGTCTGATTTCTGATGTGACCGTTTTTGTTTTTGTCGCTCCAATAAACATCGTCTCATTTTGAATTGTTTCCTCACTTTTTGTCATTCGATTCATCATATCAGAAAATTGTCCAGAAACCTCCAGAAGAATTGCTTGCGGATCGTCTTTGAAAAAGTGTTCAGCGTAATCTTGCATCGCCGTGTCAAGCAACGATTTTGGCGTATTAATGTTGAAAATCATCTCTTCGAGTATATTTTTCCAGCATTTCCTGAAATTTAAACATTTTTGTGGTGACAGAAAAAGGTGACGACAATTTTTAGTTCTTACATTCCAGTTGGATCTCGATCCAAATATCTCAAAACAATTAATAAATTTTGTAAAATGCTCTGAAATGTTTTGTTTTTGGTCTTTTCAAATAAAAATTGATGCTTAATTTACAAATTTCTGATCATAAAATAATTCCCAATCAATAATTGGCCGATTGAATCCTTGCATTTCGGACTCTTCCATTTGTTTGAAATCAATCAATACTCTAAAATTCACAAATTTCAATTCATTTTCTTTTTCTTTTTTCCTCTTACTCTTTCACTAAATCCGCCATTTTTACCATTCTTGGTGCCATTCGTTCGACTGCGTGCATTGCGCTATTCTTGTCGCTTCCTCTTTCTGACAAATATTCAATCAATATTGTCCAGAAAAGCACAAGAGAGACGCGAACTTCAAGTTCACATCTAGAAGTTTCAGCTTTTTTTTTTAATTTTTCAATTTGAATATTTTTCTTACTTGGCATACGCAATATCAGTGTATGTATTTCTAGTGAAGATTTGCAAATTGTCATCGACGACGTCTTCTGAAATACATCTGGCAAAATCATCCATTTCATCTAAATGGACATCATATAATTGTCGTGCCATATCCAACACGTGCATTATAACAAATTTTACTTGACTTCTTGTCTGAAATCATAAATAAAAAACTGTAATTGTCTCAAAAATCAGTTTTGTCTCACTTCTGTTGTTAAAATATTACAAAAATAGCACGATATGAATTGAGCCGCGTATCCATAGCCGGTGATATTTGGTCGTGACATTTCAATCGTTGACATTGGTTGACCGCTGGCATCAGTTTCTAAAGAAAAAATCACAGTTTTTGTTTTGTTTTTTTTTTTTCAAATTGTTCCTAACCAATTATTTCATCAACATCATTTTTTTCATCATATTTCTTTTTGTAGGTTTTTGCCAATCTTTTAATCCATTTTTTGATTACAAGTTCTCTTGTTGCTTCTCGAATATTAACTAAAAATGTTCATTTTAAAATAGACAAAATTCAAATGTGAACAGCTTGCAGAAATCTAAAACGTAATCCATTTAAAAAGAAACTTTTAAATTACCGTCATGATCATTGAGACAAGTATATAACAGGTCCAATTTTACTGATGAGTCTGAATCTCTTAGCATCATTCCACCAAATTTGTCTAGTGCAACACATCGAACCTGTAGAAATTATTGATTTTTTTGGTTTTTTAGTGGTTTTTTACTACTTTTGTGTTTTTATCAAATAATGCAAGATTTGCCACTGGTGTTACTTGTTCAGCTATTGGAATAAATGATTCAATTGCTGCTAAACGACATTCCCAAGCAATATCACGAAAAGATCTCATTAAAACTGAAACAAAAAAATGTTTTTTTTTTAATTTGATTTTTTGAATTAAAAAGAAACCTTCTCTTGGTGTTATTTCAGTTGCTTCTTCAAAATTATTTGGAATCCATATACTTTGAATTACTGAAAATGCTCGAATTGCCGCCACTCTTACTTGAACCTTGAATTTGTTTTTTTTTCGAGAAAATTTATGTTTTTTTCTAACTTTGTCTTTAACAAATCTCAACAAAAATCTATACAATTTTCGGGTGGTGTTAAGATCAAAAATGGCAATATCCTGAGGAGATTTTTTTTTTGAGATTCCAGTTTCGAATAAGTAACCAATAAATGACGCAATATTCGTTCTTGCATCAATTTCAGAGCTTTTTGACCACTGCAAAATGGAAATAGAATTTCTAAAAAAAATGAATTTCTTACACATTCGAAAAATGTGTTGACCAAAAAGTCGAGAATTGTTGTGTCGTCGGTTTCAATGAGTAAATTGCACGCCGTTTCGCACACCATTTTGAGGACTCTTGCGCGATGTTCAATTACAGATAACGATTCAATCTGAAACTGATTTGTTTTTATTGATTCTTGTTTAAAAATTGGTTAAATAAAATTTCTTACAATCATACAAAGTCGAATATCCAACTCGTTGAAAAATGTTTCTTTATCAATTGGAGCTCGAACTCGACTTGTCTAAAATGTTTTTTTTTTTCTAAATTTTGTTTTAATTATTTTACTTTTTTATAGGCATTTAATAATTGTTGAGCTCCCATCCGAATATTATCCGAAAAATTGCTTCTTGCTTGAAAAACTAAACGAATACTTGCTGTTATATTTTCACTGTAAATTGTTGTTGTTTTTTTTTTAAATTTCTTTTCTTGTTTACCGCAATGTTTTCTGAGCAAAAACAGTTTTTGCCGATAATGTCAACGGTTTTTCGACTACCGTCGTCGTTTTGTCAATTATATCGAAATCGGCGTCATCTTGCTCAATTTGCTTGGTTGTTTTTGTGATTTTTAAGATTTTTGGTTTTAATTCCGACTAAAAAATTTGAGAAATTTAAAGTTAAAAAGAAAATAAAAATCAAACTTTTTCTGCTTCCACACTTTTTTCTTTTTCCGATGTGCTTTCCTCTAAAACCGGCGGCAATTTTGGTCCTCGTAATCGTTTTTTGGGTGGCATTTCTAGAAAATAAAAATAAATAAAAACAATTGTTTTAAAAAAAAATAATAGGGGCGGAGCATGACGATATTGCCGCATGCAGTTTTGCATGTTTAGGGCACACATTGTGCATACTTTTATCCAATTTACAGCGAGGATTTTTTTCGAAAAACAAAAAAAATTGATTTTTTACATAAATAAAGAAAAATACGAAAAAAAAAACGGATTTAGAACAATTTAACAGATTTCAACTTTGCTTTTTTACATGCACATTGTGTGCCCCAAGCATTCAAAACTGCACGCGGCAATATTGTCATGCTCCGTCCCTATTATTTTAATAATTTTAAGGTTTTCATTAAATCATATTAAAGTTTATTAAAGTTTATTAGGTTTTTATTTTTTATAAACCAATAAAAAGGAGGTGCAAAAATATTTGACCTTTTTAACGTGATGTGGTCGTATGCCAAATACAGTGAGTGGTGGTCCGTTAATAATACGAAAATACAGACAAAGAATAGACGAAGAGCTGTCGCTGCTGTTGGTGAATGTAGCTTGGCCCTGAATAATGTCGGGTGCAGACAAATGTGTAGTGTGATCAGTTCTAACACTGCTTCGGTTTAATTACCCAAGTTTGAGGTACGCCTTGAAACTGACCCAAATCAACATTTGGTGTTAACTAAATTTTGGAACCGTCTCCTTTAGGGGAGACAAAATTCAATATTAATAATTTTAAGGTTTTCCCTAATTCATCTTAAAGTTATTAAAGACTTTAAGGTTTTTATAAACCAGTAAACAAGAAAAAGCTGCGAAATTGGTTGACCTTTTTTAAATATTTTTATATAAAATTAAAATTTTCCTTTTGAAGCTTAGATTATGGCTTTAATAATGATTATAATGAATTTGTGTTTTATAAAAATTTAGATGTTGAAAAATAAATATTGATGATTATCTACAAGTATAAAATTCGAATGTAAAAAATCCAAATACAAATATAAAAATTAAAAATACAAATATTAATTTTTATTTTTTAAGTTTATTTTCTTCCGAAAACGTTTGAAAAGGCGCTCAATGATGTTCGCAGTTTTTTACGTTTTTCCTGAAAAAATAATTTTAGAACTTTAATTTTTTTAATTACGAAAAAATACATTTATTGTCATTTTTAAATTTCCTTGTTGGTCTGATGATGAGTTTAAATTATTATCTGTTTCCAATGGTTCAAATGGTTGTTTGAAGTTTGAACTTTTTATCGAACTCGCACAATCTGATCGAATCGACGTTCTATCTAGTTTTCCTCGTTCAAATGTTTCATCCGCTATTGAAAATCGATTTAATGATGTTGCTGATTCTTTTTGCGCGCTCTACAATGAATTATCGATTAATTAAATGCGTATAATGGGAATGTTCTTACATCTAATCTGAATCCTGGAGGCATTTGATTTCTCAAATCCATATCAATTGAGAATGCAATCGACTTTCTTGTCGTATCCTTATATTCTGGTACAATATTTTCATCTTTTTTTAATTCTTTATCAATCGCATCGAAAAGACTATCGGTACTTGAGAAAGAATACCTTCTTCTACTCTGAAAAACAAAAAGATCCAATTATTAAAAAAAAAAAAAAAGACTTTTACTTACTCCTCCGACAAGCCCTTCAAAGTACGCAATTTTTGAGATCATTTCGCATTTATTCGCTTCAAGTTCTTCATTTTTCTTTTCTAATTCTTCGATTTTTTGTTTTTGCTCATCAACTTGTTTCTAAATTATTATTTTTAATACCAAATAATACTAAAAAAAAATGCTAAAAACCTTCATTAAAACTACATCACATTCGTATTTTGCTTCAGATTCTAAATATTTCGTTTGAATTATTTCCAAATCTTCTCTACTTTTTGTCAATTCTTTATCGAAGTCCATTTTAACTTTTTGCTAAAGAGGAAAACATTTTTAAACGAAAAAGAAAAAAACCAATTACCAATTGATCTTCTAAAATTTTTATCGTCGTTGTTGATTGTCTCTCTGCATCTTTTGATATCGATTGTTCTCGTTCTAATACAGAATAAACATTTTCTAGCTGAATTTTGATTAATTATGACCACATTTTAATTATAGAAAAATAACCTGAGATTTTAAAGAAGAAATTAAGACCTCTTTTCCGGAAACTTCTGCTTCTAAAATTGTGATTTTCGATTTTGACGCAGTGAGTGATGACATTGCTTTCAAATATCCTTCCTTTTCTTCGTGTTCTGTCACATTTTCTTTTAAATTTGTTTGTTCAAATGATTTTAAAAGGGTTTTCAACATATTTTTTTCGTCTTTTTCCTGGAAAAATTGAGCTTTTCTTTTTAGAAATTGAATTCAAACTCAAAACAATACTGATTGTAATTCTGTCGTTAACCTTTCAATTGTGGTTTCTGCCATTTTTGCTCTCGCTTTTTCCCGTTCAATTTCTAGATTTTTTTGTGCCTTCAATGATTCTAATAATTCTTTATAATTTTTTATTTCTCGCTCTTTTTCTTCTTCTAATTTCTCTTCATTTTTTTTGCTCCAACACAAATCAAGATCTTTTTGCTCGATTATATCCTCCTTTTTTTTGAGCTCTTTAGTTAGTTCAGCAATTGTTGTTTCGGCGTTTGAAAAACAATCAACGAGACGTTCACGATCAGATGATAATAATTTTGTTTGTTTTATTAATTCTTGTTCTGATTGTTGCCATTTCTGAAAATTTGATTTTATATTTTTTTCAAAAAAAATGTGTTGTAATTACATTGTATTCTGCTTCATTTGATTCGCGAGTTTCTCTTAATGATTTTAACATGTTTTCTTTATCCTTTGTTAGCGCATTTAATTTTTCTGACATTTGATTTTTTTCTTTATCTAGTGCTTCAATTTGTCGTTGAGATGCTCGAATCTGCAACTTTTTGAATTTTTTTTTAGTTAAAATGTAGAAATTTCGTTACAATAAGTCGAAATTCCGTTAGCTCGTTTGATAAACATTCATTTTCCAATGTTTTGAGTTCCAATTTTTTCGAATATTCGTCAATTTGTTGTTCTGCTTTCTGGACGTCAAAACGATCATTTTCAACGTTTATTCTGTGATCTGCTATTCTGAAAATAATATTCAAATTGATTAAGGAGAAAACCTTTTATTCCTTTTTACCGTGTTTTAAGATCCCGATTTTCTTTCAGCAACATCGAATTTTCATTTTCTGCTTCTTCTAATTTTATTTCAATCTCATTCAGTTTTTTTGTGAATTGTTTCAGTTCTCTTTCAGCTCGAACAAATCTAAATTTTTTTATTTTTTTTTTAATGGAATTTTGTTTAATAATACTTCATCGTTGGTGAATCAACAATATCAACAATTGGGCTTCTTTTTGCACTATTCGCAATATTTTGCATTCTTCTTGTTGAAGCTGTTGGAGTTGTAAACAATGATTGTTGACGTTTTACTGTTGGAGTAGCCAATCCGATAAATGATATTTTTTCTTCAACTCTCATAAATGACCACCAATCGTCGGCACAATCTTCTTCATACAATTTATCAAAAACTTCAAACTGAAACTAAACAATTTAAAAAGAAATAAATAAATAAAAACCATATGAAGTAAAGCATCATTGTTAAATTTTTTATTTTTTGCCAAATGTTCAAGAACTTTTTTTAACATTTCTGGTTGCATGTTTCGAAGATATTCCAAGTGAAGCGAATAAAACTGAGAATAATTTATACATTTTCAAATGATTTGAAGCATTTTTTACTCACTTTGCAAATTTCCATTAAATTTCCATTTGCTGCATTTTCTGGATCGAGACCTTCTGCCAGTGATAAACTGATAATTTTCAATTTTCTAAACAATGAATTGTAAAAATCAGAGCTCGTTTTGATATCGTTCGATTCAATTTCCCTAGAATTAAAACTATTCAAAATATAAACCTTTAACTTTTAGCTTACATCAAATTAGTAATTAATTTGCCATGTTCGTTCCATAAGTTTACTAAAGAACTTATTGTTTGAAACCCATTTTTTTCTGCAAAAAAGTTGGAAAGATCGAGAAATGCTGCAGCAATTTTAGGGTCAACTACTTCCATTTTTCTGCAAAAAGATAAATTTAAATTTAAAAAAAAAAGAAAATTATCAATTTTTAAAACGAAATGAACAATTTGAAGAAAAAACACAAAATAAATTTCCCGGCGACAATGCTAGTTTTAAACTTTGCCAATTCGCGGGCAAGGTTTCAACAATCTCCGTAGAGCGTGAATGATTCATTATGATTCTTAATTCATATATTCATTCAAGTATGCACAATGTGTGCCCTAAACATGCAAAACTGCATGCGGCAATATTGTCATGCTCCGCCCCTATTATTTTTTTTTAAAACAATTGTTTTTATTTATTTTTATTTTCTAGAAATGCCACCCAAAAAACGATTACGAGGACCAAAATTGCCGCCGGTTTTAGAGGAAAGCACATCGGAAAAAGAAAAAAGTGTGGAAGCAGAAAAAGTTTGATTTTTATTTTCTTTTTAACTTTAAATTTCTCAAATTTTTTAGTCGGAATTAAAACCAAAAATCTTAAAAATCACAAAAACAATCAAGCAAATTGAGCAAAATGACGCCGATTTCGATATAATTGACAAAACGACGACGGTAGTCGAAAAACCGTTGACAATATCGGCAAAAACTGTTTTTGCTCAGAAAACATTGCGGTAAACGAGACAAGAAATTAAAAAAAAAAACACAACAATTTACAGTGAAAATATAACAGCAAGTATTCGTTTAGTTTTTCAAGCAAGAAGCAATTTTTCGGATAATATTCGGATGGGAGCTCAACAATTATTAAATGCCTATAAAAAAGTAAAATAATTAAAACAAAATTTAGAAAAAAAAAACACATTTTAGACAAGTCGAGTTCGAGCTCCAATTGATAAAGAAACATTTTTCAACGAGTTGGATATTCGACTTTGTATGATTGTAAGCAATTTTATTTAACCAATTTTTAAACAAGAATCAATAAAAACAAACCAGTTTCAGATTGAATCGTTATCTGTAATTGAACATCGCGCAAGAGTCCTCAAAATGGTGTGCGAAACGGCGTGCAATTTACTCATTGAAACCGACGACACAACGATTCTCGACTTTTTGGTCAACACATTTTTCGAATGTGTAAGAAATACATTTTTTTTTAGAAATTCCATTTCCATTTTGCAGTGGTCAAAAAGCTCTGAAATTGATGCAAGAACGAATATTGCGTCATTTATTGGTTACTTATTCGAAACTGGAATCTCAAAAAAAAAATCTCCTCAGGATATTGCCATTTTTGATCTTAACACCACCCGAAAATTGTATAGATTTTTGTTGAGATTTGTTAAAGACAAAGTTAGATAAAAACATAAAGTTTCTCGAAAAAAAAAAAACAAATTCAAGGTTCAAGTAAGAGTGGCGGCAATTCGAGCATTTTCAGTAATTCAAAGTATATGGATTCCAAATAATTTTGAAGAAGCAACTGAAATAACACCAAGAGAAGGTTTCTTTTTAATTCAAAAAATCAAATGAAAAAAAAAAACATTTTTTTGTTTCAGTTTTAATGAGATCTTTTCGTGATATTGCTTGGGAATGTCGTTTAGCAGCAATTGAATCATTTATTCCAATAGCTGAACAAGTAACACCAGTGGCAAATCTTGCATTATTTGATAAAAACACAAAAGTAATAAAAAACCACTAAAAACCAAAAAAATCAATAATTTCTACAGGTTCGATGTGTTGCACTAGACAAATTTGGTGGAATGATGCTAAGAGATTCAGACTCATCAGTAAAATTGGACCTGTTATATACTTGTCTCAATGATCATGACGGTAATTTAAAAGTTTCTTTTTAAACGGATTACGTTTTAGATTTCTGCAAGCTGTTCACATTTGAATTTTGTCTGTTTTAAAATGAACATTTTTAGTTAATATTCGAGAAGCAACAAGAGAACTTGTAATCAAAAAATGGATTAAAAGATTGGCAAAAACCTACAAAAAGAAATATGATGAAAAAAATGATGTTGATGAAATAATTGGTTAGGAACAATTTGAAAAAAAAACAAAACAAAAACTGTGATTTTTTCTTTAGAAACTGATGCCAGCGGTCAACCAATGTCAACGATTGAAATGTCACGACCAAATATCACCGGCTATGGATACGCGGCTCAATTCATATCGTGCTATTTTTGTAATATTTTAACAACAGAAGTGAGACAAAACTGATTTTTGAGACAATTACAGTTTTTCATTTATGATTTCAGACAAGAAGTCAAGTAAAATTTGTTATAATGCACGTGTTGGATATGGCACGACAATTATATGATGTCCATTTAGATGAAATGGATGATTTTGCCAGATGTATTTCAGAAGACGTCGTCGATGACAATTTGCAAATCTTCACTAGAAATACATACACTGATATTGCGTATGCCAAGTAAGAAAAATATTCAAATTGAAAAACAAAAAAAAAGCTGAAACTTCTAGATGTGAACTTGAAGTTCGCGTCTCTCTTGTGCTTTTCTGGACAATATTGATTGAATATTTGTCAGAAAGAGGAAGCGACAAGAATAGCGCAATGCACGCAGTCGAACGAATGGCACCAAGAATGGTAAAAATGGCGGATTTAGTGAAAGAGTAAGAGGAAAAAAGAAAAAGAAAATGAATTGAAATTTGTGAATTTTAGAGTATTGATTGATTTCAAACAAATGGAAGAGTCCGAAATGCAAGGATTCAATCGGCCAATTATTGATTGGGAATTATTTTATGATCAGAAATTTGTAAATTAAGCATCAATTTTTATTTGAAAAGACCAAAAACAAAACATTTCAGAGCATTTTACAAAATTTATTAATTGTTTTGAGATATTTGGATCGAGATCCAACTGGAATGTAAGAACTAAAAATTGTCGTCACCTTTTTCTGTCACCACAAAAATGTTTAAATTTCAGGAAATGCTGGAAAAATATACTCGAAGAGATGATTTTCAACATTAATACGCCAAAATCGTTGCTTGACACGGCGATGCAAGATTACGCTGAACACTTTTTCAAAGACGATCCGCAAGCAATTCTTCTGGAGGTTTCTGGACAATTTTCTGATATGATGAATCGAATGACAAAAAGTGAAGAAACAATTCAAAATGAGACGATGTTTATTGGAGCGTCAAAAACAAAAACGGTCACATCAGAAATCAGACAGGTATTCTTTTGAATTTTATTTCAAGATGGAAAAGAAATCTAAAAAAGAAACTTTGACAAAAAAAATACAAAGTTTTTTGTTCAATAGAGCGCACTTTTTTACACAATTTACGATTTTTCTATGTCTACAGACAATTGAAGCAATTGCTGATTATGAGTTAATGGTGTTCAACTCGATGCTCAAAACTGGAATCTTTACAAGTTTCGATGAAATTCTCAAAACCAAATACGAAACATTGGCAATTCAAAAGTTGTCAAGTAAAGTTGTTGAAGAACGAATATGGGCAATGGAATGCGTCGCAATGATCGGAATGATTGATTTGGAAATGATTCGTGACGAGCTGCCAATATGTGCAAATATCGCCGAAATCGACGTGATTTCAGTTAAAGTGATGAGCATTTTTTGTTTTATTTGGAGACGAAAAAATTTGAATAGAAAATTTCTAGAGTTGCTACATTGTTTCAATTGTTGATCTGTGTGTCATTCACGGAACAGACGTTATTCAAGACATTTTGACGAAAAACAAATCGAAAAAAGAGACAAAATCAATTGTTTCAATGATTTGCGACATCATTTTAACAGAAGATGTAAACGTCGTTCTAGAATTTTATAGTTTTTAATTAATTTTTTACAGCCTGAAATCAAAAATTCGGAAATTGTTCTAAAATGCTGTGAAGGATTAGGAAAATTGTTGCTCCATGAAAAAATTGATCCCGATGATGAGCGATGGAGGCGAGCGTTAATCGCACTTTTATCAAGGTTTGAATTAAACAAAAAATGTATAAATTTAAACGTTTTCTTTTCTCTCTTTAAGACTGAATTATAAATTTGATGGAAGATGTGCGGCTAAATTACGAAGTATGATAACAACAATGCTGAAATTCTTTGCATCACTTTCAAGATCGAATCAAATGGCATTGATCAAATGCTTCAAACCATTCTTTACCGAGTGGGATAATAATCCAAATCTGATAGAAAATGCAGGAAGCAGCGAACACATTTATCAACGATTGTGTCGGTGTGCAGCGTTGTTTGTAATTCTCACCAGACACTCGCTGCTGTTGCCAAGTCAACAAAAAGTAAGAAAAAAAAATGAAAGGAAGAAAAAAAACATAGAAAACAAATTTATTTAAGGAAAAACCATGTCATATTGATTTATTATCGGATGCCTTTGCTGAATTAACAGGGGATCAAGAAAGTAGCGCGTCGAATTATTATAGTGAAGTAAAAAAACAAGAAAAAAAGACGAATTGATTTTAAACAGAATAAATTGGTAACTTTTTTTTTTGTAGATAATGTCATGGATTGAGCTGGATTCGATATGTAAAACAGATCTTGGAAAAATATTAGAAGACTTGAACGATTTGGTTGATGTAAGAAATTCATAGAAAAAAAGAAATTTAAATAGAAAAAGAAACAATTTTCAGATGTATGAAGAAGATGATTCAAAAGGACGATTAAGTGAATTGAAAAAGCTGAAAAAACGAATATTAAAAAAATTGGGAATGGAAAAAAATGCCGAAGAAATTGATATTGAAATAAAACAAGAAGTGATCGAAGAAGGAGAAGATCATCTGATTCTTGAACAATCGGCAACTATAAAAAAATCGAAAAGAAATGTTGGAAGATCAGCGATTAAAGTGAGTGGTTTTTATATTAAAAACCAAATTAAAACATTTATTGATTTATTGATTTATTGATTTATTGATTTATTGATTTATTGATTTATTGATTTATTGATTTTAGACACCATCGACAGCACAAAAAAAGAATGTTGTTGAAGAAATTCGGAATTTGATCGATTCACCAATTCGAGAGAAGATCCAGAAAAGTTTGTAAATCTTTTTTTGTAAAAATGGTCAGATTTTGTATTTATTTTAAGAATCAGTTCGGCAAACAACGGAAAAAAAAAGAGGAGCAGCTCGAAAATTGAAAATGTCAGCAAATTGATCAGATATTCGATTTATTACTTGACTTGATCTCGTTGTTTTTATCTGTAAATTATTAACAAGAATCCTCTTAAACGGGTTTTTATCACTAATTTATATTTTTAATTAACTATTTTGGATACTTGTAAAATATTTGATAAATTAAAATGACAAAAAACTAATTTTTATTTGTAAAATTATCAATGAATCCCCTTAAAATTTCCTCATCTTTGCCGCTTCTGTGAATCATCAACGAGAATCACAGATTTTTTGAATGAGTTTACTTAAATTATTTGAGCTTGGAAAAGTTGATTGCATGGAAGACTCTTTTCTTGTTTTTTTTTACCTGTTAATTTCTTGTTACCTTAAAACTCAACCAAGTCTTGGAATGATTTCGTATCGTCGTGTGAGGAAAGATCACGATTTTATCGAAATTAAAACGGATTTATCAAATCTAAAAAATCCTTTTTGTCGACACGAATCTCTGATCACAGTTCTTCCCAGACCCTCAAAAAGCTCGGATCATTCTCTGATTCGGTCAGGGTTTTGGAAAGTCTTCACTGATTTTTATCGATTATTCGATCAAATTTCGAAGATGTCACTGCTCCCCGGGGATTCAATCCTTCTTCAGATGACAATTCTTCTGTGTGTGTTTCAACAAGGAATTGCCAAGATGAAACAAAATTGATGCGAAATTCATTTGACGGCGGCGATTCATTCCAAAGTTGGATGCGGTGTTTGTCGAATTTCAATCCGCTTCAAGAAAAAAGCTCAACAAAAGACCAAATTCAAATTTGAAAGCCGTGAAGACATTGAATTGAGCCGATTGGGGAGAATTTGTCGAGTACCTTCGCCGTTCCACCGTCAATTCCTTCCGATTCTGTTTTAAGCTCAATTTTCTTCTTTTTTTGGAAAAAAAACGGAATTTCAAGTTTGAGCAACGAAAAAGTCAAAGTACACAATCTTTTGACCGCTACAGTAGGACGGTCATTTTTCGAGTTGGAGATTTAAAAATTGGTTTGAAAGTTTCCCAAAAGTTTGGAATTAACGAGAATTCTAACAATTCAGAAATTAAAAAAGAAAAATAAAATTTGAAGTGAAAAGAAATTTTCAGTTTTCCTTTGAAAAAAAAAGGAAGGGAAAATTCAGAATAATTTTTAGAAAATTTGAACCGAAAAAAAGCAGTGTTGAATAATATTTAAAAGAGGAATAAATTCTTTTTGAAAATAAGAAAAACATTTTTTTTGTACAGGAAAACTTTTATTTAAACAAAAACTTGAATCATTAAAACAAAAATTTAAAAAAGAAAAGAAAAAAAAACAATCAAAATACAACACAAAGAAAATGAAAAAAATAAGCGATAAAGCAATATTTACACATTATTTTGATTTATATTCATTACCAAGCGTCAAAAATACCCGATTTTTGTGTTTAAAAGACTAAATTTTGCTTTTTTAATGAATAGAAACCAAATTGTGCACCGTTGAAAATTTGACAGAAAATAATGAAGAAAATAAGAAAAACACAATTGAGACCCGGTGAAAAAAGTGGCAAAAACTTATTTTTTGTAAGAAAAATTATTAAAAATCACATTAATTTCAGCAATGCGGATAAATCACGTACTTTTGGTCCTGTCGAAATGTTGGATCTTGGTGTCTGCTGCTGATTCCCATTTCGTTGTTTTCGACAAACTTTTGATATTGTTGGACGACGTGGTGCCATTGGTTTTTGAGGAATCACCATTTTTCGCCCAAAAACTCTTTTGACTTGTTCTTTTGAAGTTCCAAATAGATTTCGTCTTATAATTTCTGATGATCTAAATACTGATCTTCTTGGTGTCACCGTTTCAGAAGCCATCTGAGCATTGCTGTTCATTTCGTCAAATCCTTGTGGCAACGCTGAAATTATTTGAATATTAACTGGAAAAAAAACGTTTTAAGATACAAACCTGGCAACATTTCAGTTTCTGGCTCTGATGCTTCCTCATTTTCACTGTAATCCGAATCGTCGAAATTGATTCGCGGAATTGGCAGATTGCCAAGTCGAAATGGTGAAACATTTTGATGATTTCGAACTTTTATCAATTCCGGTGACAATTGGTTATTTGGATCGATGATGTTATGAAGCCGCGATTGTCGTCTTTTGACGTATGGAGCCCGACAGGCGTCACTTTTGCCTAATTGGTGACGAGCTGAAATTAAAATTATGAGTTTAACACATTTTGAAGGTGTTGGGTGTTGATTGATCAGGTGTTAGGCTGAGAAACAATCTTCCCTTTCATTTTATCGCACATTAAATTATTTTTGTCACATTTTGTTTTTGGTTTTCACACATTCGCAGATTACAAAAAATGTTTTAAATTTTGCAATAATTATCGAAAAGTTCAAAAATAAAAAAATATCGCTGATTATCATTATTTTCAATAGGAAGCTTGGATTTTTTAAATAAAAAAAAAAAAGAAAAAAAATCAAATTAATTAGTTTTGAGCTTATACAAAAACAAGAAATTACCTGGACTTTTTGGGATCTGATTTTCATCAACCGAAATTGACATAGCCGCTGATCTTCTTTTCGTCAATTTTCCAGCTCGAATAGCCGATGAAGACGACGATGATGATGACATCATTTGAATATTTGGATCACTAGAATTGAGACGAATAAAAAAGAAATGAAATGATTTTTGACTTTTTCTTCCTATTCATTCTACATTTATAGCATTTCGAAAGTTGGGCGGAGCATTCGTGATTTTTCAATCATTAATCCCGCCCCCAAACATTTTTTGGTGGTGGTGGTGGTGATGATGGATTGATTGACACGTGTTGCGAGAGGCAAGAAATGTTTTCTTTGTTTTTTTGACACTTTTTATTAAAAAAGCGGCTACATTCATGACATTTTTTACAATTTCATGATTTAAATAGCTCTTATTTATGCGCGTGTTTTTGTTCCGACAAGAGCTCTTTGAATTTGAAAGAAGAAGAAGAAGAAGGAAGATTCAACTTGTCACAAATTTAATTTATTATGACATTCAACTTTACGGGTTTTCATGCGTTTCAAGTTTCAATGGTAAACAAATTATTCAAAATTAATGTAAAAAGAAACAAAAAAACTAAAATTTTCATAATTTTACAATTTTAAATAAGTTTTGAATTATTTTGTTTACATCGAAACGTTTTCAAATCACAAAATAATCGAATTCTGTTTTAAAAAATATTTGAAAAAGTTAAACATTACATTTGGCATCCTATGGATCTTGAAAAGCTAAATTGGAACATGAATATAAGATTCCACTTGATTTTTCACTGAAATTTTTACTATTTGATAGAGCAAAGTTTTTATAAAAATGAGAAAAAATTCAATAGAAACAAAAAAAAGAAAGAACAAGCATTGTTTGGAAATTTCTGTTCAGAGGACTTAGTAACAAAAAAAGAAAAACATGGGCTTAATCAGAAGTTTATTCCCTATTAAATGGAATTCATTTTAGTCGTTTAAAAAAATCTGGTGGCGATAACCTGGGTTTCCTCTGTGAGATTTAATTTTTTTACAAATTTTAAATCCGGCAAAATTACGTTTAATATTGTAAAAAGCCAAAAAATGGTTACAAAATGAAAAAAGATTTTTTAATTTTTTAAAAACAACTTTTTAATCGTGGCGAGACAATTTCAAGTTTGGATTGGGAACAATTTAACCTCTGTTAATAAATATTTTTCAAAAATATATTAAATAAATATTCAAGAAAATGTTTTATTTTAAACCCGATTTAAAAAAATAAAAAAAATGGTACAAATTTGTCGATTGAAGTGTATAATTAAATTGAAAAGAAGAAGACAATTTTTTCGAAACATTTAAGCTGGTGCATTACCCATTACGTACTTTCCAAATTACCGTACTCTTCCCTAAAAAAAAATTTGGGACCACATGACCATGTTAAAAGCATCTTTCTACTTCGTTTTAACATATAATTGATTTTTTTTTTGATTTTTGACCCTTTTAATTTCTTTATTTGATTCTGCATTTCTTAAATCACTTTGCCGAGCATGTGGATTTGAGTGGAATTGTTGGTGATGATGGTTTTTTGGCATTCCATATTGGCTTCTAAATTTTCTCATTGCGTTGGTTTGTGGACAGCGAGGTGACAAGTTCTATGTGTTGTTGTGAATCGGTTTATTAGGCAGGTGATGATACTACGAACCAATAATGACTTGTCCCTCTAAAGTTGGTTGCTTCGAGGCGGCCCCATGACTCCAAGGGGGGGGGGGGGGAGGATGCGAGCATTGTGCGGCTTGGTGGAAGCATTGGAAAGGTTGATAAATCCGTTTCAATTTGTTTTTCGAATGAAGAATAATCCATTCGGTATCCAGGCTTCCTTCCTTATTTTGAATAACGTACAAAGTGGGCGGAGCTATTCTTTTCTTTGGTAGAAATGGTTTGGATAAGACAAATCTTTTTTTTTAAGAAGTTTTCTTACTTCGGATAACAGATCGGAGGCGTTGAGATCTTTTCAATATATCTTCGTGGAAGTTTATCGCATTCGGATTGCATTGGTTCAAATTAGGGAAAAGATGGCTGAACTTGTCGACCAGAAGGGGGTGAATTGGGTAGTCGTGATTGGTTGAGAATGCAACTGTGGTGAGTATCGTGCAGTTGTCTCAGAAGGTGAAGCGTTATTTGCCTTCTAGCTTCGTCTTTTAGCGTTGATAGAAGGTAGTGGAATTTTGTTACTTCCGGTTGATGGTTGATCATTGATGTGAAAAACTCAAAATAACTTTGGAATCGTACGTAGTCATCTTCAAAAGATTGGCTTATTTCTTCGAACTCGGGGTATTCCACTGTCATTTTTGAGTTTTTTTTTTCGATGAAGCTCAATGGATATGTGGTACAATTGATGAAGATTGCTGACTACCTCGCTTCTTTTTCGAACTGTGACGCTGTAGCCGGCCGGCAAGTCGACTTTTGTTGTCTTCCATTTCTTTCAGTTCTACAGGATCGGAGTTGATGATGGGTTTCCATTGTTGCTCAAATGGTTCAACGCGCGAGGCTTCCTGACGGATTCGTTGAGCAATGTCCTCGAGTCATTCTTCAAGCATGGCTTTTTTCAGTTCTGGGTTCTTCGATGAGCTTCTGGGCGAGTTCGATCGCTTCTACTATTCGATGTGATAGTCTTATATGGCTTCTGATTTTTCCACTTTTTGACGAACTCATTGTTACCGGTGTATTTCGCCGAAATCTTAGAAAGATTTTGCAAAATTTTATGTTCAAACTTCACAAGAAAAGGTGAAGTTGGCTCCAAATTGAAGCATGACCAAACGTCAATGTAACGACGTAGTAAAAATCAGAACCCTAATAGCCACATTATCTGTAAGAGGTTCAGCAACGGAAAATTGCTGATTACAAACTTTAAAAATAGAAAATTATAATTTTAAATTATGGAATATTTAAAGGGACATCTAAAACATTTTTAAAAACAATTTCAACGTTTAACATTTTCAAAAAAATCTAAAAATGAAAAAACTTCGTTAGCTTCTTTAACCTGAAGGTTTTCCTCGCGGGCCCAAAACACCTCCCTGTTAAGCCGAATCTCATCAATAATTCGATCCGCAGCCCAAAACACCTCCCATTTAAGCCGAATCTCATCAATAATTCGATCCGCGGCCCAAAACACCTCCCATTTAAGCCGAATCTCATCAATAATTCGATCCGCGGCCCAAAACACCTCCCATTTAAGCCGAATCTCATCAATAATTCGATCCGCAGCCCAAAACACCTCCCTGTTAAGCCGAATCTCATCAATAATTCGATCCGCGGCCCAAAAACACCTCCCTTTTAAGCCGAATCTCATCAAAAATTCGATCCACGGCCCAAAACACCTCCCTGTTAAGCCGAATCTCATCAATAATTCGATCCGCAGCCCAAAACACCTCCCATTTAAGCCGAATCTCATCAAAAATTCGATCCACGGCCCAAAACACCTCCCTGTTAAGCCGAATCTCATCAATAATTCGATCCGCAGCCCAAAACACCTCCCATTTAAGCCGAATCTCATCAATAATTCGATCCGCAGCCCAAAACACCTCCCATTTAAGCCGAATCTCATCAAAAATTCGATCCGCGGCCCAAAAACACCTCCCTTTTAAGCCGAATCTCATCAATAATTCGATCCGCGGCCCAAAAACACCTCCCTTTTAAGCCGAATCTCATCAATAATTCGATCCGCGGCCCAAAAACACCTCCCTTTTAAGCCGAATCTCATCAATAATTCGATCCGCGGCCCAAATCACCTCCCATTTAAGCCGAATCTCTTCAATAATTCGATCCGCGGCCCAAAACACCTCCCGCTTAAGCCGAACGGTTATTTTTTTTATTTATTAAAACCATCAATTTCGTCACAATTTTTGCTAAAACATATGTTTTACGACGTTTTGAACCTTGTCAATCGGCAAAATCAAAGAATCACCTTCATTTCACCTTTATATTCACCAAAAAATCCGCGCAAAATGAAGGGGAAAAAAAAGCGAGAGAGAGAGAGAAAGGGGAAGAGGAGCCACTTATTCCGACGAGTTTGGACAAGGCGGCAGCAGCAGCAGCAGCAGCAGCAGGCAGCCGCAGCTGTTCAGGTTGGCAAAAGTGCTTTTATTTAAATTCAAGGCAACAAAGCTGTTAATATTACAATGTTTGATAATATTGACACAAAGCACAAAATAGAAAATTGATCAAATTGAATTAAAAACCCGAAATTATTGATTTTTCCAATTTTTTTTTAAATTGGCAGGCCTAAATTTCTCAAACTTTGTATTTGATCGTTGCTCAAATGTTGTTGCTCCTCCTCAATTGGCGCTGACAAAAAAAAGTTGGGCGGGGAAATCGTCAAAAGCTCACCGTTGTGCTTCTCAAACTTCACCTTGCCCTCCAGCGATTCTTTGTTGATTTTGCCGGCGACCAGCACCCAAACACCATTAAAAATGAAGGGTTTCGAGCGGAAATTGATCTGGAAAAAATTCTAGATGAAAAAGCAGCGAACATCGAGCCCGACACCACCTCAGTCTCGTGCTCCTCAACATTTTCAAGAAGAAGCGGAATGTTGACGCCAGTTCGACAAAATGTCTGGAAAAAAACACAACAGATTTTTGCCTGAGATCGGATTTGATAAAATCTCTGGAGAGACAGATTCGATCGTGTGTTCGATGATTAAAATCTAACCATGTCAAACACTGATCGAATCTTCGTTTCCTTGACCATTTTCATTTTGAATCAAGTGAAAACTTCTTTTTTTTTTTTTTTGGGTTTTCATTAAAAAAAAAGCTTTTTTTCTCGTCTTTTCAACTCACCAATGGCATTTTGTGTTGATCGACGAAATTCGAGAATCGTTGACGACGTTCCGAGTGTGGAGCATGCTCGAATTGCGAAAATTTCGCGTCGGTGACGTGGCAGAGCTGTGATAGGAAATGATCGGACTCGAATATTGATTGTTGATCATCGACGACGCGCTTCATTGTTTTGAGTTTTGCATTCTATTTTTCTTGCTGCCAACCAACCACACGGTTTGTCTCACCGAACAGACGGCGACAAACTGTTCAAGCTCCGCCCACTTTTATTTTAGCTTCGATTAGAGAAAAAGAGAGAGTGAGAGAGAGAGACAAAAGTTTTTATCAACTTTTTCTTCCTTTTTATTAAAAAAAAATCATTATTTGAATGAAAATTTGAATATTTTTGAGTGCCGGATAAGGAATAACATTAGAGCGCACATTCCTCTTTTCTTTTATTTGATGAACAAACAATTTAAATTGAAGTTTTATTATTGATCGAAACAATCAAATGATGGAAAATTAAGTTTGATGAACACATTCGCAATTTTTACATCCACAATTTCCAGCACAATCGGCTGAAAAACAGAATATTTTTAATTCGTTTCGAGACCCAAACCTGGACAACATTTTTTCGATTCTGAAGTTTTACAGCAAAATTCCTTTGAGCAGTCGCAATTTTTACATCCACAATTTCCAGCACAATCGGCTGAAAAAAGAAAGAAAAACAGAATATTTTTGATTCGTTGCGAGACCCAAACCTGGACAACATTTCTTCGATTCTGAAGTTTTACAGCAAAATTCCTTTGAGCAGTCGCAATTTTTACATCCACAATTTCCAGCACAATCGGCTGAAAAACAGAATATTTTTAATTCGTTGCGAGACCCAAACCTGGACAACATTTCTTCGATTCTGAAGTTTTACAGCAAAATTCCTTTGAGCAGTCGCAATTTTTACATCCACAATTTCCAGCACAATCGGCTGAAAAAAACAGAATATTTTGAATTCGTTGCGAGACCCAAACCTGGACAACATTTTTTCGATTCTGAAGTTTTACAGCAAAATTCCTTTGAGCAGTCGCAATTTTTACATCCACAATTTCCAGCACAATCGGCTGAAAAAAACAGAATATTTTTGATTCGTTGCGAGACCCAAACCTGGACAACATTTCTTCGATTCTGAAGTTTTACAGCAAAATTCCTTTGAGCAGTCGCAATTTTTACATCCACAATTTCCAGCACAATCGGCTGAAAAAAACAGAATATTTTTGATTCGTTGCGAGACCCAAACCTGGACAACATTTTTTCGATTCTGAAGTTTTACAGCAAAATTCCTTTGAGCAGTCGCAATTTTTACATCCACAATTTCCAGCACAATCGGCTGAAAAAAACAGAATATTTTTAATTCGTTGCGAGACCCAAACCTGGACAACATTTCTTCGATTCTGAAGTTTTACAGCAAAATTGTTTGGATTCGTTCATTTTTTAATTTTGATCAAATCTGAATTTTTTCTTCGTTTTTATATTTGAAAAATCAAACTTTGAACATTTTATTTTTCAAATTTTCTTATCATTTTTTTGGCCAAATTAAATCACAAACTAGAAAATTTCAAAAATTTTTAAAAATCTTAAAAAAATCATAAAAAATACGAAAATTTTTTATTTTTTTATTTATTTTTATTCAAATTTTTAAATTTCTTTTTTAAATTTTCAAAAAAATTCCAATTTTCAGCAAAATTTCAGATTTTTTTTCATTTTTTATAGTTTGTGATATCACAAATTTCCTTTTCCACATTTTTTTTTCGCCTTTTTTTTTGTTGATAAAAAACATGTTTTTTTCCAATTTTTGTTCAAAAATTGTTTTCTCAGCAATTTTTTAGTTCTCAAAAAAAAAAAAAAAAAAAATTGTTGGAAAATTGAATAAAAATTGGGAATAAACGAGAAGGAGGAGGTGGATTAACGTTTTCAAAAAATCTGAAATTAATCCCGTTTTTGAATTTATGGAAAAAAAAGGAAAAAATCAATGTCAATTATTTGAAATAATAGAAATATTTTAAAATAAAATTCAAAATCAATTATTAAAACAATTAAAAAAATGTCAAGAAGGACACTGAGAAATGTTATTGCGAAGGCGCCAAAATAGTGGAGAATTGCCATGGACCAACCACATACAACATAAATAGCCGAGCAAAAGAAGCATTTCTCAGTACTTTTCATTCATTTCTTATTTTTTTTTTCTATTTTTTATTATTTTAAATCAAAGTTCTCTCTCTCTCATCACAACATACATATTCCCTCCTTCAATTTGGAGCATCGATCATGAGCTCTTCAGAAAAGTCGAGTTAGTTCTATCAGTCAGTAAGATCAGAAAAACATCAAATTATAGCAAAAATCCGAATGAAGAAGTAGGACCAAGAAATAACGATCAGAATTACGGAAAAAATCAACACGACCGACAGAGACGATCGCAGAAGGATTCTACAGATGCAACAAAGGATCCACTGGAATGATGACGTGCAAGTCAAACCACAGACCAGTGATTGGAATGGTGAAATGTTCAACGGAATACAACTCAGCAAAATAATCGAAATAAAATTTCAGTGTCATCCTACGCAATATACAAACAGCTCGCATTGTTCGAGACAACAATCTGAAGAAGAAGAAAGATGATCAGAGTGATCAGAGAGAAAATCATAAAACAGGCAGACAAAACTCTAAAAACGATCGACAAGATTCGAGATGCAACGGAATTCTCAAAATCAATGTTAAGCGACAAAGAACGAAAGAAAAAGAAGAAAACCTGGAAATCAAATTGAAAAACATGGACGATATAATAGATTCGGTACTATTCGGTACTACCTTTTTTTAATTGTTTTAATAATTGATTTTGAATTTTATTTTAAAATATTTCTATTATTTGAAATAATTGACATTGATTTTTTCCTTTTTTTTTCCATAAATTCAAAAACGGGATTAATTTCAGATTTTTTTAAAACGTTAATCCACCTCCTCCTTCTCGTTTATTCCCAATTTTTATTCAATTTTCCAACAATTTTTTTTTTTTTTTTTTTTTTTGAGAACTAAAAAATTGCTGAGAAAACAATTTTTGAACAAAAATTGGAAAAAAACATGTTTTTTATCAACAAAAAAAAAGGCGAAAAAAAAATGTGGAAAAGGAAATTTGTGATATCACAAACTATAAAAAATGAAAAAAAATCTGAAATTTTGCTGAAAATTGGAATTTTTTTGAAAATTTAAAAAAGAAATTTAAAAATTTGAATAAAAATAAATAAAAAAATAAAAAATTTTCGTATTTTTTATGATTTTTTTAAGATTTTTAAAAATGTTTGAAATTTTCTAGTTTGTGATTTAATTTGGCCAAAAAAATGATAAGAAAATTTGAAAAATAAAATGTTCAAAGTTTGATTTTTCAAATATAAAAACGAAGAAAAAATTCAGATTTGATCAAAATTAAAAAATGAACGAATCCAAACAATTTTGCTGTAAAACTTCAGAATCGAAGAAATGTTGTCCAGGTTTGGGTCTCGCAACGAATCAAAAATATTCTGTTTTTTTCAGCCGATTGTGCTGGAAATTGTGGATGTAAAAATTGCGACTGCTCAAAGGAATTTTGCTGTAAAACTTCAGAATCGAAAAAATGTTGTCCAGGTTTGGGTCTCGCAACGAATCAAAAATATTCTGTTTTTTTCAGCCGATTGTGCTGGAAATTGTGGATGTAAAAATTGCGACTGCTCAAAGGAATTTTGCTGTAAAACTTCAGAATCGAAGAAATGTTGTCCAGGTTTGGGTCTCGCAACGAATCAAAAATATTCTGTTTTTTTCAGCCGATTGTGCTGGAAATTGTGGATGTAAAAATTGCGACTGCTCAAAGGAATTTTGCTGTAAAACTTCAGAATCGAAAAAATGTTGTCCAGGTTTGGGTCTCGCAACGAATCAAAAATATTCTGTTTTTTTCAGCCGATTGTGCTGGAAATTGTGGATGTAAAAATTGCGACTGCTCAAAGGAATTTTGCTGTAAAACTTCAGAATCGAAGAAATGTTGTCCAGGTTTGGGTCTCGCAACGAATTAAAAATATTCTGTTTTTCAGCCGATTGTGCTGGAAATTGTGGATGTAAAAATTGCGACTGCTCAAAGGAATTTTGCTGTAAAACTTCAGAATCGAAGAAATGTTGTCCAGGTTTGGGTCTCGCAACGAATCAAAAATATTCTGTTTTTTTCAGCCGATTGTGCTGGAAATTGTGGATGTAAAAATTGCGACTGCTCAAAGGAATTTTGCTGTAAAACTTCAGAATCGAAAAAATGTTGTCCAGGTTTGGGTCTCGCAACGAATTCAAAATATTCTGTTTTTTTCAGCCGATTGTGCTGGAAATTGTGGATGTAAAAATTGCGACTGCTCAAAGGAATTTTGCTGTAAAACTTCAGAATCGAAGAAATGTTGTCCAGGTTTGGGTCTTGCAACGAATCAAAAATATTCTGTTTTTTTCAGCCGATTGTGCTGGAAATTGTGGATGTAAAAATTGCGACTGCTCAAAGGAATTTTGCTGTAAAACTTCAGAATCGAAAAAATGTTGTCCAGGTTTGGGTCTCGCAACGAATTCAAAATATTCTGTTTTTTTCAGCCGATTGTGCTGGAAATTGTGGATGTAAAAATTGCGACTGCTCAAAGGAATTTTGCTGTAAAACTTCAGAATCGAAGAAATGTTGTCCAGGTTTGGGTCTCGCAACGAATTCAAAATATTCTGTTTTTTTCAGCCGATTGTGCTGGAAATTGTGGATGTAAAAATTGCGACTGCTCAAAGGAATTTTGCTGTAAAACTTCAGAATCGAAGAAATGTTGTCCAGGTTTGGGTCTCGCAACGAATTAAAAATATTCTGTTTTTCAGCCGATTGTGCTGGAAATTGTGGATGTAAAAATTGCGACTGCTCAAAGGAATTTTGCTGTAAAACTTCAGAATCGAAGAAATGTTGTCCAGGTTTGGGTCTCGCAACGAATCAAAAATATTCTGTTTTTTTCAGCCGATTGTGCTGGAAATTGTGGATGTAAAAATTGCGACTGCTCAAAGGAATTTTGCTGTAAAACTTCAGAATCGAAAAAATGTTGTCCAGGTTTGGGTCTCGCAACGAATTCAAAATATTCTGTTTTTTTCAGCCGATTGTGCTGGAAATTGTGGATGTAAAAATTGCGACTGCTCAAAGGAATTTTGCTGTAAAACTTCAGAATCGAAGAAATGTTGTCCAGGTTTGGGTCTCGCAACGAATCAAAAATATTCTGTTTTTTTCAGCCGATTGTGCTGGAAATTGTGGATGTAAAAATTGCGACTGCTCAAAGGAATTTTGCTGTAAAACTTCAGAATCGAAAAAATGTTGTCCAGGTTTGGGTCTCGCAACGAATTCAAAATATTCTGTTTTTTTCAGCCGATTGTGCTGGAAATTGTGGATGTAAAAATTGCGACTGCTCAAAGGAATTTTGCTGTAAAACTTCAGAATCGAAGAAATGTTGTCCAGGTTTGGGTCTTGCAACGAATCAAAAATATTCTGTTTTTTTCAGCCGATTGTGCTGGAAATTGTGGATGTAAAAATTGCGACTGCTCAAAGGAATTTTGCTGTAAAACTTCAGAATCGAAGAAATGTTGTCCAGGTTTGGGTCTTGCAACGAATCAAAAATATTCTGTTTTTCAGCCGATTGTGCTGGAAATTGTGGATGTAAAAATTGCGACTGCTCAAAGGAATTTTGCTGTAAAACTTCAGAATCGAAGAAATGTTGTCCAGGTTTGGGTCTCGCAACGAATTCAAAATATTCTGTTTTTTTCAGCCGATTGTGCTGGAAATTGTGGATGTAAAAATTGCGACTGCTCAAAGGAATTTTGCTGTAAAACTTCAGAATCGAAGAAATGTTGTCCAGGTTTGGGTCTCGCAACGAATCAAAAATATTCTGTTTTTTTCAGCCGATTGTGCTGGAAATTGTGGATGTAAAAATTGCGACTGCTCAAAGGAATTTTGCTGTAAAACTTCAGAATCGAAAAAATGTTGTCCAGGTTTGGGTCTCGAAACGAATTAAAAATATTCTGTTTTTCAGCCGATTGTGCTGGAAATTGTGGATGTAAAAGTTGCGAATGTGTTCATCAAACTTAATTTTCCATCATTTGATTGTTTCGATCAATAATAAAACTTCAATTTAAATTTTTTGTTCATCAAATAAAAAAAAAGAGGAATGTGCGCTCTAATCTTATTCCTTGAGCGGTATTCAAAAATTTTATTCAAAGAAAAAAAGAAGAAAAAAAAAGCGGTAATTTGAAAAAAAAAACGAAAGTTTCAAGGCGTTGATAAAAACTTTTTAAAAATCTAAAAAAAAATCTAAAATTTCAAAAGCAACAAACAGCGTTTGGACCCGAAAGGTTTCGCGACGATGAAAATTGATTGTTTCCTATTCTTCGGCTTCTTCTTCTTCAGCTTCAGCTTCATCCTCATCCCATTCTTCATCTTCTTCCTCCTCCTCCTCTTTTTCTTTTTCCTCCACTTTTTCAGGTTTTGGAAGATTTATTGTCGCTGATTCTATGACCTCAAAAAATCGATAATCGATTTGTTTGTTTTTTGTGGAAAATTATCAGAAGAGAAAATAGTGGGGGTGGGTGGGGAGAATAATTCGTGCGGGGGTGGAGTGGGACTGGAATTTTTGTTCTGGAACATACGTTGAAATTGGATTTTATTCTTATATTAAGCTCGCAATATTGGGCATTTTTAGTCTGGAAAATGGTGAAAAAATATCGCGAGAAAAAAAATTATTGATTTATCGATTTTTTTTTTTGGCTGAAAAAACATTTCCTTACCTCCTCTTCCTTTTCTTTTTCCTCCACTTTTGTCTCGACTTTCACTGATGTTCCTTCGTCTTCAGCTTCATCTTCAGCTTCATCCTCATCCGCCCATTCCTCATCTTCCTCCCCCTCATCTGCTTCGTCCTCGTCTGCTTCTTTATTTTTGTCTGCCGTCGTCGTCGTCGTCGCGTCACCGTTTTTACTCGCGTTTGTCGCTGCCTCGTCGCTATTTTCTACATTTTTTTGGCGATTTCTACTATTTTCTGCGTTTTCTTTGTTGTTCTCGTTAGTTGTGGCATTTGACTCCTGCAAAAATTTGAAAAATCTTTCTTTCTTTTTTTTTTGCAAAACTGCGGCACACTTTTTTGTTCAAATTGAGAATAATTTAAAAGTGGGCGGGGTTTTTGTTTTTATTTTTTTTGAAATAAGATAGAATTATTTGGGCATTTGCGGCAAGTTTTGTTTCAAAAAAAAAAAAAATTGATTATGCAAAACTGCGGCACACTTTTTCCGGCAATTTTTTTTTTTGGAAATTTTTTGAATAAAGTTAAGGAAATTGTTAGTCTACCAGCTTTTGGTTTGTTGAACATTTCCGCCACACATTTATTAGCATCAACCACTCGAATACGGTTACCCTGGAATAATTTGCCACAGCTTTTTTCTTCTTGGTTAGGATAAATCCACACAACAACAGTAACCACAACAACAAAAACAACAAATCGGTGTGGTGCGTGGGCGGCACAAACTTACAATTGTTTCTGGAAGAAGACGCAAAAATTGTGCAATTGTGTCCTCTTCAACGGACGTGTCGAAATCTTCGTAATCCTGAAAATTGAAGTTGTAGTGTTGTAGGTGTCAACACGGAGCATTGTTGAACAAAAAAATGTGTTTTGCAAAAAGATTGTATTTGTCTTTGTTTTTGAGACGATGCTCCGTAATTACATGAAATATTCAAGGGAACTATAAACGACGCTCTTCGTTGACAGAGAATTTTTTAAAAACTGGATTTTTTGTTTTCTACGAAATTTGAAAACAAGGTTCCGGGTTTACGCGTAAAAGCTTTGACAAAATAATTTCAAGTCCTACATTTTTTTCTTATTTTTTCTCATTTTTTAATTAAAAAACATTGACTACGATGCTCCTCTTTTTCAAGTAAATTGTTCAAAACAAGAAATATTGACAACGATGCTTCGTTTTTACATCCAAATAAAAAAATGGGACGATGCTCCGCGGTTACGATAAGATTTGTAGAAAGATAAATCAGTTCAACTATTTTTTTTTTGAACATAACAACCCAACCAAAAAAAAACGATGCTCCGTGTTTACAAAACCCAAGTTTACCCCAAGATATTCATCATTATAAAAAAACTGCGGTGGCAAAATTGGCTGTCGACCATCCTGGTTTTCTTTTTTCGCATTTTCTCTCATGAATTTTCGATCTTCAGCTTTTTCGGGTTTTGTGATGTCGATGTGATCGAATGGAATGCCGAGTCCATCAAGGATCATCAAAGTTCGTTGAACTCTGTATTTTGTCTGGAAAAGAAGTTTTTTTTGTTTTTCAGAATCAAATTTTTTAAGAAGCCGACATTTCACGGGTTTAGCATCTTTTCGTATTTCTAATCGGAAAAATCAAAATTTTGGGATTTATTTTTAAAAATCAATAATGCATTATCGCCCCGCCCCCTCCTCTTCTGCTGTCTCTAATTCAAAAAGTTTAAAAAAAAACCTCTGGGTTGGCTGTCGCACTTGCCACGTAGACTTTCAACGGAGCCATCGATAACTGTTTGTTTAGCACGGCTTTTGGCTCTGCAAAAATGTACGTTTTGAAATCATCGTCACGCCGGAGTGTCGTCGTAAAAAAAGGGCATTTGGTCAGAAAAAGGA
This sequence comes from Caenorhabditis drosophilae, assembly GCA_963572285.1. Classification (NCBI taxonomy): domain Eukaryota; kingdom Metazoa; phylum Nematoda; class Chromadorea; order Rhabditida; family Rhabditidae; genus Caenorhabditis; species Caenorhabditis drosophilae. The sequence continues at coordinate 6,238,785 of OY751560.1, read as the reverse complement.
GAAAAAAATTGGAGAAATGGCACCAAGTCAACAATTCAGCGAAATGTGAAAAAAGATGGGAGGAGGTTGAGAGAACATTAGAATAACGGAGAGGTGTCAGACAACCAAAATAGATTGGTCCGTCTTTCTTTTTCTCTCTCTCTCCTCTCTCTCTCTCTCTCTCTCTCTCTCTCTCTCTCTGAATTAAAGTCTCTCGGAGCAAGTTTTCAAAAAAAAAATCGAGAGAGAGAGAGAGAGAGAGAGAGAGAGAGAGAGAGAGAAGCAAGAATAGAAGAAAAGAGCGCCACTTGACATGTCTTCGTCTCTCAATAGTCAGTGTTCGTCAACTCAACGCTGTTGTGAGGGGCCTGAATGGCAGATTTTTTATCCTTCGCCATCCCCCCTCCCCTCCCCTCCCTCCTTCTTTATGTTTAGTACTGAAAGAGAGAGAGAGAGAGAGAGAGAGAGAAAGAGGAACGCAGAGAAAAGGATGAGAGTTGAGAAAAATTGAGAAGCAAATAAAATTTTTCTCCCTACTTTTTGCATTTTTTTTCGTTTTTCGTTAACACGGAGTCTCGTTATACGAATTATTTTAACCAAAAATTGTATCACTAATTTAGTAAAATTAGTTAAGTGTAAATATGGAGTATCGTTAGACTTTTATTTCAAGCTTCTCTCATTAACATCATACCAAATACCAGTGAAAAAGTACACTGTTCCGTTCCGTAAATCAGTAGTGTCGTTGTTCTCACAAAAATATTTATTAAAAAAAATCAAAAAAAGTGAGAAAAATGAAAGGAAAATAAAAATGTCTTCAAACCGCCTCCCTCCTCCACTTTTTATATGATTCTGACAAAAAAAAACTTGACTTCAGCAAACAATATTTGCTCGGTTACTCAAACAGCACAAAATAAGCTCCGCCCATTCCTAATAGTAGTTTGGAAAAATAAGAAAACAAGGAAAGTATGATGATCAGTGTTGGCTCGTATCACCCGGCACGTGGATCAACAATTCTTATCATCTGATCACCTTCTTTTTTCCTTTTCCGGTGTCAACAACAACAACAAACAAATTTTTTTTTTTAAATTAAATTTTCGAAAAAAAAACAAAAATTCAAAAGAAAAAATGAGAAAAAATCAATAAAAAAGCCGAAAATGCTTGAAATTTTTAAACCTGAAGATCAAAAGCTCCAAAAAAAGGCGGCAAATGTCAACAATAATTGAAGAAAGTGGAAAAACTAACGTTAAACTGTTGAAAGAAAACGACGGCTTTTTATATATTTTTCAGAAGAATTTTTGACGAAAAAGTTGTGATCCTTTCAGAATGAATGGAGAGAGTGTGGCAAATGAAGAGACTTTGATCATCTTCAGATTTTTTGTCAATTTTTGACTTTTCAAATTGATTTTTTCAGAATAAAATTGTGATTTTCTTTCTTTTCACAATTTGATCTATCAAATGAGATCAAAATCATTCAAAAATTCTCAATTTTCGCAAATTTCGTATTTTTTTCAAAAACATTTTTTACGAAAAAGTATAAGGTAGATGAGAGAGTGTGCTAAACGAAGAGACTTTGATCATTCTTACATGTGTTGCGTGGCCGTGGCCTAGAAATTCAAGTTATTAAAGTTATGGAGTTCTCTCGGAGTAATCGAGCATCTCTGTTTTTGAATTATTCGTTTTTCCTTCGTTTTATTTTTAGCCAATAGGTTTGACTTTTATTACAAAAAAAAAAAATTTTAATTAAAACAATATCGAAAATTTCAGTAAAAATGACTAGTTTTATTCTAACAACGTTAAAAAACTCGAATAAAATTTTAGATGAAGAAGAATTAGACACAAAACATTTAAATCAAAAGGTAAAAATGAGCGTCTTCTGGAATTATTTTAAACAATTTTTAGCCAAAAGTCGTAGCTTTACCTGTTCGGTTTCATCGTGCCGTCTGTATTCATTCGTCTCTTCAATTTGTCGATCTTGTCATTCAATCTCTAATGTTTAGGTGATTTTTTTATTTCAAAAATGAAGGCGTGCTAATATTTATCGTTTTCAGTCATGGTTTTTCATCAACTCCAGTCATTTTAAGCGAATTGGAAAACGATGAATCTGAAAATAATTGTCAATCGTTAAAATCATTGAAAAGGGTTTGAACGCCAGAGAAATTTTCATAGGAGCTTTAAATAAAATTTTAAAGATACGAAAAGAGCTCCGCGAAATGTTTCGATCACATCATAGAAATTCAGTTTCAGAAGTAGCTATAATTATTGGCACGTCGCCAGTAAAGGGAAAATATTTTTATAGTTTGGTCCTTAAAATAAGATATAATCAATTAAAACACCTTTTTCAGATATTCCAATCAATATTTGTGAAGCAGAAGATTCAAATCATCATAATTGCGGAAATACATGTGCTGAGTTAAACGATAATGAACGAAGGCGAATAAATCGAGATTTATTCATGGTTTTAAATCAAAATTAAAAATAAACCTTAAATAATCAATAAATTCAGCTTCGACAAACGTATGAAAATCCAAAAGATATGCAATTTCGAGCCAAAAATAATCGATTTTTTGTCTTTGTCAAAGGATCTGATGAAATGGTGAATGAAGAAGTCGAAGAGAAGTGCATTTTTGCTTTAGGTTTTAAAATAAATTTTATAAAAATAATTTCAGCGAACCAATTTTCTCAACAAACACTATGAATCAATACATTTTTATACATGATAAATGTAATTGTGAGGGTGTTCGTCAGAAATCAAAAATCAATGAAAAATGGTTGAGAATTGTTCCATTTGTTATTCAACCAAAGTGTTTAATTTAAAAAATTTTGATCTCATTTTTAAATTATTCAATTTAAAAAAAGAAATAAAAATATTTATTTAGTTTTGTATTTTTGTTTTAATTTTTTTTTTGGTTTCTTGACCAATTTTTATTTATTGAAAAATCAATAAATATTTCTATTTCCCGAAATTTTTAGCAATGAAGCGATTTCTCATACTTATTGCTGCTGGAATTCTACCATTTGTTGGGACAACGATTGAAATGTTAAATTAAAAAACGAGAAAAAAAAAGGAAGAAAAAAACTGTCAAAAATTTTCAGAAGCAACAACCGAATGAGGAAAAATGATTGTGAAAGTGGCGATAATTTGAAATGTGAATTTCCAGACGATTGTCAGGTTTGAAACAATGACGAGGTTTTCGATTATTTTCAGCGGTTTTCATTTTCAGATTGGAGAAATAGTGACAGTGACGTGCACATCAATCAAAGATTCGTGTAAATCAGAAGTTAGTATGAAAAGAGAAGCGCAATGCAGGTAAATAATGTTGGTCTTGAAAAGAAGAGAGCAAACCACAATAATAATAAAAAATGGAAAAAAAAGGCCTCGCAACGAAAAAAAAAAGAAGAAAGAAACATTTCAAGATTTTGTTGGCAAACAGCCGATACTGATCATCAATGTGAGCCGGTGGCGAATTGCTCAACAAGCAGCACAAAATTGCACCAAACAATTTGTCACGTTGATCCATCAGTGATATGTATTGGACAAAGAAAATTCTTCAAAAAAGTTCGCTGCAATTGGTCCTCAGGAATCAGCTGGACAAAAACAATGCTTTTGTCGATTGTTTTAGGTTTGAAAATTGAACAAAACAATTTGTTGTGGCTCATTTTGACGAAATTTAATTCAGGTGGATTTGGAGCCGATCGATTCTATTTAGGACTCTGGAAGTCGGCAATTGGAAAACTTTTCAGCTTCGGTGGCCTTGGTGAGAGTTTAAAAAAATCAATACATATATCCCAGAAAATTGTTTCTCGCAGGAATTTGGACCATTGTTGATGTTGTTCTCATTGCCGTTGGTTATATCAAACCTGCCGATGGCTCATTATATATTTAATTTTAAAAAAAAGAAACTTTTCAAAATGCCCAAGTTTAATTGACATTGCGGGTTTTAATGATTTTATTTTAAATTTTGAATTTAATAAAAATTATTTGCTTTTTAATTTAAAAAAAAATTGAACTACAGTATTTTTACCTGTAGAATGATTATTTTGAGTCGTTTCATCGCTAGTTTATTGTAGTTTGTATTCACAGTCTTTAAATTTATTGATTTCCAAACGGCTGTCAATTTTTTGGTAGTTTGGACTTTGTAGGCTACAGTAAGAAAAAAAATTGAAATGTATCGAATATTTGCCGGAACATCGGCGGTTGCCGGTCTCTCATTTCTGCTCGGTCAGAATTTCAATCAAATTTTTGTGAACAAATCAGAGAAAAACGAAGTTGTAAGCAAAAAGTTAAGAAAAAGCATAATTTTTCATTTCAAGAATGAATTGAGAAAAAAATTGGAGCAACTCAATCTCGGACCGTCACGAGCCGCCGAAATTTTGGTTCACGGAGCACCGACAGGTGGCAACATTCGAAGTTTCGATGGTTTCGTTTTGGATTACGATACACGACGAAAAACGGCAAATTGGGTAATTAAACAATTTGATTGTTTGCAGTTTGATTACGGTAGTTTTCAAGATAATAAAAATTGCTGAATTTGTTCAGGTACTAGAACACATTACACCAGATAGAATGGCACGTGGCAAAGATGTCGATCGGAAACTGTCAAAATTTCACGCCGATGAATCATTTCCGAAAATGTTCCAAGCTCAAAACGAAGATTACTGGGTTTTCAGAATTTTATTTAAATTGCACTAAAGATGTGTCAACACACATTTAAAAGGCGCATTTCCCGTGCGCACTTTCTTGATTTAAAAGAAAAAATGTTAAAATTAACAGGGAAGCGGATTTGATCGTGGGCATCTCGCTGCCGCCGGTAATCATCGAAGCTCTCAAAACCGTGTCGACGAAACATTTGTCCTGTCAAACATGAGCCCGCAAGTTGGCAAAGGATTCAATCGCGACAAATGGAATGAGCTGGAAATGAAATGTCGAAAAACTGCGAAAAAATCAATCAACACCTTCATCGTGACGGGACCATTATATTTATCAAAACAATTTGAGGATGGTAAAAAGTATGTGAAATATCAAGTGATCGGTGCGAACGAAGTCGCCGTGCCCACACATTTTTTCAAAGTTGCCCTATTTGAAACAACAAAAGGACAGTTTGAAATTGAATCTTACATTTTACCAAATGAGGTACAAAAATTAAAAAATATAGTCTCGAATCTACAAGAAAATGTCCTAGGTGATCCCCGATTCAACAGAATTATCAACATTTTACCAAGACGTTGAAGCAATTGAAAGAAGTGCGGGAATTCGAATTTTCGACAAAATTCCTGAAAAATCCATAACAAAAAGAAACGGAATAAAATGTAAACAAAATTTGTTCGATTTAATTTAAATTTAAAACGTAAATGGAGAATCTCTAATAAACATATCACTTTGTTGAAATTCAAGTTTCTTTTCAAAAAAACATAAAAAATCACGTAATCTGTCATTTTCAACACTTGGATTATTATAATATTCATCAACAAAAAGAAAATCAAGAAAAAATAGATCGAATAGAAACAACAGAACGATTTAAATTAGAAAAAAAACAGAGAAAACAAATTTTGTAAGTTTTAAACTTAATTTCTCATTTCCCAGACACCGATCAAATAAAAGAAAAAAAAAGAAAATCTTCTAACGTGTTGAAACAGAACTTGACGATCGATCTTTGCTTCCAGACACTCTTTCACCAGCCACTGATTCAGAAATGAAGAGTTTTGCAATATTCTCGGCGGTTACCTAAAGGAAAACAACATTCGGTGAAAATTTTAAAGAATAAACTTACAGTTGATGAAAAATCTGAAAGACAACTGGTATCACAGCTAGCCAACAACTCATCAAGAAGTCCATTTCTAGTTTGAAGCACTGGAGCTTTCATTCTTTTGATGTCATCCAATGGAAGAGGAGGATCACCTCGAGCCGCACGAGCTTCATTTTCTTGTTGCTGAAATTTGAAACTGAAAATTTTTTAAAAAGATAATTATTACTCTTTTCTGTGTCATATTGAACACATTATTATCATGTCTTTGTTTATCAGCTGTATATTTTGTCAAAGATTGAATAGCCTTATTTAACTCGTCAACATTGGTCATCATAGCTCTCACTGATTTTTCTAATGATCTTAAATAATTTTAAACGTTGATATTTTATTTTAATGTTCGTTTATAAACTCAAACCGTTTATTCCCCAAATCTAAATGTCTGGCTGTGTGTTTATCAGAAACTGACGATTTTGACAAAGCAAATTCTGCCATGAGCACATTGTTCAAATATGAGGATTTAATAACAAGTGGCAACTCTTCGAACATATTTTCGTAAGTCAAACCAAGAGCTTTAACACTAAAAAAAAAGTTGTTTCAAGAAAGTTCCAACCAAATTGTAACTAACGATTCTGGACTCCAATCATTTTTTGTGGCCAATTCGAGGGCTGCCAATGAAAGACGATAAGCTTTAATTGAAAGTTGTCCTTGGCGAGTTTTAATAGGATCTAAAAAAAAATTTTGAATTAAATGAGAATTGTTTAACAGAAGAACCATAGATAATGACCACATTTTCTGAACCCATCGATTGGTAATCAAACATTGATTCAACAAGATCTTGATTGAAACAAGCTCCGAACTGATGAGATTGGTAAAATCCGACAATTTCGTAATCAATATTCATTGTTCTGATAGGAAAAATTGGTTTTATTAACTTTTTCGAGCATTATACCTAAACTTGCGAAGCATATCTAACATTTCTGCTTGTTTCTGTTCTTCATACTGTTGACTAGCCTACAATTTTTCATTTTACTTCAGAAACAACTAAAATATGTTTGTTTAACCGTCACGTTTGATTCATCATCAAGAATTGGTTCGGTTCTGGCCGTTGGAAAGCAATTGGTGATTTCAAGTCGTTGCTCTTCTAATGAAACCAATCCGGTCAAAACTCCTTGACATGACTCGGCTGAAACATCACTGATTCCAGAATAAAGTTCGCTATCAACGTGTTTGATAATTTTCATAACAACAAGTGAATCGAGAAGAATTCTCTTCACTGTTGGAGCAGTCAATGTTGAAAATGACATTTTTATGGAACCCTGAAAAATTTGTTTAAATATTTTAAATGTAACTAAAAAATTTTTTTAATATTTTAGTAATTTTAATTACAATAAACAAAAAATAATGCAAAAAAGTAAAACGAAAATAAAAAATTAGGAAAATAATAAAAAACCCTTCCAAAAAGCTTCTGTGCAACATCGCGTCACAGTGTTCACACAGTTTGTTTACCGTACACCGCGTGGTTCTAATAAATTTAAACTCGGACATTTTTTTATTTTGCTAATAAAAAAAAGATTTTCAGATGTTTCCGGCTTTTTCGGATAAAGAAAAAGCTCAAAATAGGGTAATTTTCTATTTTTTGTTAAAAATGTCAAAATTGACTTTCAGATCACATCCAATCCAATAATTCCGAGTTTGAAACGAATGAATGCTATAACAAAGCTAAGATCAGGAATGTTTCAGGTTGAGGTAAAGAAAGATACGGGTTTTCTCAAAATTAAAAATAATTTTTTTAGGAACCGATTGCTAGTTCGTCAAATACTCAAGAATTATCATTGATCCCTCACGTTTTGGAGCCCAGACCTTCACGTGATCCGGCGCCTCCGATCCGTTTCGGTTTAACACGAACTAAAACAAACATCGGACCATTAAAATTGTTTCCGGCTGACGATGAACCAAAAAGGAAATCAGAAAAAATGTTGGAATTTAGCCAGAAATTATCGTCGAGTCAAAGTGTCGCCAATTTTATTCCAGGTTTTAATTAAAAATTTTTAATTTTAGACGAAACTTTTACAGATCGTCGAATGACGCCGCTGAAAATTCTGGTAGAATCTCGAACGCCTGGTGGAACATGTAATAAAGCTCGATTATTAGAAAATTTAAAACAAAACCAACAAAAAAAATTGTCAAATGAGGTGCGGATAAAAAATCAAATAAAAAAACGTTATCGATTATTCAGACAACACCACCACCATCATCATCGTCATCAACTCTGAAACGAACCAACAGTGGTTCGATGCTCCTTCGTCAAACGCCAGAACGACAGAGAAGACAAGATGAAATACCGCAAAAAATTGGCTTCCGAAGGCGCGCGTTGTCCGAGACGCGACTCGAAAAGTGTCGAACGTCGTTGAATACTGATAAAATAGCGAGAAAGACTGGTTTATCAGATGACCAATTAACTGAAATCAGCTTGCTAACATCGTCCAAAAGAAAGCGGAACAATTCAACGTCGGTAAGAAGAAGAACTTTTTAAGCGCAAACATTTTCAATGTTTTTTTTTTTTTTGATAAAAAAAATATTTAAAAATTGTCCGTCTTGTTCAGCAACTGTGCACAACCCCAACAACACCCAGAAGACAACGACGATCCAAATCACGCGAAATCTTTGATCAAAAAACTGATGAGACTGAAAAATTGAGAAGAAACAATGAGAAAAGAAGAATTGAAGAAAGGCAATCACCGATGAAAAAAAGATCAAAAAATTTCGTCGACGAAACAAATTTAACCGGCAATGATACGCCAATTAGGAGAAGTCCGCTGAAGAAAAATGTATTTATTTCAACAGTTTCAATACAAATTGAAGGTGACTTTTTGTTTTTTCATTCCCCCCCCCCCCCGCCCACAAAACTTCATGATTTTTAGGCAAAAAAATTGTGCATTTATCACCAATGAAAAAATACAAATCAATGTTGACTATAAAAAAGGAAGACGAAAAAGTTTGAAAAAAACATTTTTTTTTAATTTTGTTCCTGTTTTTTCTAGAAATCGGAAAAAAAAGACGTCCAAATACCAAAAGTTGTGCACTGCTCATCATCTGGAACTTCATATTATAGTGCGCGTGGTATTAAAAAAAAAGGAAGATTTTTGGATTCAGAATAATAAATTAAAAAATCTAGATTGGGAGATGGAGACGAAGACGCCGCCAAATACAGAAAAGGAGGAGAATGAAAAAAAGGAAGAAAGTGAGTTTTTTGAAATGATTTTTGGTTCCTTTTTTAAGTTTTATTTTTTGGGTCGAGTTAGGATTTAAAAAAAAAAACCGGATTTTACTTTATTTTTTATAAATTGAATTAAAATTTTGAAAAATTTGGGTTTTTAAGACATTTTTTAATTAAAAAGTTGTTTGTTTTCTGTTCGTATTATTCGAAAAATCATTTTTAGAATATTTTCAGTTTTATGTGATTCTTCATTTTTAGTTTTTACGAAAAATTCTTTTCAAACTCTCATAATTACTCTTTTTTTTCGTAAAACATTGGATTCAAAGAGATTTTTGTAGAATTGAAGCTGAAAAATCGGTGTTAAATTTTTAATATTTTTTATATCCGTAAAGTATCTGGATTCAGAATATGAAAGGAAAAACATGTATGCATTTTTTTGAAATTCAATGTTTCGTAAATTGATTGAATAAGTTGAAATTGTGAATTTAATACAAAAATAATTATGGTAATAAATAAGAAGAGAGAGAGAGAGAGAGAGAGAAAGAAAAGAAGAAAGAAATAAAAGAAAATTGACGAAAAGTTAGAAGGTGTCATTTCAAATTAGACAATTCACGTATTGTTCAATTATTAGAATGAAATAAAAGAGAAAGAAAAGAAAAACATATTTTTCATTTTCAATTTGGTTTTTGCTTAAAAAAATCAATATTTTCCGAAACGAAATTGATTGTTTCTTCGTCTTTCGATTTATTTATTATTTTTAACATTCATTTTGTTTTTTGGAAAAATGCCAAGCTTTTCAACTTGTTCTTTTATGTTTTTCTTTTGTAGTTTGTAGTCTAGAAGAGATTTATTTCTCCGAAATTACCTTTTCAAAAATTTTAACATTTGTTTTTTTGGTGTGGAAACCTGAAATTTTTTGAAGCTTTGACTGACTGACAATGTTGGAGTTTGTAGTTTGTAGTGTGGTTTTATAAAATTGTTCTTTTTGCTTCTTTCAAGAAATTTTTGGAAAAAAAAAAGAATTTTTTTTTAATTTCTGAACCTTTTCCACCAACTGTTGAATTTCTGAGGAGTGATTTATTGATGAAAACTGAAGGTGAAAATTATTTTTGTAGGTTTTAGATGTGGAAAATTTCAAGATTTGTATAGTTTTTAACCGTTTTTTCCCTCTATTCTCTTTCTCTCTCTCTCTCTCTCTGTCTCTTTATCTGTCTCTGATTGTTTTTCAATGTAAACTGAATAATTTTTGATACTTTGCTCTTTTAAATTGTGATAAAAACGTTTTGAAAAGAAGAAAACAAAAGAATTAAAATCAAAGTGTTATGATAAAATCAGAAAAAAAATTGATAAATGATTGCAAGGAGGAAAAAAAATTGGTGGGAAAAATATATAGATTTCTATGTTTTCTCTGTGGTTTCTTTTTTCTTTTTTTTTTGAAAGTTTTCTCATTATTTTTTGTGACAACAAAACATTGAAAAGATAAGACAAATTTTGTCTTGTAACATTGATTTTTACTGTTTTTATATTGAATCTCGGTTGATAAAAATCTGGAAAAGTTGTGTTCGGAATTCATTCTCGATTACTTTCAAAGATCCAATGAAGCACAACTTTTGTAGCCGCCTGGTTTCCCAAGAATTGAAAATAAAAATTTAACAAAAATTCTGTAGCTTTTTGTAGTTTGCGAATCAGCGAAAACAAGAAAAAATCAATTAAAATGAGCTGAAAGTTCTGTGAAAAAAAAATGGAAATTTTTTTTTTAGAATTTTCATTTTTTTTAATTTGTTGATTTTGTCCATAATACCAACATTTTTATTGATTTTTTTTGTCTCCTCTTTGAAAAATCATTGAAAAATAACAAATTTTTTGTTAAGCTTTTGTGGTTGCTGCTCATCGCCCCAACAGACAGTGTTATTTCTGGTTTTTTTGTTCTCTTTTTTCTCTCCCTCTCTCTCTCTCTCTCTCTCTCTTTTTTTCTTTCTTTTTCTCTATAGTCTTTTTTTACTTTCTCACTTGTCTGATTTTTCGATTGTTGGATGGAAAAAGAACAAAAAAAAAGATGAAGTTTGACCAGAAAAACAAATCGAAAAAATTGCTATCTTTTTGTTTCTTGATCAAGGAAATAAAATGAGGCGATAATGAAAAAGGAATGGAAAAGAGGGAGAGAGAAAGAGAGAAAGAGAAAAGTTGAAAAAGATTTTTTTTTTTAGAATTTTCTAGAGTTTTTAAAGAAAATTTTTGAATTAAAAAAAAGCTCTTTTTTAATCGATAAAAAATCAATAAAAAATGTTCTAACAAATCGATTTTTCAAAAAATTTGAAATTCAAAAATTCAAAAAAAAAGAAAAAGAAAAAAGGAACATTTTTTTAATGACTTGAAAAAGCGGCGAAATTGGGAAAGAAGGGAGGAGGGGAGGGTGGATGAAAGAAATGATGCAATAAACAAATAATTTAATGGGTGTTTCAAAGTTTTTTCTTGATGATTTTTCCGAGAGCTTATAAAAATGAGCACAAACAAAAAAACAAACAAAACACGATAAAATGGTCGCCTTCATTTTGATTTTATTTTTCTTCTTTTTTTTTTTTTTGGTTCATTTTTGTTTTAATTTTTTCACAGGTTTTTGCGGTGAAAATAAAGAAAAGGTCTCGAAACGAAATTGTTGAAGCACCTTCTTTTAGGGGGGGGGGTCGAATTTCCATAAATTAAATGACGGTAAATCAAATTTGTTGCTTATCAAAAAGAGAAGAGGAAAAAAGTGTTTTGAATAGATAAAATTAAAGTTTTTTGAGAAAATTATCAATTTTTTCGAAAGAAAAAAAAAATTCCTTAAATAGATGCTTTTTTTTAATAAAATCCTATCTCGTTATTGCGTAGGGATGAATTACTTTGTTCAATTTTGTATCATCCTCACACTTCAAAAGACTATTGTGCACCTTTAAAGGGAATTGTTTGTGTCCCTTTAAATTTTTTGTAATGATCTCATTATTGATTTTAAAGTTTCTTTTTGAGCAAAAAAAAAGGTTTTTTTTTTTTTGCTGATTTTTTTCAGAAAATATGAGAAATTTTCAGCGATGACGTAATGTTTGATTACAAATATTTGATATATTTGTTGTTTTCACAATAATTTGTTTGAAAAACAAAACAAAAAAAAAGCAGCTAAAAAGTAAAAAGAAGAAGAGTAGAAAACAAGCAAATAAAAAGGAAAAGCTGCTGTCATTGTTTTTCCAGATTTTATCGGACGGCTTTTTCTCCTTCTCCTTCTCCTTCTCCTCTTACTTACTTGTTGTTGTTATTGGGTTGTTGGGCCGTTGTTGCAAAAAATCAGTTTTTGTTTTTTTTGATAAATGAGAATGAATTGAGCCAAATTTTTTTTGTTCACGGCTCACAAAAAAGAAAGAAAAAAGAAAAGAAACTTTGTTTTGTTTGTCAAAAGCACAATTTCAATAAATCGGCTTTCTTTTCTTTTGTGGTCAGCAGCAGCAGCAGTCATTGATGAGAAAAGTTGAGAAGCGGAAAGAAAAGTGTGATTCTCATTGTTTTTGGTTTGTTTGGTTGAGGAGAGTTTCATAGTTCATTTATTTTTGATTTTTTTAAATTTGATGTCGCTGCGTATCAACTTGAATTGAAACGCAGTTTGAAGACGGTTGGCCAAGTTTGCAACATAGTTAAACTTAAAGGAGCAAACAATTTTTTGAGTCTCACCCCGATTTGGTTTTTTGATATTGAAAACTTGTGTTGTGAGAAGCTGAGAAAAGCGCGTGCCAAAATAAGAAAGAAATAATTTTTGTTGTCGATCGATCGATTGATCGATCCAATGACATCAGAAGAACAAAAATCATAAACGACGATGATACTTTGTCGATGATTGATCGTTCGAAGAAGAAGAAGTGTCCAAAGGCAAAATAAATTGTATGCTGCTCTCTCCCAATGATTTTTGTCAAATCTAAAACAAATAAAATCACAAAAATTTTTGAGGAAAATGATGAAGAAAAGTGAGACAAATAGTGTTCTTTTTTTTTTTCCGAAAATAAAAGACCACAAATTGTTTGAGCTTTTCCCTCTCTTTCTCTCTCTCTCTCTCTCTCTCTTTCTCTCTCTCTTTTTCTCTCTCTTTCTCTGCCTCTTTCGTACGATTTAAAATGAGAGGCGGGCGAAATATGGGGTGAGAAGGAAAAGCTAAACAGTTGAGGATAGTGGCACCGTTTTGTCTGGTTGACGGAAGATTTTTAATCGCCGTGAACGTAAAGAGGAGAAAAATAGACGAGCCCCTCCCGTTCTCGCCTCTCATTTTTTTTTTTTTTTGACAATTAGTCATAATTTTATCATCGATTTCGGGTCTTGTAGCGATTTCAAACCCGGAACCAAAAAACAAAAATTGATACTTTTTAGTAAAAATGCTCTTCTCTTTTTACACTCATCCTTGTCATTTTTACGAGAGGAAAAAGTGTAAAAATACTTTTTTCCCCTACCCGCCCTTTATTTTTTACTTATTTTTCTCCTAAAAAATTGATTTTTGCTAAATTGATTTTCAGAAAAAGAAGAAATGACGCCACTGATGAAAAAGCAACTATCGATTGATGAGAAGATGTTAGAAGAAGAAGACGACGAAGACGAAGGATTCATGGATTCGACAAAGGTGATGAAAAGAGAAGCTGAATTTTTAATTGTCTGAAATAATGATGAATTTCAGACAATTAAACGAGGACAAGGCGGGCAATTGGCGAGAAGTTTGTCATTGAAATTGCCTGCAAAAGAAGTTGAAACAAATGGAATAAAACACGAAAAAGAGGTGAATTCATGGAAATTTTTGAAAAAAAATCAATAAATTTCGAAATTTTTTGATTTTGATTTTTTTTTTTTGGAATTATTTAAAATAATTTATTGATTTTTATTCAAAATTTGGAATTTTTAAAGTTTTGAACGTGAAAACATCAAGAAAAATGAATTTTTGTTTGACGGAAAAAAGCATTTCTTGAAATTCACGCTCATCAAATGTTTATTCAGAAGTCTTGTTCAACACCGTCACTTCCAACGACGTCACTTCAACGACAATCATCATCATTATCACTAAGATTCAAAGTGTCGCCAGTAATGATGACGCCAACAGTGACGTGTACACCAATATGCGTCGATGTGTGCAACGTCGTTCAGCGGCGTCTAGAACCAACAGCGTCGTCGTCACCGTCGACGACGACGACGACGACGACGACGCCGAAAAACGAAGAAAAATCGCTAAAATCGGCGTTGAAAATGGAGAAAAGAGGAAAGGAAGAGAAACGAAGGAAAAAAGTGTGTTTCGATGGTGTCCGAGTGTTTTATTTTGATCGGAAGCAAGGTAAAAAATCGATATGAAGACAAAAAAAAAAAACTAAAAATATCCAGGCGATTCAACTGTGCCATCAGAAGGTGACGTGGCGTTGGATATGGACAATTTGCATCATACAAAACGCTATTTTCCACTGGGAACCGGACGCCGACCAGCATTAGATCTTGCACTCAGTGAAGACGTAATGAAGAAGAAAAAAAAGAAGAAGAAGAAAAGCTTAAAATCAATTGATTTTAGGATGAATTATCAGAGGGTGAAGTGGTCACTCCGGATAGCGATGATGAAATGTTGGATTATGAAGAATTCTCATCGGCTCGATCAATTTCGCCGGTAAAATGCTTTGTTTTTTGAAATTTTGGAAATTTCAGATGAAAATGTCTGAAAATTTCGAAATTTACCACAAAAAAAAAGAAAGAAGACCATCAAGAAAATGATTGTCCTTCTTACAGATCAAACAAAAGTGTCGAATAAAAATATTGAAAAGAAGCGGAGTTCGAATTGAAAAGGTTTTGGAAAAGGAAACATTGAACAACAAAAACCAAATGTGGTTTTTTTCAGACGTTGTCATCAATCGATATTCTACGTGAGAATCGATCAAATTGTGGTTGTCATTGTGAAAACGGCGTTTGTCTTCCGCAAACGTGTCAATGCGCAATCGATGGAATTCAGTGTCAGGTAGAATCGTTTTTTGTTGTTTTGTTCTTTGTTAAAAATTGTGCGGCAAGAAAAAATCGGTGTGGAAAATGTCGAAAAAAAATTTGAAGGCTGTTTTCCAAGACTTTTTCAAGAAAAAAAGACCAAAAAAAATCAATTTTGAAAACGGAGCGGGTAGAAAAAAAGGGGGGGGGGGGGGCGTGGCCGGAAAACTGCTACCACGCCCATCGCAGACATAAAAATACAGTTCATAAAGTGGGCGTGGTCTGTTGTGCACACTGAGGGAAAATCTTTCTTTTTTTTTCCAGGTCGATGGAGATGAAGAAATGAAATTTCCGTGCTCGTGCTACAAAGAAACGTGCACAAATCCCGAAGGAAGAATTTTTTACGATGTGGCGACAGTGAATGATCATCGAACAAGAACGATAATGAATTGGAAAGCGCAACAGAAAACGGTGAGACCACGAAAAGAAAGGATCTTTTGGTATAATTCGACTTTTTCTTGTCAGGGAATCGAAGGATCGCCAGTGGTAAAGAAGTTTGTAGTGGACGATGATCAGAATGAAGCATCATCATCATTATCAATCAACAACTCGCCAATAAAATATCCGGTGACACCGATTCATTCAAAACTAAACCGAGCCGAATTGTTGGAAATTGAAGAAAGTTTAAGTGAGAATCAGATGATGATGGATGTCGAAAGGAAAATGAATGAGGAGCAGCTTGAAAATGATGTTTGTGTTGAAGAAGGAGAAGTAGAAGATGATGATGAAGTGGATTCAGTGTCTGACTCAATGACGACGACGACGGCGACAACAACAACAACATCGTCATCATCGTCGTCGTCGTCGTCGCAAAACGTCGATGATTCAGTCGATGGAACAGGAATCGAATTGAATTCGCTGAAAAAATTGAGGACGTTAATTGTTTGAAAAAAACAAATGAATAATTGTCAAAAGTGTAAATATTTTGAAAAAAAAAGAAGATGAAACCGCAACGCAACCGCGACGCGGTTAAAAACATATTTTGAAAATGTTGTTTCATTTTTTTTGTGTGTGTGTGTGTGTGTGTTTATGCGTTGTTGTTTTTGTTGTTTCTTCATTTTTCATTTTGTTTTTTTTTAAATTGGCGGGAAACCAGCATTTTTGAATTTTGTCGATTAAATTGTATATGGGGAAAAAATAGAAAAAGAGAAGAAAATGCTTTAGTTATCTTTTTTTTTTAATGAGATGATTTTTAATAAAAACAATTTTTTTTTGGGTTTGAGCGTGTACTAAATAATAAAAAATTGGCATAAATTGTCCCAACAAGTTTTTAATGAAAAATTGAAGTATTTCTGACAATTTTCACGATACAAACTATATAACGAAAAAAGAAATCAATAAAAAAAGAGAGGAATATGTCGTAAGAAAAACTCGGCGCTTTTTTCTTGCGAAGTAATCTCGCCCCAACGACACAACCAATTTCCGCAGCGACCGGATTGGCCGCCCACCGCGCGCCAATTTAAATTTCGAAAATTTGAGTTTCTCACACGACGATCTCTGTCTTGACAAGTCTCAAACTAATTTTTTTTTTGACTGCGTATCGCATGTGTGATACTCAGCGAAAAAAATCGAGTGTGCGGTGGAGCGCGAATTGCCGCTTGAAAGTTTTTTTTTTTACAAAAAGGCGATGCACAGTGGAAAAGACACTGTGAAAAAGGAGGAGGGAAGGAGAGAGAGAGAGAGAGATTTTTTGTTTGCAGGAAGCTTCATCCAAAAAAGAAGAATGAGCATCGAGGCGGTGGTGAGAGACGAATAACCGAAGAAAAAACGGCGATATCG
Organism: Caenorhabditis drosophilae; assembly: GCA_963572285.1. NCBI lineage: Eukaryota > Metazoa > Nematoda > Chromadorea > Rhabditida > Rhabditidae > Caenorhabditis > Caenorhabditis drosophilae. The sequence goes on along the minus strand of OY751560.1, from coordinate 6,222,045 downwards.
ATGGCGTCGACGCACAACAACAACAACAACCATCGAAAACCCAGCAACGTCAGTCGACGCTCGAATTCGATTCGAAAAATGAAGGCGGCGGCGGCGGCGTTGAAGAAGACGCGATCCGTCGGCAATTTGGAGGTGAAAAAAACGCGCTCATCGGCGGCCATATCGAGAGAGGAACGAACGGCGAACGCCGTCAGCCGTGAAGAGAGAACGGCGGTGAGCGGCGGAGCTGGAAAGAAAAAGGAGGTAGCATCGGTGACGACGACGCCGGCGGCGGCGGCGGCGGCGACAACGTCACCAGCAACAAACACCACGACGACAAACACGGCGGCGACAAATAATGCTGGAGGAGGAGCAGGTGCTGGTGGAGGAGCAGGAGGAGGAGGAGGAGCACCAAAAAAGGTTCAATTTTTTCAATAATCAAAAGCCAAAATCCGGGGGCGGGGAGCCAAGTCGGGGGAAAAAACGTGAATTTCTTCCAGGAAAAATGGCTTGGCGAAGAAGCCGCCCTTCACTGGGTCAACAAGGTGACAGGGCAGAATTTTCTCGGCGACTATGAGGAGATTCGAAATATTCCGGTTCAGCTGGAACGATGCAAAATGTGGGCGGAGCATCCGATCCGAAATCGACACGAAGACTACAAATGTTACGACGATAATCGATTGATTGTTTCAATGGCAAAATCGGATTATATCAATGCGTCAAAAGTTAATGTACCAAATGTAAGATCAACAGAAAAAGAAAGAGAGAGAGAGAGAGAGAGAGAGAGATAGAGAGAGAGATAGAGAGAGAGAGAGAGATAGAGAGAGATAGAGAGAGAGAGAAAGAGAGAGCACCAGAGACGGAGACAAAGGCAGACAGAAAGAAAAAGATAAAAACAGACAGAGAGAAAAAGAAAGAGAGAGAGAGAGAGAGAGAAATAGACAATAGAGAGAAAAAGGCAAATACAGAGACAAAATTAGACAGAGAGAAAGAGAGAAAACGACAAAAAAAGAGAAAAGAGAGAGCCAGAGACAGAAAGAGAGACAGAAAGAGAGAGAGAGAGAGAGAATAAAAAAGATGGAAAAATAAAGAGAGAATCAGAGAAGTATCATAAAAAAGTGTGGGGGAAGAAAAAACTTTGAAACTTTTGTGAAATGGGCGGTGCTTAAGATGAAAAAAGCATGCGAAGACTGCAAAAAAGTGGGTTTTACAATTTTTTTTCCAGTTTCCCCGAACAGTTTTTCTGGCTCAACTACCGAAATTGGATTCGCCAGATGCGATTGAAGAATTTTGGCGCGTCATTTTTTCCGTAAGAATTTGGCTTCTTTAAAAAAAATTTTTGTTTCTTTTTTTTTCGTTTTTTTTTGGTTCAGGAACAATGCGGCGCCGTTCACATCATTTGTCAACCGTCGGAAATTGAGGAGAATGGAAATTTGAGCAAAATGTTTGGCCAAGAAATTGGCGCCTATTTATATGTCAACGGATTTTTCATCAACACGCGACGCGTCGAACGGAACTCAACAGATAAACTGGACAATTTTGTTGTTGAACTTTTGCCGGCCGGATGCTCGAATTCAGTCATGTGTCAGGTGTGTTTTTTGCCTTGGAAATACGACAAAAATGTCTGAAAATTTTTGTTTTTTGCTGAAAATTGAAAAATCAATGGAAAAATGTTGAGGTTTACGTGCATTCATATTGGAAAGCTCAAGCAGGTCCTGAAAAATTTTTGGCTCCCGTCAAGGCTGCTCAATTAATTGGAAAATCGGATTTTGAAAATTATGTAAAAGAGCAGCTCCAAAAAAAAATGCTGAAAATGCTGAAATTTTTTTCAGCCAATCGCAATTGTGAGCGTACGCGGCGCCGGGCGAAACGCGTCCCTCTTGACGCTGGCCGTCGTCGCCTCACAACTGAATCGCGGTGTCGAGCCGAAAATCAAGGAAATTGTGCGAGCGATTCGCGAGCAGCGACCGATGGCCGTCGACAGTGTCGCTCAATATTTGTCGATTTTTTTGGCCACCTCCTGGTTTATCAAAGCCAAAATTCCGACAAACAGCGAAATGTTGATGAAGCTGAAGAAGTTTCGGGCGTCGTGCGATCCGACGTCGTCGCTAATGACGAATGCCACGTTTGATGGTTTGTTTGTTTTCAAGCATTTTTTGGGTTGAAAGACAAAAATTGATTTTTTAGTGTAAAAATTGCAAACATTTTTGGTTGCTTTAGAACGAGTCTGCAAACACCATACACTAAATTTGACGACAATTTTTTAAAATTTTTTTGCGACACAGAAAATTGGTTGTTGACATTTTTATTGAAAAAAAAAACGTTTTTCAATAATTTCTGCACACACCAAACATTACAACTGACGACAATTAAAAAAAAATTTACACAGAAAAAAGAAATTTTTCGAAAATTTTCAACGTTCTGTCCGCAAACACGAAACGTTTAATTTGACGACAGTTTTCTCGGTAGAAAAAACTTTTGAAGGCATTTTTTTTTTAATTTTGAAATTGGTAATTATAATAATCGTTGGAGGGTTTTTATCATTTGCCATTAGAAGGCCGCAAATGCGCTCCATTGAAGAGTTGCAGTTTTAAGTTATCGCAAACCCCCGATATACGCAACCAAACTGATTTTTGAGTTTCCCCGAACAGTTTTTTTCTGGTTCAACTACTAAGTTTTTAAAAAAAATGTCGTCAATTATCAGGTTTGGTGTTTGCAGATGTTTCAGTTATTAGTAAATTCAAAAAAAAAAAACCTTAAAATGATGTTCAAATTTAATTAATAATCAATATTTTTGTAGTAACTTTTCTTTCTTTCTTTCTTTTTTTTTTGCTAAAAATGGAAGACGAAAAAAACCACACCCACTGATTTTTGTTGTAAGAATTCCTCCATATTGGGTTATCATTATTCAATGAAAACATCAATAAATCATTGAAGATGACCCCTGAACAATTGTGTGAATTATGATCTCAAAATAGACAAACGAGAGAGACGAATTGACAAATTGTGTGGAGACGAAACACCGTAACACAGTTGGAACAAGAGATGGAGGCGAAACAGAATTGATAAGAAGAGAGGAAAAGAAAAACAAAAATTATTGGGTCTCAACAAAACTTGAACTCGTAACGTTTGCGTTGAAACTCAATTCTTTACCAGTTACACTACGAACGTCAGGTTATTGAAGTCTTCGATTTTCAACCAAATCTTGATGGTCAGAGAGAGAGAGGGGAGAAAAAGAAAATAAATGAGGCGAGTTTTTAAAGATTCATTGATGACCGTCGGCGCGCTTCTCTGTGTCTCTCGAACTATCGCCGTGTCGCATTTCTTATCACCAAATTGTCAGATCATTCTCATTTCCCAGTTTACACTTCATTCCGCAATTGGAATCAAAATAAAATTACAACGATGATGATGTTATTTTTCTCTGTCACTCTCTCTCTCTCTCTCTCTCTCTCTCTTTCTCTGTCTCTCTGCCTCTCTGCCTCTCTCTGTCTCTCGTTTCTTATCATTGTCTATGAATTTTTGTGTTAACAATCACGTCTTCTATTTAATTGAGGCATTAAAGAAAAAGTTTCCAATTTTTTGCTGTTTATTTTAAATTTGATTTTTGTCTCCAAAAAAAAAAGAAAAAAAAATTTCAGATTTTTTTCGAGCCCAAACACCAATGTTCAGATGAAGAGTTGCACAACAAATGGCTGAAAATGATGATGAAGCATCTCGTCGCCGCGTTTTTTATCGTCGAATTCTCGTCATCGATTGAGGCGGTGCCGACGGACGCCGATGGTCCGCAATGTCAACCGCCGGACAGTCAGTTTTGTTTTTTTTGTTTTTTTTTTGGTGAATGTGCGCTCTATTGAACTAAATATTCAAAGTTCAAGATTTATGAGCTCGTACACACAACAATAAAAGAGTGTAAATATGTTTTTCAAATGTGCGCTCTATTGAACTTTTCAAGTTTTCGTGTAAAATTTTTTTTGAATCTTTGATAAATATAAAGTTTCCATGGAGCGAACTTTTTTCTTTTTCTTTTTTTTTAAAATTATATTCAGCTTTTCCAGACTGTTCTGTTCACGTCTTCCGCGTTCGTCTCTCCCATCGTCCTGATGACGACTCATCAGGTGAAAACACGACAATTGTATCGGTAGGAAACCAAAAAAAAAAAAAAAAACCGGAAAAAAAGCGATTTTCTTGCAAAAAATTTGCAGGTGGTGCAAAGCAAAAAATATGGCAGCAACTATTTTGAAATTAAAGGCGGCACAGATATGACGGAAAAATTGACAAAAGAAATTATGCAAAACATGCCGGCCAATACGGATCCCCGACTGATGGTTGGTCAATTTTTTATTTTGAGAAAAAAAAGTCGTCAAATGTAATGTTTTGTGTTTGCAGATTTTTTTTTTAAATCTTTAAAAATGTTTGTATAATTTTAACAAATGTCGTCAGTTTTGATGTTTGGTGTCTGCACACAATGGGAAAAATTGCAATTTTAAGAAAATGAAAATTTGCAGGAAAAAATTGTGAAAAACGAATTTTATCTGAAGCCGATCGGAAGCTTTTCCGACAATCGAAACGTAATTTCAGCCACAATTCCACCTCCGCCCCTTCGCGGTCAACGAAATGTAAGTCAAAATTCGGTTACTCAATTTAAAGGCGCAAGCACAAATGAAGAAGTGGCCGAGCTTTTTCTTTTTCTTTTTTTTGTTGTGAAAGACTCTTCCATTTTAATTCCAATTTTAGTTTCAATCAACAAAAACCTCAAGAATCGATGAGCCCGAACAATTCCCATTTGCTCTCGTCACGCTCCTCCTCTGCATCGGCGTCGTGCTTGGCATTCTCTGCACAGCAATGTGCCTTTTCATTATCGAAATGAGAAAAGAGCCGAAATTCGATCGATCGAACGTGGTGACGTATCGACGATCAATGGATCATCAACAACAGCACGGACTGATGAGCTCAATGAGAGCAGCAGCGGCAATCGAAGCCGAACGTCGGCCAATGATTCGACGTCCGGAAATGATTGAAATGATGCGTCAAGGATCGTCACAATCTTGTTCGTTTTATCCATGAAAAAAAAAGAAAAGAGGAGTACGGTATCGATGATTTTTGAATTTTTCAGCGACGAACCGAACAGGAACAACTCTGACATTAAATGGACGTTAGCGAAAAATGTTTTCCCAGTTATTTTTTTTTACATTTTCTAGTCTTTTTTTTTTTTCTTTTTCACTATTTTACTGTAAATTTTTTCAGAAAGAAATATTTCATTTTTTATCGGGTTTTTTCAGTGTTTTTCACTTTGTTTTTGCTTAAAAAATTCCGTTTTTTTTTCCCCAGAAAATTTTTTGTTATTTTTGCGCTGGAAACTAATTGAAATGCCAATTTGGAAAGGAAAATGTTTCACAAAAAAGGCGCCAATAGTTTAAATGCTTGCGTATTTCTTGTGCCTTGACGCAATTTCAGAGAGTTTCTCATTTGAATTTTTTGAATTTAAATTTTTGTGGTTGAAAACGTTTTTTGTCATTTTTTTGAGGTTTTTTTTGTATTTTTCTTTATTTTCAATTTACATTAAGAAAAACAATTTTAAATTTAAAAAAAAAAATTTTAAATGTAAATAATTCAAAATTTTTGAAAAAAAATTCAATAAATCATTCGATTAAATTTTTAAATAACTGAATTTTATTTTATTTTCTTAATTGAATAATTAAATCATTAGTTTTCATCATCTTTCTTCATAAAAATCGATAATATTCATAATTTAGTAGCGTAGTCCACATTTTTCCTCGTTTTTCTTCTCATTGAACGCGCTGGCACCTTGTCAACACTTTTCTCTTTTTCTTACGTGGCAACCATTCTTTTTTTAAATTATTGTTAGCCTAGTTTAAAGCGTTTTAGTGAAAAAATCAATTTTTATTAAATTTTAAGCAAAGAAAAGGAATGAATACAAGCCAAATTCCACAGAATGTTAAAGGTAAATTAAAATTTTTTTAAATTGAATTTTAGATCTGAAAATCCTAATTAGCTTACCTTTTTTATTAAACGCAACAGGCGCTTAACTCAAAAATTAAAAATTGAAAAACTCTCGCAAGTCTCGCACACTTTTTCCATTCTTTATTTTTAAATTTTCAGCTCCTTATGTCGAACAATCAACAAGTCACCATAGTTTTTGTGATGAAGACTCATTTTATTATATTGGCGATAGTTGTCGAAATTTTTGGGAATATAATTTAACAAGTTCACGATGGAGACGATATCGTCTAATTGGAAAAGTTCCAATTGACATGAAAATTGATAAAAGTTTGTTTTTCTTGTTTCAAAAGTGTTACGGTATTAAAGGCACAACATGTTTACCTAATATATTTCAGTTTTTCAAATTTCACCGCTATCGAATGAGGTGATCACTTATCAACAAATAAAAAATCGCGATTTTTGTGTCGCCAGGTTTTTTCATATTCGCGTCGATAACTTTCATTGCATTTGCCATCTTTCACCAATTAAAATTATTGGCGACGTGCCAAGTTGGCCACATTTTATTGATTTTGTGAGTTTTTTTAGTTTCCAAAAAAAAAGGGTTCAATAGATCGCGTTTCAGGCGTCACTTGTTCAAAATTATTTATTCTTTGGGTTCAGAAATTTGGGCACCACGCCGCTTCACGTTGAAGGATTTTCATTTAAAATTCAGGTTTTTTTCTGAAATTGATGATTTAAGAAAATCAATAATTTTAAAGGAAAAACCAGAGGAAAAATGTTATGAAATCGATCTGAAACAAGAACTGAAAATTGATCCAAACACGGCCAGAAGTTGCGGTTTCAATTTTTTTTGCAAGGCAATTTATGATGAACTGACGAAAAATGTCATTTTTTTTGGTTGCAATTACGAAGAATCATATATTCGAGGAAAAGTGATAATTTTGTCCAACAAGGTTTTTTCAAGAATTTCAATATTAAATTTTACATTTAAAACAAAAAATAAAAAGTTTGCGCATCTTTCAAAATTGCAGAAACTGAAGTCACAAAAAAATGAGAAGAATTTATTTTTAAAATGAATATTTTATTTGCAAGCACCACACATTTTTTCCAAAGTTTTTAGCAAAAAAAAATTAAAATTCTGAAAAAAAAACGTATTGATTTTCTAGAAATCACAATTTTTTCAGCTTCTCTCATACGATACCATAAAAAAAAGACTGAAATCGTTTGAGACGATTGGAGCAGACGACGGAAATTATCCACTTGGAAGCCAAGAGTAAATTTAAAAAAAATTAACGTTTCATCTGTAAAAAAATATTCCAGACATTTTAATATAAATCAATATGGACGGGATGTCATTTTAACCGGAGGATTGATCGATCGAGTAAGAGAGAAAAAATTAAATGTTTCTAAATGTTACAAAAAAGCTCGATTAAGAGAAATATTTTTGAAAAGCATTTTTGTAAAATAAAAAATTGCAGAAATTCAAAAATGCTCCGACAAATTTGTGGATTTACAATATCGATTCGAAAAAATGGCGAAAAGGAGCATTCAACGTTCCCATATGTAATCATGGTTCAAGCATCACAAAAGACGGATGCCTTCTGATGTTTGGCGGAAAAATGCGCTACCTGACCACATTCAATACAGAACTTCGAAAAATCTGGCTGAAACCACCGTCGCTTCTTGTCGCCTCTCTGGAAGCGTTGAAATCGTACAATTCTGAAGTAAAACCGAGCAAAACAAGAAAAGATTTTCAATCGATCAAATTTCAGGTTTTCAATTGTCTCGATGGTGAAACATTACGACTAAAGACCGGAAAAGATGTCGCAGAAATATTCGCCCGATTTACGAACAAAAAATATTTGGACGAATGCCGAAGAAAATCGATAGAGAAATTTGCGTTTTTGCCAAGAACGCCGTCAAAAAACGGATTCGAATACAACAATCGATTTCCAGCTTTAGTTTGGCCAGATCAGGAATGATGAAAACCGAGGTGAAGAAAAAGTGTGAAACATTTTGAGCCTTGAACAGAAAAAAATCGATAATCGATATACATTTATATTGCATATTAGAAGACTGGAAAAAACCGGGTGAATACGCAACTAATTTCTATAATGAAACGGTTCAAACATTTTTTTGGTAAACTGAGTATTAATACAGTGCGGCTGTTAGTATAAGTTCACCCATAAAAATTGCGATATCAAGCGAATTTTTAAGTTTTGAGACAAAAAAAGTTGAAAAACGGATAGAACTCGTAAAATTGGTTATAGAAACATAAATTTTATTTTTTAGAATTAAAAAGAGTTGTGGACAGCAAAATTATGGTCAATTTTTAACTTTTTTTCATAAAAAATTTGTTATTTTTTAATTTTTTTTAAATAAAATTATTTTTCTATAACTAATTTTACGAGTTTTTTCCGTTTTTTAACTTTTTTTTGTCTCAAAACTTACAAATTTGATTTTTATGGGTGAACTTGTACTAATGGGCAGCACTGTAGATGTTGATACGCAGTGGAATTTTTAGAAAATTTTATAAATTTTCTCTTTAAAAAAAAAATTCAAAAAAGAGTAGATAGAGATAAGCAGTGGAATTAGTAATAGTAAATATTGAAATGTACAGTTTTTACAACAAAACAAAATATTTAAAGAGTTACTAAATGTCGAATTGTTGGCCTTCCATGAGGACAATTCTAGAAAAAAAATTGAATTTATTGAATCCAAAAAAAAATTCAACCAACCCATGGCTGATCCAAGTTCGCCAAATTTCCAACAACTTTTGTCATTTCTTTAACGTTCAACGATTTTCCGATCATTATTGACTTTCTGCACGCTCTTGATGCAAAAATTTTGCGAATTTTCGATGGGCGGTACATTTGATTTGGATATTCCGTTACCATTGCCACAATTTCATCAACATCTTAAATGTTCTTTTGAAGCGACTATTACGTATAATGCAAAAAATGGCCTACCGCTGTTCGTTAAATTTTGGCTTAAAATTTCCGGCCGAGCAGTCATGAAAGCTTTGACGCAACCTTCTGGAAATTTCAAAAATCAAATTTGAAAAAAAAAAAACGAGTTCACCATTTTCTCGAAACTCAAAATCGAACCCGTTGGCGTGAAAAATGTGCAAATTCTCTCGAATTATCATTTCCTGGACAGTTCCAAAGTTGAGCGCGCTTGGTCTGAAATTTTTAGCTGAAAAATGTTGTTTTCACGTTGATTTCCCCACCGAAACAGCGGTTGTTTGGTGAGTTTGGCGCGCATTTGAAGTTTTTCGAAATTGTATTTTTCATCGCTCGCGTGTTGATCAATTATGAACAAATGATTTCGAAGAATACAAATGATGAAGCCCTGGAAACCTTTTTAATTTGATTTTCTTTAGCTTTTGCTAAATTTTGTTGCCTTGTTGAATTGTCCAATGACTTTCATTTTACTGAAATCTTCTTTTCTGAAAAAATCGATAAATTACATATTGAGAGAGAGAGATACGCAGACGGCTAAAGAGCGATGCGTGAGTGTTGCGATTTTCGCAATTTGCTTACTTTAAAGCTCTGGTCAGCTGCCGTTCAGCTTCTTCGTTATCTTCAGGTCGAATTCTTGAAGTGAATTCTAGCGAAGATGATGAAGATACCGATTGTTGGTCATCGTCATCTAGAAGTTTTTCAAATCTTTTTCGTAACTTTTGAAACGAGAAATTGACCTGCAACAAGAAAAATCGATTTTTTGTTTTTTCATATTATCAAACATTTTGCTGTGGTCGAATATAAAAACTGTCCATTGTCTCATTTTTCTCGTCATATTGATTCAAATTTTGAATTATTTCAATTTCCTGGCTCGCAACTGATTCTAGGTCTTCTTCAGCTTCTTCTTTTTCTTCTTCTAATTTCAGCTGTTCTACCACTTTATCCAAAATCGGATCATCTCGAATAGATGAACTATCAAATCCTCGAGATAAGTTGCGAAGCAACGGCGGCGTCAATTTTCTTTGAAGAAATTAATTTTCTCTCTCTCTCTCTCTCTTTCTTATTTACTCTTACCTCACTGCTTCATCAATTTCCATGTTTTCTTTTGATTTTTCACACGGCGTAAATTTGAATGAAAATTGATCCAAAGTGATCGGTTTTGACGATTTTTCGGCACAAAATCGTTTCGGCGTCGGTTCTCTGATCGATGCTCTTCGTCGGGTTCGAAAAACATCTTCATTCGATAGGGAATCGTCAGCTGTTGATGACAACGTTGACGTCTCCAAAATTGTCGACTCATCCAATGTTGAGTTTGCAGATGAGTCTTGAAAAGAAAAAAAAATGAGGATCTTTTTTTTCTCTCTTCCCCTTCCCCCTTCCTACAAAATGACAAATTTCGACGATCCTCAACGCTGCTTTTTGCTGTTGAATGAGCGCCTAAAATTGGTTGGAACGTTGCCAAAATGCTGGCTCTTAAAATTGCCAGCAAATGTTTTTCCTTTTCAAACATTACAGTTTTCTTGTCCGGCGTCACGTTGACATCGATTCGATCAGTTGGAACTTGAATGAAGACGACAAGAATCGGATATTGAGCTTTGTTGAATTGCTTATAAACTTCATTGATCAAACTAGAAACTCTCGAATAATCGACAGGTCGATTATTGATATAAATAAATTGACGATCGGATGTGCTTCGACCACATCCATGCTCACAATTGCTGATGAATCCCGAAATTCTGAAATGTTTCGATAAAAAAAATCGGCGATTTTCAATTTTTTTTAATTTCATAAAATAAAATTTAGGTTTTGAAAATTTGTTAATTCAATAGAGCGCGATTGATTTTCTTCAGAAAAGTGTAGAAAAAAGTTTTTAAAACAAATAATTTTTCTTCTGAATATTTTTCAACGAAACCTGATCAACTCAAAAATATGTTGTTCACTGCTCGGAACATGATGAATCATCATAATTTCCTCATTCGGTTTCTCCTCTCTTATTTTTATCAAAATTTTGTGATCTTTTTCCGCCGAGACGCCAAACAAATTCGTGACAACGTCCTGAACACTTGATGCTCCACCAGGAGTACAAATCAATATTTGTCGTTTGTTGTTGATCGAATTTGTGCACAAGAATTTGATTTGTGGGCACATTAAGGAAAACGATTGAACTGTGGCCAGAAATTTTGAAAAGTCTCGTTTTGCGGTTCTCTCGAGCTCTTTTCGACGAACTGGAAGGGTCTCGAATAGATTTTCGACAGTAATTGTGGTGCCAACCTTGAATATTTCGAATTAAAAAATTAAATATTTTCTCCCCAAAAACTTCTCTTGCTGCATTTGATTTCTCAATTATGTTTCCAGAATGATCGAAGACCAATCGATGGCCAAGCTCAACTTTAGAGGTTCTGGTGAAAATCGTCACTTTGCTCAATGCACAAAGAGCATTCAGAGCTTCACCACGAAAGCCAAGTGTTGACAATTGATCAAAATCGGAGAAGCTCGACAATTTCGAGGTTGAATGCGGCTTGCAAAGAGCATCGAAATTGTGCTCATCAATTCCGTCGCCGTTATCCTGAACTTCAACACTGTCAAAGCCGTTATTTTTGGCGCGAATATCTGAAAATTTGAAACAATGTTTTGAAATGTTTTTGCTTCAAGAAAAAACCGATAATTGTTGCTCCTGCATCTATTGAATTATCGATTAATTGACGAAGAGCACTCGACAAGCTCACAACCACCTAAGAACCTTAATTTAAATATTTTTTTAAAGAATTAAATTACTTGAGCAGTGGTGATTTTTTCGGCAACAGATGTTGATATTCGTTCGATTTTTCGTATTGTTGACATTTCTGAAAAAAATTAGAATTTTAAGCGAAAAAAAAATGAAAAAATAGGACGAAAAATGTCGATTTTCAAACTTCCTCCTTAAAAATATTATTCAACAGAGCGCACTTGCTCTTTCTTTTATTTATCGCCTCATCAAAAGTTTTCTGCCCCAAAACAAAAATGTTTATTTTTTTTGTCTCAATTCTCAACCAAATTTCATATCAAATTTCATTGAAATGAAGACAAAAAAATAAAAAATCATGAAATTTCATCAAAAATATCGAAAAAAATGGTGAAAACTTCACCAGAGCCCGATTCATCGACAATTTCGGCATGGAAAACGCAGAAAAGGTAAGAAAAGAAAACAAAAACCAAAAAACTGTGTTGACAACGGTGATTTTTTCAGATTTGTGATTGCCGGACAAATTGGTAATTTTCTATTGCTTATTACATTTTACTTTCATGCGATGATTCGATTAAATGTAGTTTTAAAAGCTTGGGAAAAGGTTTATTTTACTAAAAATATTTTTTTAGATGATAAATTGTGAGAATTTTGGAAAACATCAATCGGTTCGTCACAAAAGAAGTGAATCCATCAAACAGTTGCCGGTTGATTTAGAAGATTATACAATAATAATTGGACAGGACACAATAATTCCAGTATTCTTTCTTAAAAATGCCCAAAAAAGGCCCATAATTGCAGCGTGATGTTCTCGATCGATCATGCTCTCAAGTTCATCAATATTGCTCGGAAAAAAGTCAACGACTTACTGGTTTTCCGGGTTTACCTGGTGAGCCGGGAGCCGTCGGACCTGTCGGACCGCCAGGACGTCGAGGACCGATCGGTGTCGTTGGACCAGCTGGACTTGTTGGTGATCACGGCGAAATTGGTGAACGCGGTCGCGATGGAAAGTGCAATTGCCCACTGCCGGATTTGTATGTACAACGTGTTCCAATTCCTGGACCACCCGTTATTAAAGTTGGTTCAGAAACACAAATTTCAACTTTAAAAAAAACTGCTTTAGATCCAAGAGAAAATGGTGCCTGTACCAGTTGTCGTCGTCAAAGAAGTCGAAGTCACAAAGTTGGTGCCGTTTGAGCCGACTCCGCCCGGATTTGGTCCGCCGCCAGGCTGGGCACCAGGAATGCCAAAACCCGGAAGAACGCGAAAATTGCCGAGATATTCGACGGTTCGTCCGCCGCCGACGCCGAGACGACGAACAACAAAACCGCCGATTCATGTCGAACCGACAGGTGAGAAAAAAAACCCGAATTCCCAAAATTATCTCCGAAGTTGCAGAAGGAAACACAACCATTGTTGGAAATTTGACAATGGAATTCAATGTCAGCACACCGGAACCATATTTAGGACCACCAACATTAGGTTATAATTCGAGAGGTAATCGAGAAAAGTCTTGATTTGACAACAATTTTAAAGGAGCTTGTTTCTTTAAAGTTTTTAGAATACAAAATTTTCAATACATTTTTTCATCCATCAAAAATTCAGCGTGTTTGAACTTGATTTAAAACTTTAATTAAAGGCGCACACAGTTTGTATTTGTCGTAGTCTCGTTGCGATTTGAAAAAAACGAGTCACAATAATTCAAGAAATGCACTTTTTTATTAGAAGCCACATGTTTTAATTTCATGATCTCACTGCAATAATTTTTTTTAAAACGTGTAAAAATAATTTATTGTAGAATGCATCCTGGCCGCCGTCGGAATTCCCGTTCTTCACGCCGAATCGCAATACGGAAAAGTTGGATCATGGATGAGAGATGCACTTCCATCAACAATGAAAGCAGCGAAAAGAAGATGGGTAACTGACGGTTTCGCATCTCCAGTTTTGTATGAATATGAAGATGAGCGACAATTATTGGATAAAGTTCAAAAAATTAAGTAAGAAAAACCTTTTTTTTTCAAATTGTGACAAGACCAAAAAATGTTTAAAAAATTCATATTTTTGAATTTCAATAAAGAAAATAATAAAAATATTTAAAAGCTAGACAAAATGATTACAAAAAACTGTTTGGCGCAAGCCATATATTCATTTTCTTGGTCTCGCCACATTTAAAAAATTCAAATTTGAACTTTAAAAAAATTGCAGATATTATGTAGATTATTTAGCGTCTGGAACTGGAAATGTGGTTTATAATGGATCATATTATTATCATAAACATGGAACAATAAATCTTGTAAAATATGAGCTTGAAACTGGTGTTCAAACTGAAATTGAGCTTGATACTGAAATGTCACACATTGATTGTGGAAGATTACCAGATCATACATTTGAAGTAGCAAAAACAAAAATCAATCAATCAATAAATCAATAATTAATTTATAAGGAATGCAACTCGACAGATCGTCATGGTTGGTTATACAATCGAGCGCACAATTATGTCGATTTTGCTGTAGATGAAAACGGTTTGTGGGTGATTTATTCCGATGCTGAAATGGAGACGTTAAAAGTGGCGAAACTTGAGCCGGTAAAAAGAGAGAATCGATTTTCAAAAATTCGAAGAAAAAAAAAAGAAAGAGCATTTACAGAATCTTTATGTTGTGAATAAATGGGATATTGAAGTGAACTCGACTGATGTCTCTGATGGATTCATAATGTGTGGAGTTTGGTACGGATTGAAAAGCTCAACAGAGTTACAATCAATAATAACACATGCGTTTGATTTGTACAGGTGATCTTTGAAATTTTTATCATTTCGTATCCATGTTGATACGCAGTGAAATTGAACTGAAATTGGAAATTAAATTTGAAAAAGAAAAAGAAATGATCAAATTTCGTAAAAGAATTGCTATGTAGTGAATTAGAACAAAAATTCCGACGTTTCTTAAAGCTGACTATCATAAAGAGTTGCTACGCAGCGAGTTGTTTTTTTTTTCAAATTTTAGTTGCTACATTCTTAGAATTGTTTCTTTTATTAAATTTCAAACATTTCTAATGTTTTTCGCTCCATTTATTTTGAATGAAATAAAATCAATCTGTTCAAATATTGATTCACATTGTTTTTTTTTGGTCAGAAAAACTATGTTTGTGAACGTTGTAGAGGAATAATCGGATTTGAAGAAGAAGGGCGAAGGTCAAAGTAACCGTTACATCTCCCTTTTTTCTATTTTTTCTAAAAAAAAAAAGTTGTTTTTTTAGAAAAATGTTCAAAATGTTTTGGGTCTCTCCAAGATTGATTTAGTTGCTTTAATTTATTCTTTTCGTTCTAACGCTCTTAGCTGGTTTCAACCAGAAAAAAAACTTCAAAAATAAAATTTATAAGATTACATTTAAAACTTGGTCTTGACACGAAATGAAATGTTTTTGTTGTTGTTGTAATTGTCATTTTTTTTCTTTCATTGAAAAATTGCAGAAATGACACGATCCCAGGACAAGTTGAATGGTATAATCCATATCAAGGATTGACAATGCTTCATTATAATCCATTAGATTCAAGGCTTTATTTTTTCGATAATAGTAGCTTATTATCTGTAAATGTCAGAATTGAAGAAGATTTACCAGAATATATTGATGAGAAATAAAAAAAAGAAGAAGGAAATTGTAAAAAAGTATGAATCGATATTGATTTTTTCATAAAAACTTTTAAATTTTATTGATTTTTGTTGTGATGAAAACTTGATTGAAATATGTCTTTAATCCAAATTTTTTTTACCTTTATTTATTTACATTTCCTTTGTCTTGTCATTTTCTTACATTTTACTATTCCACCCCTTCCTTCCCACTCCCCCCCCCCCCTTTCCCCAGTTTTTTGTTATTAGAAAAAAAAAGAAAAGAAAGAAGTTGACCTCCAACAGATGTGTTTTACATCAGAAAAAAAATGCGGAATTTGCAACGAAGAAAATAATTGGCAAAACTTGGCTTCATTTCTTGTAAGTTTGATAGTTTTTGAAAGAATTTGAGTCAAACCACGAAATTTGTTGGTTTTTTTCGTTGGGTCTCGCCACGAAGTTTTTTTTTTTTTGCTGTGACCTGACACAGAAGTGAAATTATTTTAAAAAAATTAGAAAAATGTTTATAAATTGAGAGAAAATTGTTTTAAAATTCAAAGGGTGAAGAATGTTTATTTTTGATGAAAAATGGAATTAATTGTAAACATTTTGAAATTTGTACGAACAATTTTTATTCAAAAATTGATTGAGGGATTCAGTTTTGTCAGAATTGTTGGTTTAAAAGAAATTTCCAGATCAAAAAATCGATATTTTTGAATATTATCGTGATCATTTCTGATAAAATCACCTGAAATAGTTTTCGAATCGATGAACAAAAAAAAGTTCAATAAACTTTTTTTTAATTTTTATGATTTGACCTACCCGCCCGATTTATAATTGGCCAATTTGAATGTTTTCTCGAGATTTGGTTTGAATTTAAAAAATTTATTTCTTTTCTCCAATTTTTATCTTCATCTGCCACCCAGATTTTTTTTTGTTTTGGTTGTTTTCTCTCTCTCTTTCTCTCTCTCTCTCTCTCTCTCCTTCCCTCTCTCTCTCTCTCTCTCCCTCCCTCTCTCTCTTTGTGTTTTCACTTAAAATTCTCGATTTTATGGATAAAAATCTGACGATAAAATAGGAGGCATTCTTGATGAGAAATTTCCAGTTTTTAGTTTCAGACATTGACGAAATGGCGGCAACAACGAATTCGAATGTTTTTCAAAAAGTAAGCGAAGCTGGCTTTTCACCGCCTTATTTGCACAGTGGCCGAAAAAAAGAAATTGTCGAATTTTCTGGAGAATTTGTGAATATTTCAGGTCGAACGAATTGTTTGCGTTGGCGCCGGCTACGTGGGTGGTCCAACATGTGCAATGATTGCGCACAAATGTCCCCAATTGACAATAACCGTCGTCGACATGAACAAAGACAAAATTGCCGAATGGAACTCGGAAAAATTGCCGATTTACGAGGTTTTTTTGTTTTTTTGCGCTCCAGTGAATAACCGACGATTCTCAACACATTTCAGCCGGGCCTCGAAGACATCGTCATGGGCGCTCGCGGACGAAATCTGTTCTTCTCCACCGACATGGCGACAGCAATTCGAGAAGCGGATCTGATTTTTATATCGGTGAACACGCCGACGAAAATGTACGGAAGAGGCAAAGGAATGGCGCCGGATTTGAAGTACGTTGAATCGGTGTCGAGAACAATTGCCCAATATGCGGTTGGACCAAAGGTTTGACGGCCGGCCTGATATTTCTCGATATTCAGCTTGAAAGTTTTGGAACTCGTCCAAAAATTTCGCTGAGTATCACCTCTGATCGATATTCAACTTGGAGATTTTCAGATTGTCGTTGAGAAAAGCACAGTGCCTGTAAGAGCCGCCGAAAGTATTGGAACAATTTTGCGTGAAGCTCAAAAGCAAAATCCTGAGCTCAAATTTCAGGTGCTCTCAAATCCGGAATTTTTAGCCGAAGGCACCGCCATGAAAGATTTGGCGAATCCTGACCGCGTCCTCATCGGTGGCGAAAATTCGTCGGAAGGCCTTCAGGCGGTCGGCGAGCTGGTTCGAATCTACGAGCACTGGGTGCCACGCGATCGCATCATCACAACAAACACGTGGAGCAGTGAGCTGTCGAAGCTGGTGGCTAACGCGTTTTTGGCTCAACGAATCTCGTCAATCAACGCAGTGTCAGCGGTGTGCGAGGCGACTGGTGCCGATGTTAGCGAAGTGGCGCACGCTGTCGGCTGCGACACAAGAATAGGCGAAAAATTCTTGAAAGCCTCAATTGGTAGGGGAAGAAAATTGTTTAAAGCTTACTGTAGGCGCACTTCTATTAGTGTATGCATCGAATTTTACGCGCAAAGTGGATTTGTCGTGGTTTTTTGAATTTCATCATCATTGATCTTGTGTTTCTAAAAAATTCTCCCCGTTCAGGTTTTGGCGGAAGTTGCTTCCAAAAAGATGTCCTCTCGCTGGTTTATCTATGTGAATCGTTGAATTTGTCGCAAGTGTCCGAATACTGGCAAGGCGTCATCGACATTAACAATTGGCAGCGGCGACGTTTCGCCAACAAGATCATCGCCGAACTTTTCAACACGGTCACCGACAAGAAGATTGCAATTTTCGGTTTTGCGTTCAAAAAAAACACGGGCGACACGCGAGAATCGTCGGCAATCTATGTGTCACAACATTTGATGGAAGAAAACGCACGTCTCTCAATTTACGATCCAAAAGTGCAAAAGCATCAAATTGTGGCGGATTTGTCGAGTGTGACAAGTCGCGATGATGTCGAAAAATTGATCACAATCGAGACGGATCCGTATGAAGCGGCGAAAGACGCACACGCGATTGTCATTCTGACAGAATGGGACGAATTTGTGGTAAATTAAATTCAATAAATTTGTCACTGACTGCGTATCAGAGTTGCTGCGCAGTAAAATAGGAATTTTTTATTAGAAAAAATAATGATATTCGTAATATTTTGTCAACAACATTTTTATCATCATCTTCAGAATCTCGACTATCATCGAATTCACGAAAACATGCAGCACCCGGCGTCGATTTTCGACGGTCGTCTCATTTTGAACCAAAAATCACTTAGAGAAATTGGCTTTCGCACATTTGCAATTGGCACAGCGCCAGACCAGTCGTACAACTTTTTTGGCAACGCCGGTTATTGATTTTTTTTTTTTAATTTGAATTACAATATTTAATTTATCACAGTTTTTCTATTGCATAAAAAATATTTTTTAAAGACAAAATTTCAAATTAATGAACTGATGGGAATATTGTATTTTTTCAATTTTTCCAAAGCTTTTGCATGAATTTTTGCGTCGTCGGCTGTGATTACAGCCATTTTGAAGGCAGTTTTAAAATGTTGAATGGCGTTTTCTTTTTCACCGATGCGTTCATAAACTTCACCGATATAGAAGGTGTTGGTACTGTAGAAGGCTGGCTACAAAACACGTTTATTTTGGTTATTATTAAAAGGTTTTTTGGTTTTCTAACTGAAATTTGTTCGGCTTTTAGAAAATAGTGAAGAGCTTGTTCGTAGGTCGATGATGGCGGTGTGGCAAAAATTGCTTTTGCCACAATACGAGTGGCGTAGCCCATATCGGCAAAAGAAAAATGCCAAAGTCCTAGAAAGAATGCGCGAAAAAAAATTGATTTAAAAGTCGAAAAAAACCTAGAATGTGCCACGTTGTAGCATCGCCATCATAAATTTCAAGAGCACGCTCCAGATGTTGACGGACCTGATACGATTTTTCAATTCGCGACTTGTTGCCCTCGATTTCTCCGACATAATCGAGAAGAATCGCAAACCTTGACGGAGTTTAACAATTTTAGTATTGGAAAAAAAAATAAGTTTTCTACCATTTGTGGGCGCCGAAGCATCCAGATTTGGGCTCATTTTCAAGGGCTTTTTGAGCAATTTCAAATGCTTCAAACATGAGATTCTTCTTCTCATTCGGATCGGTTGAAAGTTTGGATTTTTCACACACGACTCGAGCCAAACGCCATAGAAGTTCGGAGCAAGTACTATTTTGAAATCTGAAACAAGGAGAGAAATGTGATGTCTGGCATTTTTCCAACTTACTTTTTGAGAATATTATAACAATTATCAATTAAATAATTGTTGTAGAGCTCGTCGGCTTCCGTAACGATTAAATTAAAATTTTTCGGCAGCACATTTTCAATTTGTTGCTCTTTGACTGGTGAAGAAGAGAAAAGAGCAATGCTCAACGATGTGCCAACACCAGTTGCAAGCATTTTTTGACGCTGAAATTTCTGCTAGAGGATTTTATGATTAAATTTGAAAAACCTGCGCTAGAACTGCTGTAATCTGCCGGATACTTCTTGTTAATAATCTTCGAAACATTTTTATTGACTTTTTCAATGAATTCAACCAAAAAAAAATAAGAAAATGGAAAAATGAAATGTTTATTTACATGGCCTAGGAAACCAAATGTTTGTTAAACTCCACCCGAATGCGTAATTTGTGGAGTAGCGTTGTTTTCTCACGCGGACGCAACAACACTTTGAAGCTTAAAATATAGTTTCCCCGGTTATTTTTTGAATTTCGATCAGCAAAAAATTTCAATTGAAAAATTAATTGATTTTTCAGTAAAATGGGCACTTTTACCGCCACTTATTTTCTAAAAACTGCGCTTTGGGACAAAAAAGGACTTTGGGCGTCGACATTAGTCGTCGCTTATATCGCACGTTGCCTTGAAAATTCCGGATATCAACGTGCCGAAATGATGAAGGTTTTTTTGTCAGAATTTTTGTGCAAAAATTGTTTGTTTTCTTCAATTCAGGGACACTCGCGACTTTTTGCCGATCGATTGAAACAAATTCCATCTAGTGCCGATCCATGGAAATATTGATTTTTTTTATTAGCGAAAAAGGCGCGATTTTAGTCTAAAATTTTTGTTTTTATGTTTAGATTTGCTGAGAAAAAAAGAAAATAAATTTTTTAAAATTAAATAAATTCATTTTTAAATCTCACCGGGGTATTTTCCCTCTTTTTTCCATATTTTTTCCATTTTTCTTAACCTTTTTAATCAAAATAGTTGGCTAAAAACAGACGAGATCGCTGATGCACGGACCCCGATATCGAAAATATCGATCGGGTCGTTCGGAAGAAGCATCGAGCGACACTCCGATGATGGTTGATGATGATTCGAATCAAAATTTTGAGACTTTTGAGGTGAGTGGCATTTTTTTTTTAAATATCAACAGTTGATATTTTTAGAATATAGAAAAATCGATGAATCGCCGTCTTCGACATTTATATCCGGCTGTACGAGAAAAAGATGATGTAAGATCTTTTATTTGTTCATTCTTATGAAGATCAGTATAAATTAACTTCCAGAAACTTTGTTTACCTAGACGATGGGATAAAAGTCAAGCGTCATCTTATTTAGAAATTGGAAAAGATGGTCTCAACGTGACATTTCGAAAAAGTAAAATTGTTTTTTGACTTTTTTCTTGGGTTTTCCAAAATTAATTTGAATCAGGTTTTTATGCTTTATCGATTTTTTTTTCTCAAAGGCTAACTTCTAGCCTTACATTTTCAAAGATTTTAATTCATCGGCCTCTTTACGAATATTTTTCTTTTTATAATTATTGAGTTGAGCAAAAGAAATTTTTAATCGATGATTAAAATTAAAAACTGAAATTTCACGTTTAATCGAAAATCGAAAGGATCGATTAGAAATTCTATTGATAGTTTTTCCTTAACCGTAAATCTTGAAAAATATTTTCAGATATCAAATTAAAAGATGAAAAAGATCCATCAGCTGTAATTCGAGCAAACTCATCAATTCCAATGAGTTGCGGTCTTTATTACTTCGAAATCGACATTGTTCAAGGCCATCGCGGTTGCATGGGAATCGGGTTGAGCCGACGCGACAGCAATCTGAATCGTATGCCGGGCTGGGATGCCAACTGTTACGGCTATCACGGTGACGACGGCAATTTTTTCTCGGCGTGCGGACACGGTGTACCGTACGGGCCGAAGTTCGGCACTGGCGACACGATCGGTTGCGGAATGGACAGCGTTCTGCGGCACGTGTTTTTCACAAAAAATGGCAAACATTTGGGTGTGGCGTTTGAAGGAATGGAAACGGTCGGAATGCTCTTCCCAACCGTTGGGCTTAAAATTCCCGGCGAACAAATTTGTGTCAATTTCGGACAGAAACCATTTGCATTTGATGTGGAAAAGCATCGAGACGGGGTAAGAATATTTTTTATAAAATTGAGAAAAAATTTGATTTGAAAACCTGAAAAAAAATTTTTTTTAATTTGCTGCGTAGCAACTTTGATGTGCAATCAAAAACAATTTTTTTTAAATAAACGGGAAAATTTAGATTGCAATGAAACAAAAAAGAGAGTTAATCGAAAAAATGCCACTAATGGACGATTCAACAAAACATTTCAACAGGTTAAAGAAAAAACTAGAATTTTCTGAAACTAAAAATAGATGATTCAGAATAATCTCATCATTTTTGGCGCACTCTGGAGCAATTGAAACGCTGAAAATGTTTGAGAAAACGATAAAACCCGAAACAAAAGAAGACTATTCATTTTTGGAAAAACGGACAGAAATAGTGAATATGATAATGAGAGGAGAGCACGGAGTGAAAATTGAAACGAAGCTCCGCACGACGTTTGGCGAAATACTGAGCGATCATCCAGCAGTTCATGTTCTTCTAATTTGTCTACGTTACATTGACATTGCCGCAACAATAAAAACGGTTTGAATACAATAAATTTGAATATAAAAAATCAGTTTTCATCTTTGAAATGTTTGTTCAATGCAGATGCCAATAATTCAGTCAAAAGCGTGCGAAGAATCACCATTATCACCAAAATCGCTGTTGTCATCGTCAACAACAACAACAACGGCGACAACGATGACGACAATGGCGACGCCGTTAACAAACACTGAACAGCATCAGGGCTCATCATCAGCTTCATCGTCATCAGCTTCATCATCGTCATATAAAAGTAATCCGAACAAGAGGACGAGATCAAAAGAAGGTTGAAAAAAAATCGGAAAAAAAAGAGGAAAAGTTTAAAGACATGTTTTTTCAGATGGGCAGAATTCGAATCGCAGAAGTGGAGAAATTGCGCCGGCGACAAAAAAATCGCCGGTATCGGGAAGAAGGTTGAAAAAGTTGGAAAAAATGAAGAAATTTATTTTCTAAATTTGACTTTTTCAGAGAAGAAAAAAATGGAGAAGCAAAAAAGGAAGAAACAATGTTTATAAGATTTGATGATGAAGTAGAATTAGTAAAAATTGGTGAGGAAAGAAAAAAATTAATAAAAATTCAACTTCTTTTTGACCTCAAAAAAAATGTTTAAAAAAAAGTTTTTAAAAAATTGAGAAATGCTATTTCAAAGTTACAATTTTGACAAAAAATATTTTAAAAAAATTATTAAATTTCAAATTTTTTAACAAAAAAAATGCGTTTTTTTAATTGAATTTTTTTGCAGACAAAGATTTGAACACAAGCAAAGAATTATACAAACAGCTTTGCAACGATGACGAGTAAATTAAACATTTTTTTTTGTGTTTTTAAAATTTGAAAAATTTCAGAATTGAAAAACTGAAATATTTGATCAATATGGGACAAAAAATCATGTCAATAACAGAAACCTGTGAGCTGTGTGAAATTTCGCGAGAAATTATCGAGGTTTTGTTTAATTTTTAAATTGATGCGAAGAAATTAAAATTGTTTTTTTTTTTTTTTTTTTTTTGAAGATCTCACTGTCAATGATTTATAAATCAAGAAAGATCACAGATCCACATCCATTGTCAGAAGGTCAACGACGATTTATAGCCAATAAAGTGATGGGAGTGTTGAATTGTGAGAAAGAAAAATAGAGAAAAAGAGAAGTTTCAAGAAGATTTTCAGCATCGACAAAGCGAAGGCAATATTCAGAATTGAGAGGGCTTTTTATGGCGTGGGAAGGAATGCACAGAGACATGAAAATTCATCCAACAGCTTCACTTCCATTAATACCGTCGGAAATTGTGCGTGCGAGAATCTGTTGATCGGAATTATTCAGTTTTTTTTGTTTCTTTTCAGAAAATTGAAGATGGCGAATTGGAAGAAACGAAAATGAAAATTAAAAATGAGATTGTTGATGTGCCGATGGAACAAGAAGAAGAAGAAGAAGAAGACGAAGAAGAGGAGGAAGAAGATGATGATGATGATGATGATGACGATGATGATGTTGGTGGCGATGACGATGATGAAGAAGGAAGAGGAGAAGACATCACAGCCTAAAAATGTGTTAAATATGTATTTAAAGGAATTCTTTTTCTTTTTTCTTTTTTTGTGAAAAATCAATAATGTGAATATGTATTTTTAGTGTAATTTTTATTTGTACATTTATATATCCAATTTCTTATTCAATTTCCGGGAATTTTAAACAATTTTTTTCAAAATTTTATAAAAACTGAAAATTTGCAAAAAACCTGGTTTTTTTTTTAATTTTTCACCAAAAAATAATCCGAGATTTTTCGAGAATATTTTGTTTAGTGTGGTTTTTTCTTTGCTGTTGTGAGCTTCAAAACATTTTCAGATGATGGAAGGCACGAGTTTGTATGAGAGAAAAACAATTTTGGCGCCAATGGTAAGAGCCGGTCGAACACCGCTCAGGTTTTTTTTTTGATTTTGAATTTTTTGTGCATTTTTCAAATGCTTCTTTTTTTTTTGTCTTTAGAATATTGGCGCTGAGAAACGGTGCCGACCTGTGCTATACGGAGGAAATTGTTGACACCAAATTGTTGGCGACAACAAGAGTGGTTAATGGTAAGGAAATTAGAGAGGGAGAGAGAGAGAGAGAGAGAGAGAGAGGTTATTTTTTCTCGGTACAGTGGAAAAATTTTCAGCTGTTATAACACAGCTTGAAATCGAGACGTACGGTAACCGTCGAATAGTTTTAAAAATGTAATAAAGCTGTGAAGAAAAATGCTGAAGCAAAAGCTACAGTAACCGAAAAAAAAGAAATTATTTCATTCAAAATTTGGTAGTTGATTGATTGATTTTCAGAAGCGATCGGAACAATCGATTATCAAAACGGCGACGATATAATTCTGCGTTTATCACCAGAAGAAAAGCATAAATGCGTCCTTCAAATCGGCACCAACAATGGTGAAAGTGCGGCAAAAGTGGCGAAATTCGTGTAAAAGCTCATCCCGCCCACATATTTTTTGTGTTTGTAAAACTTTGAAAAAAAAAATTTCAGCGGCGATGACGTGGCAGCGATTGACGTCAATATGGGTTGTCCAAAACCATTTTCGATCCATTGTGGAATGGGTGCAGCGCTGCTGAAAGAAACGGATCGAATAAAGGAGGTTGAAACGTTCTTGCAAAAAAAAAATCGATGTTTTTTTCCAGATTCTTACATCCCTAAAAGCGGCTTCAGTTGTTCCAATATCGTGTAAAATTCGAGTCCTCGACGAAGTTTTCATTTGTTTTCCGAACAAATTGGAAATGACTTGATGTTTGCAGAAAAGCGACACGTTGAACTTGGTTCGTGAAATTGAGAAGTGCAAAATCGACGGTCTCGGAGTTCACGGAAGACGTCGAGACGAACGTCAACCGGATCGTTGCCGTGTTGAAGAGATTCGAGAAATTGTGCGAACAATTCCATCGATTCCGATAATCGCAAAGTAAGATTTGTTTGAATCGCAAAAATGATCAGCTAAAAAATTATCTGGGGTTTTCTTCTTTCAGTGGTTTGTCGGATGAAATTCAGAAGTTTGAGGATATTGAAAAATGGCGAGAAGAATGTGAAGCGAGCAGCATAATGATTGCACGAAAAGCTCTAATGAATCCATCGATTTTTAGATCAGAAGGTGCCCTGTCAAAATATGAGGATATTGAGCAATTTTTGGAATTAGTAGGGCACATTTAAAGAAAAATAAGAAGCCCCCCCCCCCCCTCTTCAGGCATGCGAATATGATGAATCATACACAATGACAAAATATGTGGTTCAACGAATTCTGGGCGGTGATCAAGAACACGATCCGCGAGGAAAAAAGACGGTAATCGCCGGAAGTGTTGTCGAAATATGCCGAGCATTTGATAAAGAGCACGTCTATGAGGTGCGACAAAAATCTGTTTTTTTTTTTTTTTTTTTCGCTAAAAATCTTGAGAAAAGCAGTTTTATTAAGAAGTGGAGAAAAGAAAGACAAAGAAAACAAAGTAAAAGAAAGGCCGACATTGACGAGAATGGAATTTTTCAAATCGATGTATCATTTCCACTGTAAGGAAAAAAAAGAAAACGAGAGAAATTTCAAAAATTTTAAAGGAAAAAGCTGAAAAATGCCCAAAGCTCAGCGCCGACACCAAAACAAGTGATAAATGAATTTTGTATGGAACAAAATTGGCCAAAACCGACATATGAAGTGGTAACAATTTGGATTTTTGTTGTAGAATTTTTTTAAAAGGAAAAATTAAGAAATTGAAAATCTGGTTTTTTTGTTTTTGTTTTTTTTTTTAATTTTCGGAATTATTGATTTTTCCAATATTCGCAGAATCGACGCGACGATAAACGCTACACTGCAACAATTTGCATAAACAATCAAAAGTATCGTTCGGGAATAGGACAGGTCAACATTAGAATGGCCGAGCAAGTCGCTGCTCTTGCTGCACTTTATGGTTTAAAATTGAGGAATCGATTGAAAGGCGAATGGGATGAGGAGGATTGATGAAATTCAATTTTTTGTTGTTAGAACGTTTTGTTTTTGTTTTTGTTTTTTTTTTCTCTTCCAAAAAATTGTTCGGTATTTCAAGGTTGAGCAGACATTATTCGGCCAACTCTTGCGAAAAAATTCATGCTTCAACTTTTACAATTTACAAAAACAAGTTAAAAAATAAAGAAAAATGGGGGTGAAACAACTCAAGAAAAAAATGGAATTAAATCTTTGATGAGATTGGAGTTTGGTGATTCTTCAATGAAAAAACGAAAGCGGAAGAGAGGGGAGGAGAAGAAGAAATTCTTCTTTAAGCAATAAATTTAGGGGTTTCATTGATGGAGGCTTCAAAACATTTGAAGGATTGTTCTAATCCGTCTGGTTTAATGTATCGAGCAATTGGTTTTATGTCATTTAAAAACTCGCTGCAACTTTTTCATGAAAATTTCCGTTTTTTATTTTTTTTTTTTTGCTTTAAATTAAAGCTGAAATTCTGGAGAATATTTTAACACTAAAAATATTCTGAAATCTCAAATATGAAACGTGAAAAAATTGCTTTGAAAGTTGCGAATTTTCCGCGTACAATACGATGCTCCACAATTACGTTTTGACCTGATTTTAACAAAAAATGAAATTTTTTCGATTTTTGATGAAAATTTGACTTTTTTTTTTTTTTGGTTCAAATGAAAGCTGAAATTCTGGAGAATATTTTAACACTAAAAATATTCTGAAATCTCGAATATGAAAAGTGAAAAAATGGCTTTGAAAGTTGCGAATTTTCCGCGTACAATACGATGCTCCACAATTACGTTTTGACCTGATTTTAACAAAAAATGGAATTTTTTCGATTTTTGATGAAAATTTCAGTTTTTTATTTTTTTGGTTCAAATGAAAGCTGAACTTCTGGAGAATATTTTAACACTAAAAATAATCTGAAATTTCAAATATGAAAAGTGAAAAAATGGCTTTGAAAATTCAAATTTTTCCGCGCCCAAAATGACGTCACTTTTTGATCAGGTCAAATTTTTAAAAAAAATGACGTCATTTTCAGAACTTTCAAAGCAATTTTTTCACTTTTCATATTTGAGATTTCAGAATATTTTTAGTGTTAAAATATTCTCCGGAATTTCAGCTTTCATTTGAACCAAAAAAATGAAAAAGTGAAATTTTCATCAAAAATCGAAAAAATTCCATCTTCTGTTAAAATCAGGTCAAACCGTTATTGTGGAACATCGTATCGAGCGTGGGAGAAATGGAATTTTTTCGATTTTTGATGAAAATTTCACTTTTTTATTTTTTTGGTTCAAATGAAAGCTGAAATTCTGGAGAATATTTTAACACTAAAAATATTCTGAAATCTCGAATATGAAAAGTGAAAAAATGGCTTTGAAAATTCAAATTTTTCCGCGCCCATAATGACGTCACTTTTTGATCAGGTCAAATTTTTAAAAAAAAGTGACGTCATTTTCATAACTTTCAAAGCCATTTTTTCACTTTTCATATTTGAGATTTCAGAATATTTTTAGTGTTAAAATATTCTCCAGAATTTCAGCTTTCATTTAAAGTAAAAAAATGAAAAAGTCAAATTTTCATCAAAAATTGTAAAATTTCCATTTTTTGTTAAAATCAGGTCAAAACGTAATTGTGGAGCATCGTATTAAAAGCGGAAAATTTGCAACTTTCAAAGCCATTTTTTCACTTTTCATATTTGAGATTTCAGAATATTTTTAGTGTTAAAATATTCTCCAGAATTTCAGTTTTTAATTGAATTATTCCCGGTTTTTTTTCGAAATCATAACGCTGGAAAATCTAAAAGAATCTCAATATTTCTTTCAATTTTGAATTTTTTAAACCTTTTTCAAATTTACTTCACTTCTTTTAATATTTATAGCTTTTGATATTTTGATAAATCTTCAATTTTAAAAATGACTGTCTTCTTAGCTTCTGAACTTGGGGTTTTTTTTAAAAACTTAATGTTCCCTAAATATCTTTCCAATCTGTCGTATTAATAATTAATTTAATAATTTCAAAGAAATCATAAAAATGTTTAAAACAAAAAAAAAAAAAACAAAAAAAAAATAAATTTTTAAAAAATTGGCGAACTTTTGTTTTATTTTTCAAAATTAAATCAAAACTGAACATTTTATTAAATTTAATTAAGCCAAAATATGTGCCCAGTGTGGAATTGTTGAATTTTTAGGCAACGGTGGTGGTGTGAATCGTTGATAATCGACATCCAATGGAATTCCAAGTACGAAATGTGCTGCATGAAGACCTGATCCGTATCCCAATGTAAAACCATTCCCGCCGTGTCCATAATTATGAACAATTTTGAACTCTTTTTTGGTTTCATTCAAAATTCGAGTTTCCATTTCGACGCGAATTTGTTTTCGACCCGGCCGAAAACCGGCAAATGTCGATACGATTTTAACATCCTGCAAAAATGCACAATTGATTACAAATTATTACAAGTGCGCTCCATTGACAATTTAAAAAAATTTGAAAAGAATTTACCTTAAAACTTGGTTGTAATTTTAAATATCGTTGACGAATATTTTCAATGTCGTTTTTTGTCACAAAATTTGGTTCACATTTTCCAACTTCTTTTACGGTTCCCATGAAAACTCCATTTATTCTCAAAAAAAAAAAGAACAATTTTTTTTTCTCAAAGGAAATTTGATTTTACAAAAAAAATTTTAAAAACTTACACTGGAATCGTAATTGTTGAAAATTCACGATACAAAAAATGTTTTTGCCATGGAGCGTCGACCTGTAAACATATTTTTTCAACATTTCTTCTTCAGAATTATTCAGAATATTTCAAGAATTTCAGAACTCTTCAGATCAATTTCTAGAATTTCAGAATTCTTCAGAATATTTCCGGAATTCTTCAGAATATTTCCAGAACTTCAGAATTCTTCAGAATATTTCAAGAATTTCAGAACTCTTCAGATCAATTTCTAGAATTTCAGAATTCTTCAGAATATTTCCGGAATTCTTCAGAATATTTCCAGAACTTCAGAACACTTCAGATTATTTCAAGAATTTCAGAACTCTTCAGATCAATTTCTAGAATTTCAGACTTCTTCAGATCAATTTCTAGAATTTCAAACTTCTTCAGATCAATTTCTAGAATTTCAGACTTCTTCAGATCAATTTCTAGAATTTCAGAATTCTCCAGAATACTTCCGGAATTCTTCAGAATATACACTGAATTCTCTTTACCTTAAGCAAAACTCCTCGAACTGGATAATTATTTCCAGCGTCATCAGAAGCTAAAATTCCAGCGAAAAGTCCAGCTGCATTGACAACGACGTCAAAATGTTTTCCAAGTTGCTCGAAGTTTGAAATTCGACTCATTCGAAATTTGACTCCTTTCAATTTGAGCTCATTTTTTAAGAATGGACAAAAATGGCGTCCTTCTGAAGTGAAAGCGGTGTAATGAATTCCAAATAATTTCCCTTCAGCTGTTTTTGCTTCTGCTTCTGCTTCTGATGATGACGAATTTTTATAATTCAAATTGAATAATGAACTTGGACCATAAAGCTCATTTTCAGTCAAGTCACGAAAATTATAGACCAAATTTCCAAAACTTTTTTTCTGAAAATCGAGAAAACAAAAATTCGCAAAAAATCGAAAAAAATCTCTGAAACTTGTTGCTGCAATTTTTCCGACGAATTTGATAAAATATGCCCAGAAATTAATTGAACTCCACTTTTTCCTCCAAATTCTCTCCAAAGTGTTGCCAATTTTTCAAACGTATCGAAGCCATATTTTCTGGAAAAAAATGTCTGAAAATTTTCCGACATTTTTTTTTTCAATAAAATCTCAAATTCAACTTATTGATTGGTGATCCCGAATCGATTCGAAATAATCCGGCAATATTTCGACTCAGAATTTCTTCAAATGGTTTGTGATGGAAAATTTCGATTGTCTGGAAAAAAACAACAACAACGGATGAGCCTGGTCTGCAAGTTTCGCACAATTTTTTGTTCGAAACGCGCGCGCGTTGCTTAATTTCAAAACACTCCGCCCACTTTTCTGCGCCCCGGACAGAAAAAAAAAACAACAACAAATGAAATCTGAAGAGCAAACCGGCTTCTCGATTCCTTTTTTCTCAGCCAAATCCAATATTGCTGTCGCTGTGCTCAATCCAATCACTCCTTCACCAATAATTGCTACTCGAAGTCCATGACAATCTGCAAGAAAAAATATTCGAGCACATTTTTCAAGGGTTTCAAACTCAACCTTCAACCATCATCACCATCATCATCATCATCCAGCAGACCAAATTTATCAAAATCCACATTTTTTACTCGGCTTTAAAAAAAAAAAACAAACAAAAATATTGCAATTTTCATCACAATTTCTTCTTGATTAAAAGAAGAAAAACGAAGAAGAAAAATCTTGAAATGATCGGGGAAGAACAATGAAGATCAAGATCAAACCGGTTGAAGTTTCAGCTTTTACATCAAAATCTCCTCTTTTTGTTTTTTTTTTTTTTTTTTTTGAGTTTTGCGTGCACCTTTAAATTTTGAAACTTTCTTGCTTCTCTTAGAAGACCACTTTTTTCTTTGAACAACAAAAATTATGAATAAGGGAAACCAAAATATTTACAAAATAATTAGCAAAGCGCCTTACAACTTTCGATTTTTTGCCAATTTTTTTCAGAATTTTTTGAAAAAAATTAAACAAAAAAGAAAGAAAGAAAAAAGGAAAAGAAAGAAAAACGCTGAAATGACATTTCTTCACAGGAAAATAATTGGTTGATGATCGGCGAGGCGATATTCAACAATAGACAACGACAGTTAACCAAACTGCATTTTTTGTCGACAAAGATTGCATTTTGTTAAATATTGTCGTCTGCAAAAACAAAAATCTTCTTTTTTTTGCTTCTTCTTGGATGTTTTTCTCTTTTTCTCTCTCTCTCTCTCTCTCTCTCTTTTTCTCTCTCTCTTTCTTTCTCTCTCTCTCTTTCTCTCCCTCTCTCTCTCTCTCTTTCTAATCACAAGAATTGTTCAATAAATAAAATGTTTTTCTTCAAAAAAAAAAACTCAAATTTAAAATTTTCAGTTTTTTCAACAAAAAAAACATTTTCAAAAAATTGTTGAATCATTTTTTCGTCTTGGACAATTTTTGTTGTTTTTCTTTTTAAACAAATCTTTCTTTTTTTTAATTTTACAATCTTCTGTGGCGGGGGCGGGGGCGGAGAGTTATTCAGAGAAAGATTCCCTTCACACACTTCATGGGGGATTCTCATATGTTTTAGACGGCGGCCACACTCCTTCAAAACGATGGGTCTTCATCCTTCTCCAGTAAGGATGACACTCAAACCTAAGAAGAGAAACGTTAATATCCAGGATTCCTACCCCTCCCCCCCACCTCAGATGTTTTTTTTTCTAGAATTTGGTTAAGCTTCGGAGACCTGATTCCGGCTCCCAGAAAATGGTTTTTTTTTTATAAAAAATTCATTCAAAAATCGTTCGTTACCATGAAACCACCATCGCGTTTTATTTGGATTTTTACTACACGTTCGAACATAAATCGCATCATCCATTGGATGTTTCTGAAAACAACCAACAATTGCTCAAACACTTTTCAACTTGTTCAGTCTTTCAACTTTTTCTCGTGCCGATGATAGCATTGATAAAATCGATAGACAAACTGATTGGACACTTAATGCTGGTGTCCAATCATCTGATAAAATTGAAAGACAAATATGACCGTTTGAATAAATATGAGGATGAGCCGGAATTTGCTCGCCGACAAATATCACCTGTAAACATTTACGTTTCATATCAATTGCCACATTTTCTGAAATTTGCAATAGAGCGCAATTGCCATTCTTTGCCAATTTGCAATAGAGCGTTATTGCAGTCCAAACTTTCAAACGCATAAATTAAACTCGCAAAAAGTCGAGGCTTCTGCTCGAAAATTAGAGCTTTTCATCATTTTTCGCAATAGAGCACGTTTGCATAGTTTTCAATTGAAATACCTCTGGAGAATTAAATGGATACTGTGGGCCAAATGTGAATTGTAATGTGAAAACTTCTCCTTCGTATAATGTTCCTTTTGCTCCAACAACTCCTATCCGCCATTGTCTGTAATAAAAAAAAACATTTTTTTTTCTCAAAACAAAAAAACAAAAAAAAACCAACTTGAGATCATTTGTCGTCGAATTTTTATCGATTATAATACCCGGCGGCGCTTCTGTCTGCAATTGATTAAGCTCTTTCAATAATCGACGACAGCTCGCATCTGACATCTGAAAAAAAAACACGAATGTGTGCTGAGCAATTTCAGAACAAGTCGTACAGAGAAAGATCGGCAACTTTCAGAGTTTTTGAATTTTAGAATTCTGAAAAAGACAGAAAATTTTAAATAATTAAAATGTTTCAAACATTTCAAAAAAAAAAAAAA
Organism: Caenorhabditis drosophilae; assembly: GCA_963572285.1. Taxonomy (NCBI): domain Eukaryota; kingdom Metazoa; phylum Nematoda; class Chromadorea; order Rhabditida; family Rhabditidae; genus Caenorhabditis; species Caenorhabditis drosophilae. The sequence goes on along the minus strand of OY751560.1, from coordinate 6,189,734 downwards.
TGAATAACAAAAAGAAATCCGATGAGATCCAAATTTATTCGGATAAAAATTATTTACACAACACATTTTTATTGATTTTTTTTTCTCTTAATCGGCCGCCATGTTTGCCAAATCTAAAATCTGCTTCATTTTTAAATGTTCGATTGTTGGTCGCGCATCAACTCGCTGAATATTTTCAAATAAATTTTTCTTTTTTCCATTTTTTCCTTCATTTTTCTGCAAAAAAAATTGTTTTTTTTTTGTTCAAATTGCAGATCAAATTTGAAAAAATAAATCAATAAAATTTCACTTCTTCTACATCAAATATCACGTCTCCTTCTTGAACTAAAATCTTTGTTTCTGGACTTGGCTTTGGCGGTGCTGGAAGTGTCACATTCACTTTTTCGAATTCCTCAATTAATAAATTTTTTCCATCTTGGATGAAGCTTCTGAAAATTCTTTCCTTTTCTCGCTTTTCATTCAAATTTAAAATTCCTACTTTAACCGGGCGACGGTGTCTTTCAGTTGATCTAATTGCTGTTTTTGCAATAATCTCAATGTGTCTCTGGCCTGAAATTCAAATCATTTTTCCACTTTCTTTTCCTTTTTGCCTCTTTTTTTTCGAAATTTTACCTGCACCGGTCGATATTCATTGATTAAATGATGCATGTTGATAAAAATTGTGTGAATATCATTCATTTTTTCGTCGCGTGTTGGATGATCCGGGCATCTGATGAGAATTTCGATCAAATCCAGAAATGCGGCGCAGACACTTCTGAACATCAATTTTTTAAATTGATTTCTATTTTTAAAAAAAACAATAAAAATACAAACCTATTCAGCTTCTTCATTTCTGCTTTCCAATCATTCTTATTCGTGTAGAGCACTCGAATACCCGACGAGCTAAGCGGCCTGAATTTATTCAATTTGAAGCAAATCTATTTGAATTGAGAAGAAAACTCACGGAATCACCTCGTCATCTAATCGATACTCTTCACCGAATACTCGAAATTCGGTTTGCGGCGCCGGCGGTGATGGCGCTGATCCTTGCGCAATTCGTTCATTTGTATATTGTTGCGCATAGTCCGGCGGATTCGGAAACGGGCTGATGGTTTGTGCATTCAGGCCGGGGATCATTAGATGCCTTTTTTGAAGAAAAAAAAACAAATCGCCTATTTCGTCTACAAAATTCGATCAATAAAAATAAACAGATAAAAATCGATTGAGAAACGTTTCAAAATTGGTGGGAAAAAATTAAAAAAAAATAAAAATAAAAAAATAAACACATTTATCAAAATCAACAACAGAAATAAACAAAACAACATTTTTTTTAAACAAATAATTATTAGAAACCTATTTAAATAAAAACTTTGATTTCTGCTAAATCAAATTTTTCCTTGGAAAACACTTCGGCGGCTTTTTGAAAAGCGTTGCAGATTTTTGCCATCTGACTTGAATCTCGAACACACCTGAATGAATTGGTTTTCTTTATTCCCCAAATAATTTTTTTGACAAAAATTCAATTTTTCAATATTTTTTGTTTTTTTTCAAAGATTTTCCTGTTCATCAATTCTTACCTTGCCGTGTTTATTGCATCAAACGGTTCTTCAATAAAAATTTGAAATTTCGCCGTACTCGCTTCCAATATATTTCTAAAAATTTTCCTTTTTTTTTTTTAAACCAAAAAGTCCCCCCCCCCCTTTCAAAATCAAACCTCGGAAAAACTTGCGCCGACCGAATCGATATCGCATTTTTCTGAAAATCAAATCTGGCATAGTAATGAAAGAATCCAATCAGCAGTTCGCCGATTGTCCACGTGTTCGGCGGTAACACTGGCAACTTTTCGACAAGATTCCCAAACAGTTGAAGCTTTTCCAATGGTAAACGGACGTCGAACTTTTCCGGAAAAATGTATTGCAGATTCGGCAACACTGCCGGTGTTACGCCACACTGCAGAAAATGCACGACGAGCAGAATCAGCGAGTAGCTGCAAAATCAATCAATCAATCAATCGTTCACAAAACTTGCTACGACGCGACACGTTTCAAAAATTCTTTTTAATAACCTATTTAGCGTCCCATTCATCGAATCATTGATTTTATTTCGAATCGCCCAATGTTTTACTAATAATGCGATTGCTGGAAATCGTCCATCAACTCTGAAAGAAATATTTGAAAAAGAAAAAAATTTGAAAAATTTAGTTTCCATGCTTTTCCTACTGTGAATAATAATGCAATAAATGAGAATTGTAAATACCAGCAATGTTATTAACGTTAATATCAATATCCAGATTTTCATATGGTGGATTCATAACCACTTTGATAATTGGAACCTGAAAAAAAAAAAAAAAAACAATTCTCTACCCATTTTATCAATAAAATTTCAAGCGAGAATTCATTGGCCCCAGTTCATCCTCGGATTCTGCTGAGTAGCAGCAGCAGTTAATGCGTTGTGATACGCAGTTTAAACACGATTCGGAAATTATTCGGTAAGTTTATCGTAGGTGGACTGCTTGTCAAAAAAAGCCCTCAGTTTTAAATTTGTCCTTTTTTTTTTTGTTTTAACAAAATTTTCTCACCGTTGCCGGGATAAAATTGGACGTTTTGACAATTTGTCTCGCATAACTTTTTGGATTTCCATATTTGAAGAGTCGATCAATCTTCTTCAAAATTCGTCCAGCTTGTCTAGAAAAATTATTTTTATTTATTAAATTTAAATTTTTCGTATTAAAAAACAAGCTTTTGTATCCTCATTCAGAAAAAAAATAATAAAAAAGAAGCAAACCCTCGATCACAATTATAATCCTCGAATGTGTTGCCTTTATATGATTTTATTGGATAACAAAGGCACATGTCTATATCAGAATTGAAGGATCCACAGCCGTTCACTGATGATCCTGTCACGTGCATTGATAAATGTTTGTCGGGAAAAATCTGAAATTCTTCAACTTTTTGATGAAAAAAAATTCGTCAAATCTTTCAAGTTTAGGGTTTTCTCTTTTTTTTTTTTAAATTTCCGCTTTATCTTTAATTTTAAAAAAAAATCAAACCTTCTGAATTTCTGTTATTAGCATGCTTCTCACTTTCATTTTTTGCTCATAAATCTCAAAATTTTGAGCGTTTTCGGTAAAATGCTCCCAAATTTCAGCTGACATTTTTTCCAGCGATTCTTTCGCTGATACTGATACGTGCCAAATTAATCCTTCAATTACTGATGCCTTAAAGAAAACAAAAAAAACAGAAAATCGATAAACTTCCTTCATCATATTATTGAGTTCTCAATCAAATTCTTACCGCTTTTTTATTTGTTATCACTCCTATCACATTTTTTTCATAGTTTTTCGACCAATTCCGTTTCTTGACCAATTGTTGAAGTGAAGATTCGCCTGAATTTAAAAGATATTCATTTGCTCAAAATTATTGATTTTTTTTTCTAAATTCAAAACCATCATAAATTTTTTCTGCCGAGCAGCCGATTCTTGACTGAAGCTCATTGCTTTTTTCCACACTTTTTTCTTGTTTTTCTTGTTCTTCGTCCCATTCGTCAACTACTTGGATTTCGTTTTCAAACGACACTTTTTCTTCTGAACATTTTCACATTTCACAAAAATGTCGATTTTTAGCCACAAGAACTTAAATTTTTTTGGCGCGAAATTCAAAGTTTCAAAAATTCCAATATGTCTATCGATTTTTTTTAAATTTCGAATTCGGAAAAACCTTTTTCTGGCGCAAAAATTAAAAATTAAAAAAAATGTCGACAGGGAAATCTTTAAAATTGATTTTCGCCGCGAAATATACAAAAAAAAATTTGAATTCTTTTAAAAAATTTACCAGTTTTTTCATTTATTTCATTGCTTGTCACATTCATTTTCAGAACCTTCAAAAAATTATTTTATTTAAAAAAGAAAAATGTTGTTATTCCTGTACCTCTACCTGAGCTGAATCCTTTTCATTGAACCGCTTTCGTTTCGTCAACGGTGGAACATAATCTGGATCGCCGTCATCATCTTCACTTGACGTGTCCGCCACATATTTTATTGATTTTTTTCCTGAAATCTCGTCACATTTTCCCCACACATTCATTTATGAATTTATATCAACTCACTTCTTCCTGTCGTCACTTGTGCAGGGCCGCGATCCGACCAGACTTCACCAAAATTCACAAAAATCTCACCGTTCTCCTTGTTTTTGAGCGGCGGCGTATAGCCGGGTGTTATGTTCGCCGTGTTGATTTGTGCCGACACGCTTTGACTGAAAATGAGAAGGTTTATTGATTTTATTTTTTCTCTTTTACCTTCTCATAATGTTTATCTCATTTTCCACTTTGATTTTTGTCTGCAAATCCACATTTCTCATTTCGATCACTTCTGACGGCGTCGCTTCTCTTGATGGACGATTTTGAATTGACGACGTTGATGGTTCATCATCGTCTAAGATGATCACGTCTTCGCTTTTTTTCGAACTTTTCACGGTTTGAGTGTTATCTTTATCGATAAGAATTACCTCATCTTCTTGTCTTGATTCATTGTCAGTTTTCTGAATATTTTGAAAATTATAGAAAATGAGCAGCTAAAAACCTTTTCGTCTTTTTTGTTCTTTTTGTTTTTTGACGAAAAATTGTTATTTTGTTGACTCAACATATCATGTTTGGCCAAATTTCGAATTCTACTTCCCAGCGATTTTGCCGAATGTGTTGCTTCGTATTGTGACAACTGAAAAAAGGTGCGGAAGTTGAATAAATGTTGATTTCATCTTAAAAAGCGTGCGCTTCTTGCCAAATATCACCAATTGACCATTATTTTATTCAAATTTAAAAAGACAGAATGTGGGCGTGTTTTGCAAAAACCGCATGATTTTTGTTCGGTTTCAATGAAAAATGTGAGCAAGTCTAACTTCCCGCCTAATTTTTTTTAACATCACTTTTGGAATTTTCAAAAGTTGGTTGAAAAAAGGTTACCGTCTGAACTAATCCAAAATTTTCTTGGATCAATTTTTCAACGCTCGCAAAAAATGGGCGAATCTCTTGAATTTCTTTCGCTTCCGGATCGTCGTCTTTCAACAAATACAAAGCGTCGATGGTTTTTTTCGGAAATACCGATCGTAAAAAGCCCAGGAATCCTTGAGCAGCCGACTCGTCGCCTTCTCTGCAAACCAAAATTCAACTTCTTCTTTTTTCATCGATGATCGCTTACTGTCGACTTCTTCCAATTCCTCTTCCGTTGAGCACCATTGCTGGAATTCCGGCAAAGGACACCATTCTCATATATTCGGGATGTGGCGGTGCTACGTACCCCTTTTTATGTTTTCGATCTAAAACATGTTTTTTCTCGAAATTCATTTTTCAGCTTTTTGTTAATTAAAACAAAAAATTTATTTACAATTATAAATATCATTGAAGAGAAGCGTTCGATTATTGCTCTGTGCAATTGCTTGGAGAAGTTGAACAAAATTTTTTCTGAAAAGCTTTCTTTTTTCTTTTTTTTTTTAATATTTAATTGATTTAAATTTGAATTTAAGTTTTTTGATTTAAAAATTATTAAGAAATCTTTCAAAAATACCTTCTTGGTTTATTTTTATGGGGTTGATGTTGTTGTTCTGCTCCTCGACTTTTTGCCATTCTAGAGAAATATTCTGAATATTTTCAAAAATTTCTTTTAATCCCAGAAATACGAAAATCGTTTTAAAAACGATAAAAAATATTGCATAATTAATGAGTTTCGAGATTTTTTTTTTGAAAAAAAAATAACTTTTTTAAAATTAATATGCAACAGTAATCAATTTTACATAAAAATAATTAAAAATAAATAAATTAAATTAATTGATTTCAGCATTTTCAGCCGAAGAACTTCATCACTTCTTGCAAACGTTTGCGATAATCCAAAACCCGTTTTTCTTGAGCCAAAATCTCTTCGCCAAGTTGACCAATCGCGATTTTTTCAATTAGTGGCTGATCCGGCGTCATGTTGGCAACGAAATTTTGCTCCAACGCCGGCTTTTCTGCCACTTGTCCGAATGCTCTGAAAAAAATCGATTTTTTTAAGGTTTCTTCTTTTCTTCATAATAAAAATTCAATCAGCGCAAGTTTAAAGGCGCACGCACAGGTTTGTCACAATTAAAAAACAAAACCTTGATTAGTTTAAATGAAAAAACATACCCATTATTGACTGGATTGTTTAGAACATGACAGATTGTTGCAGCCGCTGCCTGCTCATCAATAACATCAATAGCTCGTCGTAATCTTCCAGCTAAATGAAGATTTTCACTTATAAATTCCGCTTTTTCGGCGTCTGTCGTCTGCAAAAATATCGATTTTTCTTTTCGTCACAAATATGGGGATGGACAAGTTGTAAGCGTCGATCAAATCTTTAAAAATGTTACCTTATCTGCCATTTCGAGCGGCACCAGCGCCGTCACTCCTGACAACGATTTTGCCCACATTGCCTGAAATGGTCGCGCCTCGTTTCGTTTCGACGGTTTTCTCTTCATCAACGGATTCTCATCGGTGATCACCTGGAACAGTTTTACATTTTAACATTAGGAAAATCACCCAAAAAGATTCATTTAAATTTACTTTTGATTCTTTTTTTGCTGTCGAAACTTGTGTCACGGGTTGTTTGAAAATTGATACGGTTTTCCTCCTAAAAACGCATATTTTTTCCGGTTCTCGTCACAAAAACTCAAAAAAACTTACCACGGAGCATGCGTGCTTCCTTCGAATCCAGTACGTTGAGCTTGCTCGCCACTTTTGGTTTTTGCTGGTCTTCCACGACCTCGAGCTTTCAGTAATTGATCGGGTTTTCCCATTTTATCTGGAATTTTGTTTTTTTTTTTAATCAGAAATAAGGAATAAGTGAAAATAAAACATTTTAAGTGGAGTTAAAAAAAAAGAAGCGACACCAGCTGTTTTATAACAGCGTTACCAATAGAGCGCACTTTCCACATTATCTTCGCGCAACAACATTTAGACGCCATTTTCCTTTTTATATTTTTTTAACTTCGTTCAATCGAGATTTGATATCAAAATTTGTTTTGTCAATTTTAAGTTTCGATTCAGTTCTCCTCATACTTCATTCCGATAATTTAAACAATAAAATAAATATAGCCGAATAATAATTGTTGAGGAATACATGGATTGAGATGAGACAAAATAAGTTACAACTCATAGTACAAAAAACCAACATTCTTTTGCATCAATAGAAATGTTTTTGTTTAATTCGATAGACCGGGACAGGTTCTTTCGTTAATGAAAAGAGAGGGTAATAAAGTAAAATAAAATGAATAACCAGAATTAATATTTTAAGATCATTATTGATACGAGTGGTTAAAAAATTAATGCATTTATTCTTCAGCAGCCTTTTTTGCTTCTGGCTCATCACCATTCTCTTCTGCTGAACGTTTTGTGCCGCGTGGCTCGTCTCCGCTCTCGCCGGTGCCGTCTTCTGCTTCTTCGTCATCTTCTTTCGGTTGATAATCATCCGTTTCATCATCGGAAAATTTGCTCTTGTCCAAGTAGCTGAGTCCTGGACCTTCTTCTTCCTCGCCGCTTTCATCACCACTATCTTCTGCTCCTTCTCCAGCAAATTCTTCTTCAACTTCTTCTCCTTGAGAATCGCAACCGTCAAGGACTTTAAGCGATGGAAGCATTTCAAAAATCTTGTCTCTGTATGATTCAGTAAGTCCGAGAGCTTCATTAGTGCTGATGTCGAGCTCAACCAAGTTGTTCAACATTTTCAATGGTCGGAAAACTTCAAGAGAAGTGAATCTGATTAAAATATTTGATGAGATTTCAATCCATTAGAAAATTAAATTTTTACTTGTTTCCTGGAAGGATCAAACGCTCAAGTTCTGGAGCATTCTTCACAATAATTTCCAAACCAGCATCTTCTCCAAGAGAGTTGTTGGTTAAATCGAGATGTTGCAAAGCAGGAAGAACTGGCAATCCTTTAACACTTGTAAGACCGCAGTTAACCAAGCTCAGCGACTAAAATTTAACAAATTAAAATAAGTCGAAAATTTTTTTTAAACTTACAACAAGACTGGTAAGATTATCCCCGAGCCCGGCAATTTGTCCACCTTCCGAGTTATCAAGGAACAAAACATCGACCGATGATGGATCTCTGTCACGCAATTCAGTGATGTAGCGTTCTTGCATCGATGGCATTTTAGTCACTGAAAAAAAAAAACTTTTTAAATATTTTATAACAGCGTAGTGAAAATATATTTGAGCTGCTAAATAAAATAACAAACTTTAATAGAAAAAAATAAGAAAAATGAAAAATAAAAAATAACAATTTATTAAAATTTGGGATTGGGTGAAATTTCAATTTTTACCGCGCGCGGTAAGAACCGAAAACTCTTTCGATGGGGCACACTTTCTATCATTTGCTAAAATAGCGGGGATTTGAACAGTAAGTTGAGAGATAAATGTTTTTTTTTTAATGTACAACCGTGCACCAAGGCCGAAATTTGTACAACTGGAAAAATAAAGTAGATCCTCCTCTACATGTAGTAACAACGGCGTCTAAATGGGAGGAGCGTGCCGCTCATAGGGAAAGTATTGCGCCAAAACTCCGCCCTAACCTACCCTCGTCACCCTCGACATGCTTATTGAATAGTACTAGACATTGCGAGAGTCAGAGTGTTTGAGCGTTGTTGTCTCGCTGACCGGACATCAACAGCCCGATGTGAATGAGAAATAGCGCCAAATTCAAAAACAACAATTGTTCATTGGAGCGCACTTTTTCCTATTCACATCTCATCCTTTTCTTTTTCGAGCGACCACCGAAATGAATGAAGGACGAATGAGCGAAGAAATGAAAAACGCTCACCAAACTCACACACACACACACAATTTTTTGTTTGTGTGTTTTTATTCGATTTTCTAGTGAGGGGACGCCGAACAACAGGAAAAAAAAACTTGTAAACATTACGAAAAATCAAAGAGAACTCTACGACGCCGAAACAAGCTCAACGAGCAGAAGCGAAAAATGCCTTCTGTTTTTTTTTTCTAATCCTAAAAAAATATTTAAAAAAACAACTTTACTGTAGTTTTAAGGTTTCGCTGCGAGACCACTTTTTTTTGATTAAATAAAGTGCGCGCTTTTCGAGTTGTTTTGTTTCAAAATGAATAAATTTCCCAAAATTGTTCAAATGTGACAAAAATAACAAATCTTTTTGCCACAAAATGTGTAAAAAATCAAGGATCCTTAATGAATCCACCTGCTCATTGATCGATTGATTGATTGACTGATTGATCCCAACGCCTTTAGGAAATGGTTAATGATCGGTAATATTTCTTTCAAGGGCTTTTTTTTTGCTTCTAGGAAAATCGGTCCTGAGAAAATTTATTTGAATAGAAAAAGTAAAAAAATAAAAAATGAAAGCCTTCTGAATCCGCAATTATTTTGGCGCTTCAGACGGCCTCTGAGAAGGAATTTCGCTGTTTTCGGCTGAATTTGGTTTTTTCCTTTTGCTTCTTCAAGCAAATCTCAATTTTTACCGGTTTACAAACGTCGAAACGTCCGTCGTCGGATTCGCAAATTTTTCGCGTCAGAATCAGGTTTTCGGACGTCGTCTGATTTTTGTCGCATTTTCTGAAGCATTGTTTGAAGGCAATTTCACCAGCGTTTTTCACGAAGCAGCCCGGAATTCCAGCGAACAATTTTTGGGCCATCAGGGCAACGTCGGAATCATCGATTTTATCGATTTCGGTCTGATTTTTACGCGGGAAAATTGTGCAAACATTTCTGAGTAAAAAATTGAATTGTTCTTTAATTTAAAGGCGCATCAAACATTTTCAAAATATTCGTCTTGCGAAGAAAGTCAAATTTTTAAAAATCTGTTTAAGTATGAATCAAACATTTCAGTGGAGCGCGTTTGCATTTTTATTAAAAACAACTTACTCGGTGTTCAAAAATAAACGAGTAGATACAAAAAATTGTTCAGGATCTTCGAAAAGAAGTTTGTGATAAACCTGATGAAAATTGACTGAACCGTTTTTTTTGAGCTGAAAGCATACAACTGTGGCCGAGAATCCCAAAAGTTCTAAATTCTAGGCCAACATTACCTGGAATTTGTTCATCCTCAATACTTCAGTCGCCACCGTCGTCCATGTCATACATTCTTCCAGCTCTTCCGTCCGAGTTCGAAGGCCAAAGTATGACGGATGATCCGATGGATCCTCCTCTTCCTCCACATCCACATCCATCCAGCACATCATCGCTTCATCTTGACACGCGCCAAAACATCGTCGCCAAAACGAACAGTCGGCAACCGTCAGCTCATTCTCGCGAATCGCCTGGCGTGTTCGCGTCGTGCGCGACGATTCAATGACGACATCGTCGTCGACGTTGCCCAACGGCGGTTCGGGCGCGCACAACATCCACAATTGGCGACGACCAAGTAGGGCGATGAATTTTCGAGCTTCGTCGTCGAGCACCGCAATCCATGGTCCGAACGTTTTTGCGACGTTGCCAGTGTTGATGCAACTGAAAAATGCGTTTTTTTTTCTCGATTTTTCCTTTTCAAATTTTTTTGTTCACGTTTTTGTCTGTCGCCTTTCCACCTCTATCGGCACCACGTATCTCGATTCGAACATCAGATGAACATTCTGAAATCGAGTTTCAAGCTCGACAAGATCCAATAAATCCGACATATCTGAAGAAAAAATCCATCAAAATTGCAAAAAAAGAAGGAAAAATCATTTTTTTTCAAAAATTTCCGATCCTTACCGTACTCGTTTTCGCTATACGGAAAACCTCGTTTATCAAGGCACACAAAACTGGGCGTGCTCGACGGTTGTGCACTTTTGCGGCACGGCTCAAAACACGGAATTCGTTTCGTTGTTTCGCCGCCGTCGCCTTCGTGCCGCCGCTTCCTCCTCACAAAACACCACGGACCAAGCGGATGAGCGTCGGGATTGCGGCAAAAATTCTCGTATTCGTCGGGAAGAATCCGATTCATGCTGTAGGACGATGAAGACGATGAGGAGATGTCAACACCGTTGGCGACGGTGCTCCAGAATAAGCACGGCTCGTTGCTGAAAATCAGTTTTCTTTGCGAGTTTTGGAAAAAAAGATGGTCTCTCGTTCATTTTCTTCAAGGTGCGTTCAACAATTTTCTAGAATGAGTCTTAAGACGAATTACGGTTTTTTTTTTAAATTTTTTTTTGAAAGGTTACTGTAGGGTTGCGGTTTTATTCATGGAGAAAAACACCGAATCAAAAAAAAAAAAAAATCTGAAAATTATTTGAAATCAACGAACGTGTAGGCGACATTTTTGCGTCCTCGATACCAAGTCATCGGTTCGGATGAGCAGACGAATCGCGGATCTTCGAATAATCGCGATGTTGAGCTCATGATTGATGTTGCATTGATTTCTGGTTTGTTGCGGAAGCAGAAGACGTTGCCGAAGCGATCTTGATAATGATTGACGCGCAATCCGAACAATTCGTCGGATTTTTCGTTTGTTTCACAGTCGGCGCTCGTTGAAAGGTTGGCAAATTTTTCCACGAATTCTTGTCGGCATTTTTTGTCGCATGTCGTTTTAAAGATTTTTTGACCTTAAAGGGGCAATTAATTGAATTTGAGTTTGGGTCTTCACACGAAATCGGTTATTAATTTCGAATTTCCGAAAAATAAAGTAGTTTAAAGGTACATGGGCTGAATTGGAGCTTGAGTCTTCACACGAAATCGGTTATTAATTTCGAATTTCCGAAAAATAAAGTAGTTTAAAGGTACACGGGCTGAATTTGAACTTGGGTCTTCACACGAAATCGGTTATTAGTTTCGAATTTCCGAAAAATAAAGTAGTTTAAAGGTACACGGGCTGAATTTGAACTTGGGTCTTCACACGAAATCGGTTATTAGTTTCGAATTTCCGAAAAATAAAGTAGTTTGAAGGTACATGGGCTGAATTGGAGCTTGGGTCTTCACACGAAATCGGTTATTAGTTTTGAATTTCGGAAAAATAAAGTAGTTTAAAGGTGCATGGGCTGAATTGGAGCTTGGATCTTCACACGAAATCGGTTAATAGTTTCGAATTTCAAAAAATGAAGTACTTTAAAGGTGCATGAGCTGAATTGGAGCTTGGGTCTTCCCATGGAAAAATAAATTTCAAAATCCTAATAAAGGTAAAGAATGAGGTTAACCTTTTGGGTCTCAACGCGAATTTTTAATATATTTTTTGAAGGGCTCTTACAGCGATTATCGAAAAACAAAAAATCGTCAAACATTAATCAAACCCATTTGATTGGGTCTCGTCGCGAATTTGTAATCAAAAATTCACCAGTAGAAAACAATAAAATTGAAAAGAGCTGATAAAAATGGAAATGCATAATAAATTCAAAATGAGTCGACCACCGAAAACGTTTTTTTTACGGCCGAAATAATTTCGAAGAAAAAAAAATTCGTCAAAAATCGATTGTGTGTGGTTTCGATTTTTATCAGAAATTCTCATCCGAATCTCATCCGAACCTTGTTTTTTTTTTTTGTTTCAAATTTTCAACAAAAAAAAAAACAAAAAAATTCCTCCCTCAAGTTTTGTTATCAAAAATTGATCGATGATTAAAATCAGTTTTGGATTCGACGATTAAAACGTCAAATAAAAGTAAATAAAAAGCAGGGGAAGGGACGGGGGAGAGTTTGCCATTGAGAAAAAATCGATGGCGCGAAATGAGGAGGAGAGGGAGGAGGCTCTGATTATTTTCTCCCCTGACTCATATTTAAACAATTTTCACTTTTTTTTTCTCTTCAATGATAACAAATTTATTTTATTACTTCTTCACATTTCGTTTAAAACTGTTTTTCTTTAAAACAGCAAGTGCGCTCTAACGAACTTTGTCTTTAGACGTTGAAGAAAACAAAATCAGAAGCAATTTTCCCTAATAATTATTTTTCCTAACAAAAAGTGAAAAGTGTTTTGTCTCTCGAGCAAATTCCTAAAAAAAAAAGTTAATTGAATCTCCTTAAAGGAGCACACTGATCCCATTTGGTCTCGCAACGAAACAGAAAAGTGTAGGGAGAAAAAACTCAAGAACAATTTTTAAAACTTGATGGATGACGGATTCAAAAAATGAAAACATCATTCTTTTCTTTCAAACTGCCTATCATTGGTACGAAACAGAGTCGCTACTCAGCGAAATTCGAATGAGAAAAGGCAAAAAATTGTTATCAAAATTTCGATAAGGAAAAACGTTGAAAATTAGTATTTTTCGTTTTAATTTATGAAATTATTTGACAAAAAAAAAAAAAAAAGAAAAAAAAATAATTTTCTTTTCCAGCTTCTCCTCATAACCAAACAAAAATGTTGTTGGATGATCTTTCAACAGCTCGCCGAATAAGTCAACCACTTTTATTTTTTTCTATTCAATTAGTTATAATCGTAATATTCGGCGGAGGTTGGCTCATTAATTTTTTTTTCTTTTTTTTTTGTTTTGAAAAAGCTCGACCCCCGTTAAAAACTGTTTTCAGGTTGGACATCATGGAACACTTCAATTAATCCCTACAACTTGGGAAAAATCAATGCACCGTATTCAACTTTGGTACCGTATCCAAATGTATAAAAAGCGAGAGAAAAATATTTTGATATTTGAAATTTTTTTTTGTTTAGGGAATTTGGTGGGCAAATCTCACAGCAATTTTAATTTATATCACTTTTGCTATTTCATTCATTTATATTATTTGGTTTGGTTTACAATTGTAAGTTTTTGAAAAAAAAACCCATTTTTTATGGATTTTTTTTCTTTTTATTTGAAAACTTAACTTTCCCGCCAAATTTTTAAAAATTCATTTTTTGAAATCAAAATGTTCCCGCCAAATTTTTAAAAACTAATTTTTTGAAAAGAAAAATTTCCCACCAAATTTTTAAAAACTAATTTTTTGAAAACCAAAATTTCCCGCCAAATTTTTAAAAATTCATTTTTTTTGAAAACCAAAAATTCCCGCCAAATTTTTAAAAATTCATTTTTTTTGAAAACCAAAAATTCATTTTTTGAAAATCAAAAATTACCGCCAAATTTTTAAAAATGCACTTTTTGAAAACCAAAATTTCCCGCCAATTTTCTTCTATAAAAACTGTGAATTTGCAGACGAAAAAATGCTTTTAGAGATTTTTATTCCAGAATTTTTTCACAACGAATTCCGTTCGATCCTAAAATGCTCACATTGATTGATATGCTTTTTTCGGGAATTTTGACAATTTTTTTGGTTTTTGCTTATTCATTTTTTGCCGGTGGACTGAGTTCAACAACTGCTGTGGTTTTCTTTTTCTTCTCTTAAACTCTGCTTCTTCCCCTCCCTTTCCCAATATTGAAAATGTGCTCTGTCGCACAAAAAAAAATCAATTTAGGCTCACTTTCAATTTTTTTTATTCCCGACATTTTGTGGATCTCTCACAACGAAAACAAAATTTCCATTTCAGTCAACCGGCTACTGCTTCTGGTTTGCCGTTCTGGCGTCAATCACGAGCGCAATGTCAACAATAATCGCCGGCGTTGGATGGTTCAGAAATTAAACATTTCTAAATTCATTCTTCTAGAAATTTGTTCAATTTTATTAATAAAAAATAAGCTGCCGACATTTGACAGGTTTCGCTAAGAATTGTGTGTCAAATTTCAAAAAAAAAAAAATTTTTTTTATGATTTTCAAAGAAAAAAAAAGGAGGAATCATGGAATTTGGAAAATGAAACTAAATTTTTTTAAAATAAATATTACTGTACAATTATCGATTGATTGATTCACTGATTAACGACTGATCAGTTTTCCATTTGTTCTAAGAGGAAGCTGACAGCTGCGTCTTTGTCTCCTGGAAACATTTTTTTTTTAATTTTATGAAAAATATAAAAATTTTGATTGGTGGCCTAACTTTCCAAAAGAACTGAAACTTGGCCTTAAATTTTTGAATGGTGGCCTAACTTTCCAACCAAAAGAACTGAAACTTGGCCTTAAATTTTTGAATGGTGGCCTAACTTTCCAAAAGAACTGAAACTTGGCCTTAAATTTTTGAATGGTGGCCTAACTTTCCAACCAAAAGAACTGAAACTTGGCCTTAAATTTTTGAATGGTGGCCTAACTTTCCAAAAGAACTGAAACTTGGCCTTAAATTTTTGAATGGTGGCCTAACTTTCCAACCAAAAGAACTGAAACTTGGCCTTAAATTTTTGAATGGTGGCCTAACTTTCCAACCAAAAGAACTGAAACTTGGCCTTAAATTTTTGAATGGTGGGCTAACTTTCCAACCAAAAGAACTGAAACTTGGCCTTAAATTTTTGAATGGTGGCCTAACTTTCCAAAAGAACTGAAACTTGGCCTTAAATTTTTGAATGGTGGCCTAACTTTCCAAAAGAACTGAAACTTGGCCTTAAATTTTTGAATGGTGGCCTAACTTTCCAAAAGAACTGAAACTTGGCCTTAAATTTTTGAATGGTGGCCTAACTTTCCAAAAGAACTGAAACTTGGCCTTAAATTTTTGAATGGTGGCCTAACTTTCCAAAAGAACTGAAACTTGGCCTTAAATTTTTGAATGGTGGCCTAACTTTCCAACCAAAAGAACTGAAACTTGGCCTTAAATTTTTGAATGGTGGCCTAACTTTCCAAAAGAACTGAAACTTGGCCTTAAATTTTTGAATGGTGGCCTAACTTTCCAACCAAAAGAACTGAAACTTGGCCTTAAATTTTTGAATGGTGGCCTAACTTTCCAAAAGAACTGAAACTTGGCCTTAAATTTTTGAATGGTGGCCTAACTTTCCAACCAAAAGAACTGAAACTTGGCCTTAAATTTTTGAATGGTGGCCTAACTTTCCAAAAGAACTGAAACTTGGCCTTAAATTTTTGAATGGTGGCCTAACTTTCCAAAAGAACTGAAACTTGGCCTTAAATTTTTGAATGGTGGCCTAACTTTCCAAAAGAACTGAAACTTGGCCTTAAATTTTTGAATGGTGGCCTAACTTTCCAAAAGAACTGAAACTTGGCCTTAAATTTTTGAATGGTGGCCTAACTTTCCAAAAGAACTGAAACTTGGCCTTAAATTTTTGAATGGTGGCCTAACTTTCCAACCAAAAGAACTGAAACTTGGCCTTAAATTTTTGAATGGTGGCCTAACTTTCCAAAAGAACTGAAACTTGGCCTTAAATTTTTGAATGGTGGCCTAACTTTCCAACCAAAAGAACTGAAACTTGGCCTTAAATTTTTGAATGGTGGCCTAACTTTCCAAAAGAACTGAAACTTGGCCTTAAATTTTTGAATGGTGGCCTAACTTTCCAACCAAAAGAACTGAAACTTGGCCTTAAATTTTTGAATGGTGGCCTAACTTTCCAAAAGAACTGAAACTTGGCCTTAAATTTTTGAATGGTGGCCTAACTTTCCAAAAGAACTGAAACTTGGCCTTAAATTTTTGAATGGTGGCCTAACTTTCCAAAGGAAGAAATTTGTTTTAACAAATTTTCTCTGTTTCTCTCCTACCTCTTTTATCCTTGAGTGCACACTTCAAAATTGCTGAATCAACTGCGGGAAAAATCGTCTTCAACTCGTCCACATCTTTCTCGTCAACCTCATAAGCGGCAGCAACTTAAAAAATAAAATTAAAAAATATTTTTTTTTAAATGAAAAAATCGATAAAATTTGTTTCAACCTGGAAATTGTTGCGGAGCATTTTCAATTGGTTGAAAGGCAAATGTCAAATGAATGACGCCTTCTTGTTTTTCGCCTTGTTGTCCACTCAGCTGGAAGAAATCATTGACGACGTCGCCGTTGAATATTGTATTCGGAAGGATGATGTGAGCCCACGCGATAACCTCATCTGGTCCAAACGCTTTCTGAACATTTTTCTCGATTTATCGATTTGTTTTCTCTTTTGTTTTTTGAATTTTGAAAAAACCTCGTCGAAGATCTGAACGTAGATGCTTTCGACGTTCAATGGAAGGTAGGCGTTCAAGGTTCGTTGCCAGACTGGTGATCGACCGGCGTTTGCCGCAACATTTGTGTCGAAGGCGATGTTGCCAACACGCACTCTGCAAAAAAATTTGGGTCGATTTCGTGACGAGACTCAAAACAATTGAAACTATCTATGTGCCTTTAAATTATTGCTTGTTTTATTTTTTCAGAACATGAAAACATTTTTTACCCCCAAAATCTTGAAAAAATCGAATGAAAAATATTTCTATGTGTCGAAAAAATTATAAAAAAGCACTTATTTTCTTGGCGAGACCCAAAATTATTAAAATATTTTATGTGCCTTTAAACAGCGTGCCGAAAAAATTCAAAACTACAGTATCTCACCGACAACATGTGGTTTATTAAAACATTTATTTTCTAGGCGAGACCCAAAATTATTAAAATATTTTATGTGCCTTTAAACAGCGTGCCGAAAAAATTCAAAACTACAGTATCTCACCGACAACATGTGGTTTATTAAAACATTTATTTTCTAGGCGAGACCCAAAATTATTAAAATATTTTATGCGCCTTTAAACAGCGTGCCGAAAAAATTCAAAACTACAGTATCTCACCGACAACATGTGATTTATTAAAACATTTATTTTCTAGGCGAGACCCAAAATTATTAAAATATTTTATGCGCCTTTAAACAGCGTGCCGAAAAAATTCAAAACTACAGTATCTCACCGACAATACGGATCCATTCGAACAATTCCATAATTCTTGACCAAATTCGCCTCCTGAATCGTAATCGACAATCGTCCGCGCGTATTCGGCGGCACAAAGCTGATCATTCGTGGCGGCACCACTTCGGGCTGAGCAACAGGTGCCGCATCATTCGACGCCGGAATTGCGAGGCGCAAAAAATGCGGAGGCAGCTCGCCGAGCAGACACTAAACGCATTGAAAAAAAAAAATAAAAGGAAAATCATTTTCTCAACAAACCATTCGACGACGTTCGACAACACTTGGCCGAGACATTTTTTCTGAAAATTTTTTATCGATTGACTTCTGGTTTTTTCACCGGTTTTTTTTCGGAAAAGCATAAACTTTCCCCGTAGCGATGAGGTCACCATGGAAACAATTTTTCAGATAATTTCAGAACCAAAAAAAAGAAAGGAGACTTCAGAATATTCTCGATAACCTTCAGAAGCAAAAAATTAAAAATAAATAAAAATAAAAATCGATTGAAAATTGAAGAGAAAAAAATTGTCTGAAATTCCAGTCAAAATAAAAACGTTCGAGGGTTTAATTTATGGTCCCGATCGTTTGGCCGGAAATTCTATGAAGGAAAAAAAAAAAAAAAAAAACGGCGGCGGCGGTCGCCTTTGGACCAGAAAAAAAAAAAGGGGAAAAATATTGTGCGGTAAGTGACGAAGACACTCTTCTCTCTTTCTCTACCCTTTTCGACTTGTTGTTGTGTCTCTTGTCGAACTCTTCGTCTCAGCACTCTCGCTCTAGCGCGAAGTTCCCCCCCCCTGGTCGTCGTTGATGAGAAGACACAAGGCGAACAGTGGCGCAATTTTTCTTGTCTCCGGCCGTGTCTGCGTCTACAACATCATCAATGTGTTTGTGTGTGTGTGTCTCGTCGTCTCTCGTCTCTTTCACCTTCCACACTTTTTATGTTCTCTCATCGCTTTGATGTTTTTTTTCCCCCTTTTTTTTTCTCTATCTCTCTCTCTCTCTCTCTTTTCCCAGCAGTTCGAATGGTCTTCTGAAGCTTTTTTATTTCTCGAAACTTTTTCAACTTTTTCATTTTTTTCCACAAAAAAAAGTTGATCGGAAATTTGGGCTTTTCTTGATAGAAAACTTCACTTTTTTGTCTTTTTTTTTTGAATTTATCGAAAAATGATTTTTACAGTTTCAAACTTTTCACAAAAGAAACAAAAAATCAATTTTTTGAAAAATTTCTGGCGGTGAAAAATGTGCAGAAATTGGTTTCTCTCTCTTTCTCTCTCTCTCTCTCTCTCTCTCCCTCTCTCTCATTTTGCTGTTCCGCTCAAACCAGATTTTCACATGCTTTTTTTCTTTCTTTTTTTTTTTGCCATTTCTACGAAAATAATTCAGGAATATCGAGATGATGCAAGGCTACGATTATGATTCGGATGAGTCGACGACGACGACGTCAGAAGAGCAATCGACATCATCGCGGAATTGTGAGTCTTTTTGGGAAAGAAAATCAATTTTGATTTTTAAAGTTTTTTTTTTTGAAGAAAATCTTAAACTATAAATCTCTCTAAATCTACACAAAGAACCATTAAAGGTGCATATGTTTATTTTAGCTAAATGGTTTCGCCACGGTTGTTCACAAAAATTTATTAAGTTATTTGTTGATTTCTGTGAACCCCCCGAACAATTTGAAGGCGCAGCTATTTTTCAGCACAGCGGTTTTGCCACGATTGTTTAAAAATAATTAATTGTGCCTTTAATTAGTTTTTGAAATCGTTTGATTTACTGTAGACTTCTAGATAATTTAAAGGCGCAGCTATTTTGTTTTGCGTATTTGTCTCGCCACGACTTTGTTTGAAAATGTATAAGTTTTTTTTCGAGAAAAATATAAAATCTTCGTAAACCTTACAATAGTTCAAGGCGCAGCCGATCTCGCCACGATTTTTCCTAGTTCCCTGCTCCTTCTCTCATGGAGAAAATCAAGAAGAAAAAATGTCTTCAGATTCCCGTTCGACCGACGCGCCACTCTTCAATCCACACCCACACATTGTGAAAATTGTCAAATCCAACACGGGATTCGGTTTCAACGTCAAAGGTCAAGTCAGCGAAGGCGGTCAGCTGCGCAGCCTCAACGGTGAACTGTACGCACCATTACAGCACGTCAGTGCAGTACTGCTGCGTGGCGCCGCAGACACGGCCGGACTACGAAAAGGTGATCGAATACTGCAAGTGTAAGTCTGGATTTTTCTCTCTGTCGAGCCCTATCGAGCCCCGTTAACAATTTCTGTCCAATTCAGGAATGGAATAAATGTTGAAGGAGCGACACATCGAAAAGTGGTTGAGCTTATCAAAAATGGAGGAGACGAGCTCACAATGATTGTCATATCTGTTAATGATACAGAAATTGACAGGTTTTTCCTTTTTTTAAGAAAATTATTAAGCTTCATCCTCTTTAAAGGTATGACTACTGTGAGGAGAGCTCAATCACCTATCCCAATGATTATTCGGAGAGCCGATCATTGCCTGTCTCAGTTCCTTCCTATCACACAATCAATGATGGAATTGAGAAATTCGTGGTAAGATTTGATAAGCATCCGACATTTCGCGGGTAGCTGCGTCACTGTGCAGTTTAAAATTTAAAAAAAACATCTGCGACAACACAAAAAATGATTGCAGGTGTTCAACCTTCACATGGCTGGTCGACAGCTCGGCTCGCGCCGCTACTCTGAATTTGTCGAGCTTCACTCGTTGCTCAAAAAACATTTCTACGACTTTTGCTTCCCACAACTGCCCGGCAAATGGCCGTTCAAGCTCAGCGAGCAACAACTGGACACGCGTCGTCGCGGTCTTGAACAATATTTGGAGAAAATTTGCGCGATTCGCGTCATTGCCGAATCCGATATTGTTCAGCACTTTTTGATGGAATGCGACCCGATGTGCGACGTCGAAATTCGCATCCTTCTACCCGACGCTACACCATTGATGATTCGAACAAGGCGAAGCGTGTCGGCCTCATTGTTTTTCACGTTGTCGATTCGAAAACTTCACATGAGTCGTGAAGCGTCGGCGGCGTTGACCTTATTCGAAATTCTCGACTCGGCTTTTGGTAATCGCGCTCTATTCGACATTTTGTTGTGAGACAAGCAAAACAAATTTCAGAGCGAAAAGTAATGGACAGTGAAAGTGTTCACGAGCTCTACACTCACAATTATTCACAAGCTTCATCATCGTGCTTAACTCTTCGAAAATTCGTTTTCGACACTGAACGCGAACGTGCGCTCTGTCGCAAAGATTTAATTTTCAAACATTTTTGCTTTCTCCAAGCGATCGCCGATCTTCAAAACGGCAAAATTGTGTCGCATCTAAAAGCGTATCAGTTGAAAGCGATTCAGAACGAGGAAAATATGGACGAATTTCTGGAATTGGCTCGTACAATGGAAGGTTATAATCAGGTCACTTTTCCACCGGCGCTTTGTTTTTTGAAGAAGAAGAAGCAGACGGTGGTGATGGTGGTCCGATTTCGAAATTTGAAGCTCGAATCCCCAGAAGATGTTGGTTTATTTTTTAATATTGCGGCACTGTTTCGTGGGCGGGGCTTATGAGAAAAAAAAATTTTAAAGTCATTTTTTTAATAATGCGGCGAAACCATAATATAGTACAAATTTTTGCTTCCATTGAGAAAAAAGAACTGAAAAAGTGTGCATATTTGCGTAACATCTAATGTTTGCAGAAAACGGAAATAGAAATCGACTGGCGTCGCATTGTCGATTATAGAATCGGTGAAGAAGGCAGCGTTTTCATTTTCGAATATCAACGTGACAACGTCGACGATGCCGAGAACGATGAGAGGAATCAGATGCATAAAAAGACGAAAGAAATTCGCCTCGAGACCCCATTTGTGAGATTTTTAATTTTTTGTTTTGTCGGCTTTGAAAAGAAGATTTTCGTTTTCTTACAGGCCGAATACATGGCGGAATGTTTTGGCGAAATTCAATTCGAAAAACAGATGACGTCGTCGTCGTCATCATCGTCGTCGCCGCTGTCGCCGTCAACGACTTCGACTAGAAATGAATTATTGTCGAAATTTGAGAGCGCCAGTGCCGCCGCGTTGCCATCGTCGTCGTCGTCGTCGCCGCCGCCGCCGCCGCCGCCGCCGCCGCCGCCGTTTGATAACGAATTTATGAAAAGAGAATCGTTGAAAGACACTGTCGAGCATCAAATTCAGTTTGAGAAGCGAATTTTAGAGCAGCATAGGGATCGAATTGATTGAGATAGACAAAGACGGCTAGAGAAAAATCGGTTTTTTCCAAAACGGGTGGAATAGAAACGTAATAATTTTTCATGACAAATTTCTCTTTTTTCGTGCTTTAACTTTGTATTTTTAAAATCAACGTATGTTTCTTATATTTTCAGTTTTTTTAACATTTTACAGGTTCTTTACATTTTTTTTAATTTTTAGATTATTGAAAAGACATTATAGTAATTGGGTCTCAAAAAGAAAAAAACTATAACTGATTTTTACATTTTTATTTAATGTGAATTATAAATCAAAATGTTCATTTTTACGTGATGGTGTTTGCACAAATTGTTCTTTTTTGCGGTTGGCGCTAAAATTCAATTCGAAAAAAATAATTTTTTATTTTTTATTAGGTTATTTATTATTTTTTTAATAATATTTTGCAATATTTTAAAAATTGTGCTTTGAAATAAATTGTTTTTAACAAAAATCCATTAATTTAAATATTTTTTTCTAGTTTAGCTTAAATTTTGAAAAAAAATTAGGTTTGTAATTTTTTTAAAGTTTTCCATTTCTTTTTCCCTAAAAATTCGATTTATTGATTTTTTCCAAAAACAATTTTATTTAAATGTTTCACAGGGATCATCAAATATCAAAAAACCCCATTTTTCGATGGAGGAGGAGAAGCAGGGGGTAGACGAGCCACGCATAGTCTTCGCCGAAGACAGAGACAGCCGACGGTAAGACGAAATTTCGCCAACGGTAAAAAAAGACAAAACGTGTGTCTGCAACATAAGAAACGCAGACATGTAGACGATGAGATGTACTGATTTTAGTGGAGAGTGAAAAGAAAGAAGATTTGTAAAAAACATTTAAACATTGACATTCATTTTTTAATAATAAAAATAATAAATAAAATTGCTAGAAAAAACTTTATTGCCAATCGATTTTTTTTTCATTTTTTTTTTCATTTCTGAAAATTGTTTGTTTTCCTACAAATTTCAGACAAAATTGTTGGTTTAAATTTAAAAAATTGTAGTCACAGTAGATTTTTCATATTTTAAAGTGCAAAAAATGTCTTATTGCAAATCAATATTTTCTCTAAAACTTAAAATCCTTTTAATAAGGGTTTCAGCAAAAAACTTTAATTTACAGCCTCAAAAATTGCGAAATTTCATTCGAAAAATCTGTTTTTCCAGATCAAAACAAACAATTTGTTCACCAACAATTCCACTGTCTGTTCGACGTCAGGTGGCACTAATAAAACAGGTGAACGAACATTTTACAGTGTCATCAATTGATCGTTTCAAGACCCGTTTGAGCAGCAAATAAAATTGTTTTGATTTTAGATGGAATTTCCAAAAAATGAAGAAGAATCAAAGCCGCCAATTCCAATGGTAACAATTTTGTGTTTTGAAGTTTAATAAAACTGAACAAATATTGATTTTAATGATTTATTTGTTTTCAATTGAAAGACAAACTACATTTAGCTTCAAGAAAAAAAGAAAAATATTTTCAGACAAAAAACTGGAACAAATCCAAGTTTTTAATTTGAAAAAGCCGGAAAAAATTGTTCTTTCGTGTTAAACTCAATAATTTTTTTTGTTAAAAACGTTTGTTCTTTTAAAAAAGAAAAAACTGGTTTTGCTGTAGAACAAAATTTAAAATGCAGATTGAATACATAAAAACAATGATTTTAGATGAATTTTTGCAAAAATTGCATCATTTTATTATCAAACACAATTTTTTTTTCCCAGATAATGCGGCGAAACATGCGTGGCGAAACTCCGCTGCACATTGCGGCACGTCGCGGCGACTATGAAAAATGTCAATCACTTCTAGATCAAGGAGCTGATGTTAATGATCTGGATTATTCGGGTTTTACACCATTACATGAAGTTTGTTTAGGGAGCAGTGTTCGAGTTGCAGAATTATTAATTAGGTATTCAGTTTTTTTTTAATCAAAAAACGTTTTCAAGTTTAAAAGGGGGAGAAGTTTCATTGACGGAGCCCCTTTTTTTTTCAATAAAAAATATTTTTTCCTACCAGCGGCAAAACAAAGCTACTAACTTTTTTCTCGATTTGTAGACACGGAGCAGACGTGAATTCATGCCGAAATATGATACAAGAAACACCGCTTCATGATGCCGCAAAGCTCAATAATGAGGCGGTAAAATTGGTCTTTTGAAATTAGTAAAAAATGTATATTTGAAGCTCATCAAACTCCTGCTGAAATACAACGCCGATCAGAACATAAAAAATCGAAAAGGGGAAAAACCGATTGATTTGATAAGCCCCACACACAAACATTTGTATGATCTTTTTCTTGAAAAAGTAGAAAAAAAAGAAGAAGAAGAAGAAGCTGAAAATAAAGAAGAAGAAGAAGAAGAAGAAGAAGCTGAAAATAAAGAAGGAGGAGCAAAAATTCAGAATAAAGTTCGAATTGAACGAAACATGGCAGAGATAGAAAAAATGGATAATTTTTATCATATAAATGACTTAATGAAACGCGAAAATCTAGAAACAGAGCTGGTAAATAAGGAAATGGAGGACAGAGAAATGCTAAGAAAAGAAGCGGAGCACAGAGAAATGATAAAAAAGGAAGAGGAGGACAAAGAAATGATAAGAAAAGAGATGGAATATAGAGAATTGCTGAAAAATGAATTGGACAAAGCAGAAAATCTAAAAAAAGAATTGGAGGACAAGGAGAGGATGAAATTTGAACGAATGAGAGAGGAAAAAATGAAGAAGAAAATGAGAAAAGATGAAATAAAAGAGAAAAGATTGTTGGAAAGAATGAGGAAAAAGGAGGAAGCTGCGGCGACGATGACAAGACCGAAAAGAAGTTCAAGAAGGGTGAGAAAATTTGAAAAATTCCGAAAATTTCAGCATTTTTTTTAAAAATTAAAACAGATTTTTAAATTTTCTGCCAATTTTTAAAATTCTTATATTAAAAATCACAAAATTTAATAGAAAACTGAACGGAAGAATCCATAATTTTTGTCTAAAAATTTGACCTTGAAAGTGTCCGGGCACAGAATTCTATAATTGATTTCGCCTCTTCAAAACACACATAATTTTGTTGTTAATCATCAATTACGTCATTAACAACCGGAGGCCATCGCAACGAAAAAAAACCCATTTTTTTTTCAAATTAATTCAGGGTGGTCGACGCGGAGGTCGTTCAACGCGTCTCCAAACGGCAATAGCAGCAAAAGCCGAAAAAGAAGAAGAAGAAGAAAAAGAGGTAGCAGAGAAAGAACAGAAAATGGAAGTTGAAGAAACACCAACGACGCGAAGAGGAAGACGCGGAACGGCAAGCTTCACGCCGCGTACAATGAAGCGAAGCAACGCTATTGCTGCCGCTGCGCAACAACAACAACAAGAACAACAAAAACAAGAACAGCAGCAGACGACATTAGCATCATCAACAAATGCAGAAAGTCCGCTCCATCGAACCAGTGCAAGGCATCATGGATTGAGCACAAAACGTTGGTGCACATTGTTATTTTTCAGGCCAATCAGCGCCTGTCTCATTTTTATAAATTTTTTCTAAATAATTGTCGGATTTTTATTTCAGAAACAGAAACAATGGCTGAAAAAAAAAGAAAAAAGGAGGATGTCTACGAATTTCGAGACGAAGAGAGCGACGACGATGTGGTGAGAACATAAACTCCAAATTCAGAAGACGTTTCATTTTGTTTTAGGCGCGTCAGTTACAGAATTTCGCAAGCATCTCATCGGGGCCGTTGTATGTAAAAAGAATGAAGTTTGATACGAGCGGAGGCGAGGAAAATTCGGGTCGAAAAGTGCCGCCACTTCGAATCAATCTGAGACACGCTGAAGATGGGGACGAAACAATGCCGCGGCACGAAATTCAAATTCAGCAGCTTCAAAATCAGAAGCTGGCTGAATCATTAATGGAATCGACGAAAGCTGCTGACGAAGAAGAAGAAGAAGAAGAAGAAGCGGCGACGACGACGATCGACAAAGAAAAAAAGGAAGACAAAGTGGAGGAAACGATTGGGTTAACAACGAAACGACAAAAAACGAATGAACATGGCACGCCGAAAACGCAGGCAGCAACACCATCGACGACGTCGACAACAATAACGCCGATGTCAGCAGTTCGTGGACGTCTTCGAGGACGACCTGGTAAGCGAGGAGGTGCGACAGCAGCGGCAACACGCGGAAGCCCGGCAACGACAACACAAAAAATGACGAGATCACAAGTGGCAGCAGCAGCGGCGGCCGCAGCAGCAGCAGCAGCAGCAGCAGCCGAAGCAGCGGCTGCAGCAGAAGCAGAAGCAGCAGCTGCTGCAGAAGCCGAAGCGGCAGCAGCCGCAGCAGCAGCAGCAGCAGCAGCGAAAGCTAAAGCTAAAGCAGAAGCAGCAGCTTCTGAAGAAGTGACAGTTCTGAAAATGGTGGGTAAGCCGAGAAAAACGCAAAAGCGACGAGCAACAAAAAGAAAGGTGAGCGGATTTTTTTGAGAAAAAAATCCTTGTTTTTTAAATTTCAGATTGTTCGACAGGAAAAACAACAGAATTCCAAATCAAAAACGAAAAAAGCGGTGACGATGACGACGAAAAAAAGTGGCACCGACTCGATAAATCAGCAAAAAGTTCGAAAAACGAAAGCGATAAATTTGGTTATTCCGACGCCTAGAATTCATCTGTTAAGTGAAGTGATACATTTTTTATTTTCGCTGTCAATTATTGATTTTTTTTTTAAACTATTTTCCAGGCGGATCCTCCAAAACGCAACCCAAACGACGGATACGGTCGAACGCCTTGGCGAATAGTGAGAAAAACGCGTAAGCGAGCGCCACCGAGCACGATCAATTTGCAACAAGCGGCCAAGGATATTTATACGGGAAATCCGGAAAGAACGCACTATACGCTGAAACATTTTGTAAGATTTTGAAGAAAATCAATTGAAAAAAGCTTTAAAAAAACGCTGAAATATTTGAATTCTTCTTGGTTTTTTTTTTCTTTTTTCCTATTATTAAAGCCGAATTTCACTTAAAACCAATTCTCCTTTGAATCAATCAAAAATACTGTTTAATTTTCAGCTACACCGGAAGTGGGAAATGGAAAAAATTGAAAAAGATCGGGTCTCGCCAAGACCAATCGGACCAAATGAGCAAAACTATTGGAGCAAATTAAACGAGACGAAATTTAATGAAAAAACGAAAAAATACATAAAAGTGAAAAAGGAAAAATGCCCAGAAGAATGTCCAAAAGATATGATTCGACTATGGAAAAAATTGGAAAAGGAAAGGTTGGATTCCAAAAAAAAAACAATAAAATAATGGTTTTTATCGATTTTCTATTTGACAGACGAAATTTGATTCTTGAAATTCAAACTGAAAAAGTTCGAGTTCGATTGATGATTGAAAGAGATTTGATTCGAGTTCGAGAAAAACGATGGGTAAATTTGGTTTTATTGATTTTTTTTTATGAAACTGATTTTTCAAAAAATATTTTCAGAGACATGAACACGGTGATTATACGACACCGCATACAATTGTAAGATTAATGGTTGAGGAAAAAATACAAAAGTAGGCATTTTCTTTTAATTTATAGAAATTGAAATTTAAAAAAAAATTAAAGTAACTTCTTTTTTACGTCAAATTCAAAACTTTGCTCCAGTGCACAAAAATTAAAAAAAATGGGTTTTTTGCAGTCCTGGATCAATTGAAATAAAAGAAAGAGAAGGCGAAGTTCCAAGAGCAGCCGACGTCGATGCTTTTGTGATAAAACAAATGAATGAGCTTTATAGTCGACATTTGTTTGAAGCTGAAACTCTTTATCAAAAACAAAAAGCTGAATGGAGCTGGATTTGCAGAAGGAGGAAAGTTTCCGAAGAATTTTATACAAAAAATATTGATCGATTTATTCCGAACGTTCAACTGCGAGTCAAAAAAATGAGTTTTAAATTTTAGTTTTTTAGCTAGTCGAATGTGTGATTTTTCAAAAATCGTTGCGAGACCAATTTTAGAAAGTTGTCATGATCCTTTAAATTATTTTCCTTTTTTTTTAATTTCTGAAAAAGTGTTTGTATATTTAATAAAATTATGAAAACGCATGACGACATGACATGGTCTTGCAATCGATTGTTCATTTTTATTTCATACTTAAAAATGTGATTGGGTTTAAGAGGAGGTTTGTAAAAATGTATTTTGTTTAACAATTCGTGTAATTTTTGTAAATAATATTTTTATTTTGCATAAATAATTTTTTTAAATTTTAAATTGTTTTATTTTAAAGGTTGTTAATTTTAACCCTTGTATTTGAAACAAATTTTATGTCTGCTATTGCTTTTCTTTCTTTTTTTTTAAAGATGAAGCTTCAAGTCGAGACCCAATCGCTACCGTATTCAACAATAATTTTGCATTGTTTAAAATATCCGTCGCGTGGAGTAATTGGATTGTTGATCGGATCAAAAAAAGACAATAAGGTTACGGTAAGTTAGGTTTAAAGGAGCATTCATAATAAATTATTTTAATTTTTAAAAAAGCTCAAGTTAAAGGGTAGTTAAAAAACAATTTCTTATTTTCAGATAACAGGATGTGTTCCATTATGTCATGAAGCAACGCCGTTGGCACCACCACTCGAAATTGCGACAACGCTAGTTCATGCAAAACACGGTTCGTCGCTAATCGGAGTTTATTTTTCCAACGCGGCAAGTATGGACAGAAGTTTAAATTTATATGCGACACGATTGGCGGATAGAATCGCCGGTGTAACATCGTCACCAACAGTATTAATTCAAGTGTTGAATGATCGATTGATGGCGGTTTGTGATCAGGACAGACTGATGGCATATGAAAAAGAAGGAGAAAATTGGAAAGAAACCAAGTAAAAAATTGAAATAAAAATGAAAAAAAATCCCTCCACCCATTTTTAGAACAATTTTTAATGGATCAAGTATTTTGAGAGGTTTGGAGGCTGTTATTCAGAAAAAACTTTATCGAGACTTGAATGATTTCGAAAATCACTTGGACAATCCGGAAAATGATTTTTATAATACTAATCTCAATAAGAAACTGATTCAAGCAGCAGAATTGAGAGCTTAATTTATTTTTATCTTTTCAATCGCGTTAATATTTCCTAATCTTCTTTTCTATTCATTTCGGGTTTATTAGTAAGAATATGAATAAAGTTGTTTGGATTATATTAATCGAGTATATGTTGCTATGGAAACAAATTCTGGGAAGCAATACTTTATCAACATTTTTCAAAAATTTGGGTTCCAAAATGAAATTATGAAAAAGCTCACGCGGGAAAAAATAATAACCGAATGATAAAGAATATTAATTTATTCATAAACCCATGAGTTGATGAATGGGCTGGCGTAATCGTTGATCTCGTCTGGCTTGAACCAGTGAGCGATTTCACGGTTTGCAGATTCGACAGCATCGGATCCGTGGCAGATGTTGCGTCCAGTTTGGATGGCAAAGTCTCCACGAATGGTTCCTGGAGCCGAAGCAAGTGGGTTGGTAGCCCCGAGCATGACACGTCCTTGCTTGACGACATCAAGTCCTTGCCAGACCATGGCGACAATTGGTCCAGAGCTCATGTATTCGATGAGCGATGGGAAGAATGGCTTGTCAGCCAAATCTCTGTAGTGAACCTGAAATTTTATTCAAATAAATTCCAGTATGATTTTTTGTTGTTTTCACCTCAAGATGAGCCTTAGAAGCAGTGATTTGCTTGAGGGCAACAAGCTTGAATCCACGTTGTTCAAAACGAGAGATGATGTTTCCGACGAGTCCACTAAAAAAATAAATTTAATTTTAAAAAATTATTTTTAAATTGTTGGCCTAAAATTTCGAGTTATCTTAACTTAAATAACAATCTAGGTAATTTGAGTGAAAAACTAACCGGTGGACACCGTCTGGTTTGACAGCGATGAAGGTTCTTTCAGTGTTGCTCATTTTGGAAAGACAAGAAGACTTGGAACAAGTGTCGACAATCGCTTGGACAGTCACAAATGCAAGTGAGGAGGCGAGGAACACAACCAACCAACAGCAGCGCATTTAGAGACGCACACACGCTAAACTAGTGCTACCGTACTCAGCGGCATTACGAGACTCAAATATATGATCAATTTACAATGGAGCACGTTTTCCGTTATCGAATATTATTTTTTTTTTTCGAGGAGAAACCGGTTTTTTTTAATATGACACTTGAATTATCATTTTTGTTACAAAAAGTCAGAAACAGTATTAAATATGACGTGCACTGTAAAAATAATATGTTTTATACTCGAAATTTCATGTTATTTCCTCAAAAATCGAATTTATCCCATTGTTGACATTTTTTTTATTTTTTGTAGTTTTCAGGCATTCTCTCAACCCCTTTTTCTAGTCTCTTAAACAAAACGCAAAAAATTGGTAAAAAATCTGGTTAAAATCTATGAATAGTATCACATTGAGGAGAGCATTGTCTAAAAGTAGGTAGTAATATTGACAAACCCTTTATTTGTTCTCATTTTTTCAATATTTGCAGACCAGAAATTACGTTGAACTCAAAAAAAAATTTCATTTTCTCGAAAATTTGCGACGATGGAGAACGAAATGTAAGTGAATTTTTAAAAAAATTTAATTAAATAAATGACTGATTTTCTTTTCAGAGTTTTACCAACGAATGGAGTTCTAAAAAAATGGACAAATTATATGGGAGGATGGCAAGATCGATATTTCGAAATAATCGAAGGAAGTTTGGTGTATTATAAATCAAAATTAGACAAATCTTACGGATGTCGGGGGAGTATTTTTCTGAAAAATGCTATAATTTCAGTAATTTTTAAAAAATATTTTTATTTACAAAACTTCAGTTTAAAACTAATTTTAAGGCTCATGAATTCGACGAATGCGAATTTTCAATATCAATGGGAGAGAATGTGATTTGGTATTTAAAAGCAGAAAATTCACAATCAAAACTTTTATGGATGAGATCCGTGGTTAGAGAAACGGTGAATTCTAGGTTTTCATTGTTTTTATAAATAAACGAATTTCAGATTCAAACCGATTCCGATTACAGTAGCACAAGCACTAAAAGTCACTCAAGAAATCCCTCAATTTCATCGAGCGGAACAAAAAATGGGGTAAAATTATTGGTTGATTTTTTTTTTAAATAGTTCATTTTTCAGGATGATGCGAAACTTTTTGCGACAAAGTTATCTGAACTTGAGGCATATCGAACAATGTGCAAAGATCAGGTAACAAAAATAATATTTAATTTACAAAAAAATTGAAAGACAACAATAATTTAAAGATGGTATCAATCGAACGATTGCTTGATCAAGGTGGAGCTAGTTGTATTGTTCCACAAGCTTCTGTTTTATCTATAAAAGCAACACATTTAGCTTTAATTGTAAATATTAATCATATTATTAATATGGTCAAAGATTCAAAAGTGAGTTTAAAAAAAATTACAATAAAAACATTTGTTTGTTTATCGATTTTTGCAGATAATTTTGCCAGAAGAAAATCAAAATCAACAAATTGTTCAAAAAGAAGTTTTGTGTGCAAAAGATAGCGTATCAGAATACGCATCAGATGATAATTCAACACTGACGGCATCAACAATAAGAGCAATAAATATTGACGGAGTTTTGAGTGATTGTGACGAATATTTCGATGCTGACGAAGTGGATGACGTGAAAATGAGCGATTCTGAAGAAGAAGAGAAATCCAACGAAAAACAATTGAAAGTTGCCGACAATTTCAGAGTTCATGAAGATTTATTCACTGGAAATTATGATGAAATTTCTGTGGAAAAGAATCATTTACTTTTTGAAACAATCGATAAATTGACAATAGAACAATTAAGGTGAACATTGTTTTTCTTCATTAAAAAGTTATTCCGTAAATATACACAACAATTAAATTTAATAGTTTTACCACGAATGAAATAAGGCGTTTCAAAAATTTAAAGGCGCAAATTTACAGATATGCTCTTGCCGGAGTCGAAGACAACATTTGGACATTATTTGCCGAAGATGGCCCAATGAAAATGTACACGCGACAAATTGAAGACGAAGGTGGCTTACCAGTTGATCCGTTAAAGGCGATTCATCACGTAAAAGGCGTAACAGCTCTTGAATTCATGCACTTCTTTTTCGATGCTCAATACAAATTGAAATGGGATCACACGCTGGAATCAATGAAAGTTGTTGAAAAAATCTCGAACGACACAATTGTATTACATCAAAAACATAAGACGGTAAATAAGAAAAAAAGAAAAAGAAAGAAATAATTCGGAATTAAAGGTGTGGCCAGCAGCACCAAGAGAATCATTATTTGTGTCACATATTCGAAGAGTCGATGAGATGAAAAGAAAAGAAGCTAATGATTTGTACATTGTTTGCAACAAAGATGTGAAACGTCAAGATGTGCCGGTAATGAAAAATTTGAATTTTCGAAAAAAAAAAACGAAGACATTTCTAATTTGCAGTTGGAATCGTCAACAGCGGTCAGAGTTGGGTTGACAGTGTCCATGATCTGTGAAACGATTGTAAATAAACCAAAAAAGAATGGAGAAAAGCTGACGAGAGATGATGTTAGCTGCAATGTGATTTATGTGTCACAAGGTTAAAAAGGCATTTTCGTAGTATTAAAAAAATCAACGTTTGAATTTAAAGGAGCACAAGATTGTCTTGTGACGGATTAAAAAAATAAAATTTTAACGTTGAGAAATATTGAATAGAACTTAAGTTAATATCGTAACGTAATTTAGTAAATTAAGGAAAAGTTCTTAATAAATAAAAACAAAAAGTAAAGAAAAATTGAAATAAAATGATTCCAAAACCATTCTTTTTACAGTTCATCCAGGTGGATGGGTACCAACAGCAGCTCTTCGGCATGTTTACAAAAAAGAATATCCGAAATTTTTAAGAAATTTTACCGATTTCGTGCAAAAAAATGTGCATAATAAACCAGTCAGTATCTGATTTCAAAAAGAATAATTTTTAAAATTTGTTTTGTTATTTGATTGCCTTTAGAGATTTCTGTGCCATTTTTAGTTTTTTTAATGTAAATAATTTTTTTTTTTGTAAAATGATTTTGCTTTAGAAAATTTTCCTGTATTATTTATCGGTTGTGATGAACTTTGAAGAGATTTTTATTTCTTGTGGGTTTTTTTTTCTTTGATTATATTGGGGTTTTAAGCCGAAAATGAAAACAAATATTTTTTTAATTGGAAAAAAATCTTGTTGTTGTTGTCTTTGTTGTTAATGATGATCTTAAAAAAAAGTTTTATTAAAGAATGAAGTGATGAGAAGAATTCAAAAATTGGGAATTCTATTGATTGGATCTGTAATTGGAATATTGATTTTAGAGGAAATTCAACTTGGAAAAGGATACATCTTTTTAGCCAATCAATATGAAAATGTGATTTTAAGAAAAATTTTGGTTAAGAGAGGTGAGAAAAATATTGATTGTTTGAGTTCATCAAAGAAAAATTCGAAAAAAAAAATTTGTTTTCTGAAAATTTCAGCTTCATTCATTGAGTTTTGGATTTAAGAGATTTTTAAGATTTCCAGAAAATCCACAAAACATTGGCATCGCAATTGTTTTGAAGCACAAAAGTGTCGACACAAATTATGAGCAAGCATTAGCAACTGTCAAATGTTATTCATCTCATTTTAATTATCAGCTTCATCTCATTTCAATAAATGAAGAATCCGAAGAAAATCTGAGAAAATGTTGGCAAAAAGATGTAAGTTTCTGGTATTTATTTGAAGAAAAAAACAAGTTCCAACCACGTTTTTTCGATGGGCTTCATTGTCATTGGTTGAGTATCATTTACTTACTATGTACGCAGTCAAAATAGAAAAAAAAAGTGGAAAAATTCTAAAAATTAATTTTTTTTAAATATTCAGTTCATGTTCCGACGGCATTGCATTTTATCGCAAAAAATGAGAAATGGCGAAATAAAAAACGATTGGATCCTTTTCTTAGACGCTGACATGGCGGTCATCAATCCAAACAAAATTTTGGAAGATTTTATTCCAGAAAATGATGAGGTTTTTTTTTCTCTTCTTGATCTGAAAATGCGACAAAAACGTTTCGGTTTTTTTTTAAATTTTCCAGACGGAAATCGTTTTTTATGAGCGAATTATGAATCACGAAATAATGGCCGGATCGTATTTGGTTAAAAATGGGCACTTCTCGCGACAATTCTTACAATTTTGGGCCGAATATGAAGCGAAATTACCGAACAGTTTTCACGGCTCCGATAACGGAGCAATTCATGTAAGTCTTCTTCAATTTTGAAGAGGTTCACGGAGTTCACGTCAAATCGCAAAAAACAATTCCATTTTTCAGTCTGTGATTGTTGAAAAAGCGTTAGAATCAGACCTAGAAAGTCAAAAAAAACGGGAACATTGTGAAACAAATTATTGGAAGACGTCAAAGTTTGAACCGGCAAAAAATTTCGTGACGAGACTCAAAAACTTTCCTTTTTTTTTTGCAGAAATTTCGCAGATTTATCGATTTACGAAGTTTGCATTCAAACAATTCTAAAAACCAAACAGATACCAAAAGTGAAAATTATAAAAAAGGTAAATTTTCTCGACCAATTTTTGGTTGCCTTTTCAATAGAAAATATTTAAAGGGCCGACGTTCATGGGCTCGAGATGGCTGGTTATCGGGCTCAACGTGGTCAGAAAACGATTTTATACTTCATGGTTGGCAAAAAAAGTGAGAAATGTTGCTCAAAACTGAAAATCAGAAAAAGAGCATTTTTTTTCAGAAGAATGGACAAAATCGGGTTCGCAATGTGGCATTCACCGATTTTAATTGAGAAATCTTTCAATTTGAGCATTTGCTCAACAGAAGAAGCATTTTTAAATTGGAGGTAAAAGAATTATTTAAAAATTTTAGAAAAAATCCGAATTTTCAGATATAAAGACTCATTTTTTGTACAAGAAAATTATGTAAATAGAAAAATAATGAAATATATTCAACAACAGAATCAAGAATATTTACGGATTTCCAGACATTTTCTAAAAATTTAAGACATTTCTCGTCAAAATTTGATTAATTTGTGATATTTTTAATGCATATTTTGAACGTTTTATAAAATCTAAAATTTTAATTTTAATTTAATTCGTCGTCGTCGTCTTTTTTTTCTTTTTTTTTGTTCACTATCCTCGTAAAACAGTGTGCATTGTAAAGAGAGAGTAGACACAAAACGATGAGATTGGAGCGCAGTTGCAACACCCAACGAATTGTCACTCGGCCCGCGCGCGCGCTCAATCTATCGATTGCTTAACGGATTTCTAGTTTTTACGGGGGATTTTTTAATTCTTTTAAAACATTTTCAGATTTTTCGAATGAAGAAAAGTTGGGAAAATGTGGAAAAAAAGCAGAAATGCTTTATTTTCAATAAAAATATCGAATTTTCAGGAAAAATTGGAGCTTTTCCATTTAAAAGGAAAAATGCATTTTTGTATAAAGTAAAGTAACAATTTTTAATTTCTAAATTTTAGAAGCTTTTTTTCAAAATTCCAGGTTTTCTTCAAATCAAAATAATAAAATTTAGAAATTATATTGTTTGAATTTTATCGAAAAAAGGAAATTTTCGAAGAAAAGTGCAAACAAAGGACGATTTAAAAGTGCTTTTTTTCCATTTTCTCAACTTTTCTATTTTAAAATTTTCAATCAATAGTTTCAACTAATTTTTCATCCAAGCTTCTGCGTCTTTAAAATTTTATAGATTAAAATAAAATTTGTTTCTTTCAGACCCTTCTTAAATCGTAAATATTCTCGTGGGTCGATTTTATAATAAAGACAAGACCAGATTGGCGCGCCTTTAAGTTTTGCTAGATTAACGGACAGTCGAAGTATTTTCTTTTATAACTTCCTACATAATCTGAATCTTAAGGCAGAATTTCCCGAAATAAAAAATCGAAGCTTTTAACTAATTCGGAATTCGTAAATCTACAAAAACTTAAAGGCGCAACCCCGTAGCGATTTTTTAATTTTTTTTTTTTGGCAAAATCGTACCGAAGAGTTTTCATAAAATATTGGGCGAACACAGAAATTTGACGCGTTTTATTATTTCGCGCCGCCTGCGCCTCTTCACTATTTTCAAAATGTGTCTGGTCGCCATGTCGATGAGAGAATTGTTGATTTCCCTCTTTTTTTTCGTTGCTCAAATTCATTATTCTCCCTGTCAAAACTTTAAAAAAAACTCCCTAAAATGTTCAATAAATCAATAATTTTTTCAGGAGGATTCTCTTCATTTATTTTTCATCTCTCTCTCTCTCTCTCTCTCTTTCTCTCTTTCTCTCTTTCGTTTTCTCTTCCTCCTTTGCTTCTCCACATTGATTATCGATGGCGTGCCTTCGACAACTCAAAGAGGATATTTCACAGCTTGAGAGAATTTTTCCAAGAAGCCATGCAAGATTTCAGGTGATTTATTTTCATTGAAAATTTAATAAAAGAATCGATTTAAGGTAATTAACGCGTCTGTTGATGAGATCACAATGAAATTCTTTGATGCCAACAATCGATCAGTTGTGATCAACGCAAATATTCAGGTAAGAAATTTCGAATTTCAACAAATTAAAAATCAATAAATCAATCATCTCTCACAGGAAAACTATCCGCGTCATCCGCCAATCTGGTTTTCGGAATCCGATGATGTGCCGGCAATCGGAGCGGCACTTCAACGTCTCACCGAAACCAACGAGTCGCCCAATATTCTGCATCAAGTCTATCGTCTCGTCACCGAACTTTGTCATCACTATGAACTGAGTTTACCGCAAGAGCTGGCCGAAATTGAGCCGCCCGCACGCGAGGATTTTGATGAAGGGCAGGAAAGTGATATGGGCGATGGCGCCGACGATTTCGAGGCGAATCAGGTGAGAACAAAAATAACATTCGAGTTTTATTTGTCATTTTCTTTACACTTTTTTTAAGCGTTTCGTTCAAAATGAAGGCGACAATGGAGGCGAAGAATATGACGGACTGAACAACCGTGGCGGCACCGGTGGCGGTGGCGGCGACAACGATGACGACGATGACGACGATGATGAAGACAACAGCGAAGTTGACGACGAAGAGCTGATATGTGATGATGTTGACGTTGAGATGGTCGAAATGGCCGACGAAGAGCCAAGAAGCAGTCAAGACGAAGGGGTATCAAAAGAGGGTCTCGCAATGCTGGACAAAGTGTCTAGAGTGAATCGACAGCAACATTTGAACGGAAAAGTTCAAGGTTCGGTGACAGCAACGGATCGTCTAATGAAGGAGATTCGCGAAATTTACAAAAGTGAACACTTCAAATCCGGTAAGAAATGTTCTTTATCAAAAATCAGCCGTTGTGCTATTCTTAACCATCGATTTTCATGGTTGTGAGATTCATTCATTTGTCCCTTTAAGTTTGCGAAAATTATTTTCGTAAATCTACACAAAACTTAAAGGCTCATGTGTGTTTTGATGTTCTGGTCTTGACAAGATTATATAACTGATTTATTAGGGCCTTTAAGATTGTGTAGGATAACAATTTCCCTAAACCCTACTCAATCGAAAAGAGAAATGTTTGAAATTCTTCTCACCAAAAATTAATAATTCTGTCAGGTGTGTTCGGATTTGAGTTGGACAACGATGAGAATCTCTACGAATGGTGGATAAAATTGTACAAAGTGGATCAGGACAGTTTACTGTACAATGATATGCAAACGCTGAAAGAGGATCATAAACAGGATCACATTTTGTTCCATTTCTTGTTCAATGAACATTTCCCCTTTGATCCGCCGTTTGTCCGCCTCGTCGCACCAACGGTAACAAATTGAAAGGCAATGAAAAAAGAAGAAGAGACGTAATGAACAAATTCAGATTGTCAATGGATTTGTGCTAGGCGGCGGAGCAATCTGTATGGAATTACTAACAAAACAAGGATGGTCATCGGCATATTCGATAGAAAGTATAATATTGCAAATTGCGGCGACACTGGTGAAGGGAAAAGCTCGAGTATCATTTGATTTGAAAGTAGGAAAAGCTTTTCTTTGAATTTCAAAAAAGAAAAAAAAAACAATTTTTTTTAACAGTGCACGGCATATTCACTGGCCAAAGCTCAACAATCATTCAAATCGCTAGTGCAGATTCATAATAAATCGGGTTGGTATACTCCGCCAAAGTCGGATGGATAACGAAAAAATAAATCTAAAAAATTGAGAGGGAAATGGAGGGGAAGACGCCGAAAATTCAATGATAACAATAACTCTTCATATTTTATGTCAAATTTTTTTTCTCTAAAATTCTCTCTGGTTGTCTCTCCCTCCCTCTCTTTTTATTTTTCTCTCTTTCTTTTTTCTCTCTCACACAAACACCTCAAATACTGATTAATTGCAAAAAAAAAGAAGTAAAAATCTACAAAAAAAATGAGAGAGAGAGCTG
Organism: Caenorhabditis drosophilae; assembly: GCA_963572285.1. Classification (NCBI taxonomy): domain Eukaryota; kingdom Metazoa; phylum Nematoda; class Chromadorea; order Rhabditida; family Rhabditidae; genus Caenorhabditis; species Caenorhabditis drosophilae. The sequence continues at coordinate 6,151,506 of OY751560.1, read as the reverse complement.
CCCTGTTTTAAAGGAAAAGAAACAAATGGTGGGTTTTGGGTCTTGTAACGATTCAACCAGCCGATATTCTTTCTTTCTTTCTCTCTCTCTCTCTCTCTCTCTGATTTTTTTTTATTCATTTCATCTGATAATTTCGGGTAAAAATTTAAGCCGTTTTTTTTACTTTTTATTTTTAAGTGTTTCTTTTTGTGTCTGAAAATTCTTTTGCTATTCGTTTTGTTAATTTTCCACCGTCAGAAGTTGAATGAGCCGAGGTTTAAAAAAAGAAAGAAGGAAAAACTACAAAACTACTCGGATTTTTTTCATATTTTAAAAAAATATTTAACATTCCTTGTCTCAATCATTTTCAAATCTATTTCTCTCTCTCTCTCTCTCTTTCTCTCTCTCTCGAATTGTCTCGTTTATTTCATGTGAAATTGTTTATTGTATTGTAAAATGTAGAAAGAAAAACGAAAAAATGGTAAACATATTGACAAAAGATAAGCTACCAAGATCACCACGGTCTCAGATTTCGCTTATCCGACAAATGTGAAGCGTCGGAGCTGAAATTGTGACGATAGCGACCGGCGGCGATTTCTTCGAACTCGGAGACAGTCGCCTGTCCGACGTACTTGAAATCACCGACTAGAACTTCGTGACAGGCGCCAATTGAGGCGCCGTGACCGACGAGCAGCAAATTGCCAGCATATTTTTCGAAGATACGTTTGAGTGTCGCTCGTACGCGTTCTACACACGCGTCATCACCGCATCCTTCGCGTGGCAATGTGTATTTTGAGTAGACGGGCACGTAGTCGACGTCAATTTTGTTGGCGCCGAATTTTGTCGACAATTTGTCGGTTTCCCAGAAGCCTGGCGGATTTTCGCAAAGGTAAAGCGCTTCACAGAGGCCGCCTTCTGCCTGAAATGAACGTTTAGAAAAAAATCGATATTTTAAGACAAAATCAATCGATGATCAAAGCGCAAAGATTGTGAACTTCTTACTTTGACTTTCAATTGCTTCCCATCAACAATTGTGATTGCTGTTTCGATTGTTCGATCAAACGGCGAAGCAAAAACGTGATCAATTTGTGCATTTCGAAATCGAGCTTGACACTCTTTCGCCTGTTGCCTTCCGCGCTCGCTCAAAATTGAATTGTCGCTTGCCAATCCGTCGGCTTCGGGCAACGATCGCCATTTTCTATTGATGTTGTCCTCTCTGAAAATGTATTCACTAAACAAAAGCAACAACAAGCAACTTTTTTCGCTTACCGTTCAGCGTGTCGCACAATCCAGATTTTTCGCGGATAAGAAATTGTCATAATGAATCCAGATCGGCGACGATCGGATCTTCAAATTCAAATAAAATGGAAGAACATTTGAGAAGAAAAATAAAAACAAATTTGGAAATAAAAAAACCAATTTTTTTCCATTTTTCAAAAACGAAGAAAATCTCAAATAATTTATTTTCTTGCGAAATCCGGATTAAATTGCGAATTATATTTCGGCTTCTTCTCCACGCTTTTCTTCGCTTTTTCCGGATGAAGCAACACGTGTTGACGTGCTGATTCTTGTCGTTCCCTTCGGATTCTTTCATCTCGCAGCTCTTCTAGTCGACGCTTCTTTGCTATTTCGTATTCTTCTTCGACTTCTTTATTCTTCTTTTTCTTTTTCTTCTTCTTTTTTTTCTTTTCTTTCTCTGAATCATCGTCTTCTGATGATGACGACGAATCCTTCCTTTTTCTCTTTTTCTTCTTTGATGAATCCTTTTTCCTCTTTTTTTCTTTTATTTCCTCTTCCGATGATGACGAATCTTTTCGATTTCTTCTTCTTTCTTCTTCCATTTTTGTGCGAAACTCCACCTCTTTTTTTGCTCGTTCGCTTAGAAAATCTTCACGCTTTTTCACTAGTTTTTTCGATTCTTCTTCGCTTTGCCTTCGTTTTCTCATCGGCATTTCTTCGTACCATTCTTTCTGTAATTTCAGCCACGTCTCTCTTTTTTTTTGCCACTTCATGTCTCCTCACTTTTTTGTTCAAATCATTCGTGTTGTCGGCAAAATACACCTGAATTCCCATTTTCGATTCCCATTCTCGTTTCTCCTTCGCTTTCTCTTCTTCGTATTCTCGATTGCCGGAGCCCAAATTTTTTCGCTCTTCTCGTTCGAGGTCCTGCAACAAATCAGAATGAGACTTTAACAAGGATTTCTTCGAATTTCAGCATTTATTTTTTTACGGAAAAATTTCCTTTAATTCTTTTGCACAAGAATATGGAAATTTTAAGCTTTAAAATTTTTTTTTAAAATTTTTTGTTGAATTTTTTCGAAAAATAAACCTGAAACAGATTGACGTGGCCCGTTTCATCCGAAATCGTCACATCTTTTTTCGCCGTCGACGTTGTGCCAAACATCTCGGCGACTCTGGAAAAAAAAACCCACGCGTTTCTTCAAGGCGAAGACTTTCATCTCAAAAATCGTCGCCCACCTATCGTCGGCTCGATTCCTCAACAAATTCATTCGTCGCTCGTTTTCGGCTTGAAGTTGTCGCTCAAGCTGACGCTTCTCCTCTTCAGACGCTCGAAGTTCATCGCGTCGAACTCGATGAATGTTTTTTTTGGTTCGCACGTGCCACGATTTGTGCGGTAAAATGTTCATTTTTCTGAAAGATTATTAAATTGATAAAAAATCAATGAAAAAACTTCAAAGCAAATAATCGGCTTTGCTCAGAACAATTTTAAGAAAAGAAAAGGAAAATCACAAAATTTTAAAACTTTTATTTAATTTTTCCCTTATTTTACACGAATTATTAATAATAAATATGTCTTTCAAAATATCACAAAAAAATCAATAATCCCTCCCCTCTTTTTTTTTCTCTAAATTGTTGGAACATAAAGATGATTTATTGATTGGGCTAATGGCATTGGCTTCATATGAGCTAAAGCTTCGTTACAAAAAACTTCTTCACGATGACGAAGTGGTCGAGAATGTTCAATACGAGCGAGGCGATAAGCTCGTGATGCATTTATCTGAAAATTTCAACATGTTTCCGTCTCGTAAAAAAAAAAATGATTCCAAAAGTTATTTTTTAGTATTTTTAACAAAAATTTAAAGCTTTGCTTAACCTGCAAATCTAAACTTTTCACGGAAATTTTTGAAACATCTTCAAGCTTTTTCTTCGAAGAACAAAAAATCGATAAAATTCTGCACTTCTCAACTAACCACTGTGAGACGAACGAAATTCGCCAATTCTTTTTGTGCCACCAGTGCTCCATCGAACAATGGCCCAAATTCCAGTGCGCTTGCCGTATCAACTCGTACTCGAACCATCTGCACAAATTATTGGTTATCGATTTGGAAAAAATTTAAAAAAAAAAATTTGTTTTCACTTTATCGCCAACATTTTCCAGTACGATGAGAACGTCACAAAATTTTGTCGCAATCGTTTCGCGCGTATATTTTTTGCGACGATTTTCAGTCCAGACGACGTGAACCTCATCGTTTCCAATGTGCTTCCATTTTTGATGCACATCGCCCGTTAATAATGTGCTTACGTGGAAAATCACTTCACTTTCTGCAAAAAAAAAAAAAATAATACAAAAACAAAATTTTTTTGTAAATTTTTCAAATTTTGTTTAAAAAAAAAAATCCACACCAGCGTCTGCATAATACGGTGCTTTTGTTTCGTTCGGCAATCCTCCATTATATCCGTCGTGTCCTTTTCCAATTCGAATTTCCCATCCGAGCTCATCGGCGAACGTCTCGAACTCTTCCGATGCTTTCGTATTTGATAATATTGACGATCGATCGTCTTGACCGTCGCCGACGTAGATCACGGCGATTTTGTGCACTTCGCGCGATGATGTTTGATCGAGATGTTTGAGATCTCGCTGAAAATTTGGGTGAACTGATGAAACAGCGGGCACAAATCCTAATGAAGCTGACAGCGAACGCCATTCTAGTAATCTGGAAATATTCGGTACTTCACATTAAAAGTCTTCGTTAATGAAGGAAAAATATTTTTATCGGCATTTTTTGGAGAAAACTTGAAAATTGTGTTGCATATTTTGGAATAAATTTGACTTTTTTCCGGATTTTTCCATAAAAATTACAATTTCCAACCTTGATGCCGCTTGAAATTTCGACACTTCATATTGATTACAATTTCCAATCGCTTGCGGCTTTCGTCGACTCGTTTCAATTATTGATGCGAATTGTGCTGATCCTTCGATTGGCGACACGTCCGATGCCGACCAGTTCGAACCGGCCGATTGTGAACGAACATCGGGCAGCTCGTCGAATGGATCGTCCATTGCTCCGAGAATTCCTTGACTTTCTCTGCCCGATCGTCGACCTTTCGACGATTCTTTCTTTAGCCAATTTTTTACATTTTTTAATGGTTTTCGTGCGTTTTCGTCGTTTGTGTCCAACTCCCAGATGTGTCTACCGATGATTGTTCGACATGTCACGTCGCATCCCGTTTTTCTACTGACGCTTCAAATTACGTTTTTTTATTTGTTGTTGTTGAAATTTTCAATTTTCTTTTCTTTTTAATTTGTTGTAATTCTAACCTAACAATTGAGCTGTTTCGATTTATGTAAACAGTTTTCTCATTTCCTTCTTGATTTCCGATTGTCGATTTGGTTCCATTTTCCAGCGAATTCCATTTTGACACTTCGAATCCTTTTAATGGATATTGTCCAGACAATGTTATTAATTCTCCTGAAAAAATGTTTTGAAATCGGGAAACTCAAAGAAATAATTAAATAAAAAACTTCTACAGAGGTCTCACAACGAAAAATTAAAAAAAAAAATTATTACTCTAGTTTCAATTTTCTTCCCTTTAAAGTTTTTCTTTCACTGGTCTCGGCACGAATAGTGTAAGTATTACTGCAAAAAAACCTTGCAAAACCGCTTGTCGATCAGCCAAAATGCCACGTATCACCAGCGGAATTTGATTTTGACGCCATTGAACACACAATTTGACCATTTGCCATTCGATTTCGGTTCGAGCTCGTTCGTCGCGCAAAAGTGTCGCTGCTCGAAGCAACGCCTTCAGAATTGTTGAGCTGCTGAATTGCGAGAGACCCGAGACGGCGGTGCAAAAAAGTGGCAGAAGACGAACGGCGAATTGGTGCGATTCGATTGTTTTCATTACCTGAAAATGCAAGAGACTTCATAACTTTTTTAGGTCCCGCGGCGAAACTTTCAAAAAATTACTGTACTTCTCTTTTTTTTTTCAGATTTTCAAGCTTTTTTTCTTTTTTTTATTACCGTAAAAACCAGATCTATTTGGGCTCTTTGCACAATCAACATTGCCAACGTATTCACGATTATCATTGAATTCTCGATGACGTCCGCTTCACTTAATTGCTCCAATAATAATTGCTCTGCACCCGGGTAAGAAGAGGCGAGCATTGCGAACAATTTCAACGAATTCGTCGTATTCTTGCCGGCCTCTTTTGACAATTTGGCTCCGCTCAACATTTTTGGCAAATGTTCAATTGCTCGCGGTGCAACAATCGATAATTCCTGAGCTGACAGGCTACTGATTGCTCCGACAACCTGTAAGAAATTGATGGGTTTCCTTTAATTATTTGTTTAAAAATGAGGTGAGTGAGAACCGTTTGATCTCTGGATTGCATTAATCGAATAAAACACAGTAAAATATTGGCCGACAATAATTGTGGCGGACATCGAACCGCTGATTCGCTTAAAATTGCCGATAACGCTGGAACGCAGCGGGGTAGTAAAACTACTGGAACTGTTACTAAACGACACGCCAACCAGTGCGCCAACGGATGCAAATTTACCTAGAAAAATTCACGTTTTTTTCAAGAAAATCAATAATTTTCCAAATTCTACTGATAACAAATTTCGAATTGTTGCTGATGTTGCATCGATTGCCACGTTGGCTGATGGATTTGAGTAAGGATCGACTAGGGAAACGACACGTCGCCATGTTTGAAGCCATGCCAATTTATCGCCGGACCATGACTGGAAATTTGGAAAATTTGTTAACATTTCAGTGTTTGCTCAGTAAGATGTGACACGTATTTTAATAAAATTAATTTAAAAAAATTTTTCTTTTTAGTTTAAGCTTCTTGATCAAAAATAAATATTACTGTAGTAGGAATGATATTTAGTTTAAAAGTTCAGTTTTTTTTTCAAAATATTAACTTGTTCAGCACTTTTAAAATGATTTAGCTGAGCTTCAACCCATTTACAGTGAGAAACGATACTCAGTTTAAAAACTAGCTGAGTATCAACAAGATAGACAATTTGATAATTGTTTTACCGTTACTGCATTCGTAATATCATCTGTATCATGAAAAACATTGTCTTCAACTGTGCTTCCCGATGTCATGCTATCACCTCCTTCTGTTGATTGATTTTTTTGCTCTTCAGATGACGTTCCAACCGATTCGACAGCTTGTCGTCGAACTGTTGATGATATTGAGCTGTCAGTCTAAAAAACCACATTTTTCTTAAAAATATAAAAATCTTAATTTACCGCTTTTCTCAATGCTTCTTCTCTTGAAAATATATCGACATGAGCCAAATGTAAAATTAATGCTCTTGTCACACTGTTTGTTACCTAAATTTAGAAAAATATTAAAACATTTTTTTCGGATTTTTGGTAGATTGTTACTGTAGCCCATTGCTCGGCCATTGAAATCCATACTCCTTTTTTCATTACATTATGAATATCGTCCCAAACTTCATCGTCAATTTCGATTCTTCTCACCGCCTGCAAGTGAGACTTTTTTCCATGTGTTTTTTTTTTAAATCAAAAAATTCTAGACGAGACCCGCTTTTTTCCCCTAATTTTCCTTACCTTAATAATCACGACGTTAGAAATTAACGTTGACGTGAATGCAGCCGAGACCTGTTGAGAAAATGCATCCGATTGGCTGCAAACTCGGTTTGCACACGAGCAAAGACCAGCCATCAGTTCGGCCCTTCAAAAATCATCATTTTTTGTTGTGGCTCAACACTTTTTACTCTTTTACTCACCAAAATTTTTGTGGCAATGGTTTTGGTAATTGAATTCGATGCGCTACCAATTGTTTACATGATGTTAATATTAGAAATGCTATTGAGACAGCCGATGATAATCTGGAATAAATTTCAGTTTTTATCAAAATCGAAAAGAAAAACACCGAAAACACACGCAAATCTATGCTTCACTTACTTCTCTCCGCATTGTGTTAAATATGGCGAATGGAAGAAGCTTAACAAGATATTTGCCAATAAAAGTGAGGATCTTTCAATTGAAACTTCTCCAGACGCAACAAATGGTGGAATTTCGAATTGTAAAAGCCAAATTGATAAAACATTGACAACTTTGTGTGTGACATTACTACAAGCCAATGGTAAAATCATTGCTTCTTTCATTAAAGTTAATGCAACATTCGTTGCTTTTTGTGATGAAAATAGAGCATTTCGATATAATAATAATGATGAATGAGCATTTTGTCCATTTTGAGTTGCTGACGCGATATTATTGATCCAACGGATCAGCCAATATCTGCGAATTCAGTTTTACACAACTTGATACATTTTTTTTTAATTTTTCAGAAAAAAAAAAACAACCTTGAAATAACAACAGGATCAGCTGTGTCAAGTGGTTCTCCAGCTTCTTCAGCTCCTTCCCATCCGCCGAAAACATCGACGCCATTTGATTCGAGCTCATCAAAACATTCGCCCATATACAACTTGATAACTCTTTAAATCAGTTTTCAGCGTTTCTGTTTTTCTTTTCTTTTTTTTTTTTTGCTTTTGACTCACTTTTCAATTATAAAAATTGCGCAATTCATTCGTTTTTCTTCGTCATTCCATTCGATTCGAATCGTTTCACGAGTGCAATATTCAAGAAATTTATCCAAATATACTTGAAGGGTTTGTGCTCTTTCCTTGGATGATAACGTATTATTGGTACTCGATGGGCGAATTGGACCACTTTGAAGTCTTTCAATCCAATCACCGGTCCCTGAATTAAAAGAAATGTTTCTGAATCGATATGCCAAATGAAAAGTTTGAACATTTAAGAATTTTCTGAGCTCTGAAGTTTACCTGATGATTGACAATACTCGGCCAGAACATCGTCCGTATTTTCTCCATTTTTTAATGGAAAATATGGTAAAAGTGACTGAAAAACTCGATCGAGGTCTGGTGTTGCTTTACCATAAACTCCAAGGCATTGATAGAAAACCAGAAATAATCGGATCGCAATTTTTCGAACCGCCATCAAATTTTTGGGGAAAATCGCCTTTTTCAATAAAGATTCAATTGCGTGACGTTGCCAGCCACTGCCCACAAGTTCTGGCGCTAAGCACAGCACTTGCTCTAACGTCCATAGACCACTTTCAGCTTCAATTGCGCTATCAATTTGTGAGCTAACGTCGTTGACAAGAAGAAGCTCGTCGACGAGATGGAACGTCTCAAAACTGTGCTCATCGAGCAACTGCTTTTTCTCATTTGTTGTCAATGTATCCAGTAGAATTTTGAGATGTTTGACGCGGCTCACACAATCGCTGAAGATAAATACTTAATGATTCTTGCTATCCGGAATTTCTCACCGATTCAAATCGGTGAAACGTGTGATGCTTGCTTGCACATCTGACGATTTGCCCTTGCGGGCAAACATTCTTTAAAAATCTCTCGCAAAAATCTGCAAAACATTGCGATTTTTTTTTTCGCAATTATCAAAACGAGAAAAAAACGAGAACAAAAGGTGCGGATTAAGTTTTCAAAAAATTGTTTTGGGTTTATAGGCCATCGCTTTACCGAATTCAAGTTTTTCCTTTTTCTACTTTTTAAAAATTGTTTTAATAAGCAGAGACCATGAATTTTCTCTTAAAAAAAAATAATTTTTTGCATTTTTCAAAACATTTAAAAAAATGAAATTTCATAATAATTTCCTGGAAATTTTTTAGCATAAAAATCAAATATTTTCGAATCATTTTTCATTATATCAAAACAAAAAATTGGAAAAATGTGAAGCGCGAGGTGGTCGATCGTTGACTTTGCTTTATAAATACACAAACTGGCGAGAGATCAAACAACTGTGTGGAGAGTGGCTAGACACAACGAGAAACCAATCGAGGCCAAAATGAAAAAAAAAAGGAGGCGGAAGAGGAGGGGAAGTTCATACAACAATTCAATAATGAAAATAAATACACAATACAGGTAATTGAAGAGAAAAATAGTAAGATGGGCACAGTAATACGAAACTAAAATGCCACATTTTCAATTAATACTCCTCGAGAAGTAGACGACCGAAGAAAACAGTGAAAACCTCCAATTTTCAGGCACAAATACTAGTCCTAATTAATCAAAACCTTGTTGGAAGTGATTGAAATGTCAAGCAATGGTTGAATGAAAAAACAAAACAAAAAACGGCATTTTTTAAAAATATTTGTGGGGTTTCCACTATGAAAAATTCAGCGAGTAAAATTTTTTTTTTTGAAATGTTCAATAGAGCATAAATTCATCCTTACATGGATTACGTTTTTTTTTCAAAGTTTCTCAAAAAAATCTCGTTTTTCTTGGTTCAATTTTTGTCTGCTCTTTGTCACTTTTCAACCGGTTTTCAAACTGAAACAAATAAAGCCTCTAAAATTTTGTTCCTTATCTTCAAAAAAAAAAAAAGTGCGTAGGCAACATGTGTTTCGCCTCGAGAAAATATCCTTATCCAATTTACATATTCATCTTCTTCCACAATCAGTTTTGGTGCTCTGAACGATGATCTCCAGTTTCTCCAGATCTCCAGATCTCCAGATTCAATCATTCGTCTTCTTTTTTTTTGATGTTCGTTTTTTGTGCAGCGTTACCAACGATTCGCGAGGAGAAATGTGATATTGAACAATCAATGAAGCTTCTCACTTGCGTTATGGTAAATTTTTATTTCAAATTTCCTAGGGGTTTTTATTTTCGCATTAAAAGCATAAGATATGCCACAGTCTTTTTTTCCGGTTTCGTGTTTTTTGCTCAATCAGAGCACGTTTAAAGCATTTAAATTTGCAGCCAGTGCCAAAATTCGCAAAAGCAGCTCAATAAGACGAATGGATGAAGCTGAAATTGCTCAATACATCGACAAATGCAATTCGACTATGATGAAAATTAAGTTTTCTTCTATTCAAATCCTGATTTTTTATCCTCTTCAGGCCTGCATCTCAACAAATCCGTGCGCAACCGAAGAGGGGATCGATAAAATCTACGGTCTGATTTGTGCAACTCTCAAATTTTCAAAAAATGATTTTCTTAGCTGCGAAAAAAAAAGTTGTTTTTCCTTTTAATTTTATTCCAAACAAATAAAATTTCTAGATTAAGAAAAAAACGATTCAACTTGTTTAGAAAAATTGGAAAACCCGTTTGGCCCGGACACTGTAATCCTTCTTCTCTCTCTCTCCTTTTAAAAAATTGCCAAATTTCTAGAAAAAAGACAAAAAAAGTGTGAGTATTTCAAAAATCTTTAGACTTGTGCCAAAAAAGATGTTCCGAAGTATTGTGAATCTCAAGATTGGCCGAATTTCCAAGAGGTTTTCACATTTTTGCATCAGCAGCTTTAAATTTAAAGGAAGCTTTTTCTCAGGTTTTTAAAAAACATTTCGAAATTTTTTATACTTCCAAATTTGCTTCCACATGCAACTTTGAATGAATGGAATTTTTAAAAAATCAATATTTTTAATTTTTATATCACCCAGTGTACTCATTTTACCATTATTTTTAAACTTTATGAATGAAAGTTTTTTAAATCGCGTGGAAATTGTATTTTCTCATGAAAAAATGTCACGAAATGAGAAATGAGCAACGGTGAAATCATTTCATCTAGCAATGACTGACAATTTAGCATCAAAAAACGCAAAATATTTTAACCTAACACCTGGAATTGTGAGAAAATATTAAACAAAGATTTATTAAATTTTTGAAAATCATCGAAAAAGCCTTACAGAGATTTATAAACGAGGATCACGCCGCAATCTTTGCTGGACTCAAAGTTATTCCAACCGAAAGTGAGACAAGTATTTTAGACATTACTCCGCCTGGATCGTTTCGATCCGATGCTGGCGGTGGATCAGTTGAAACGAACTTCGAGACGCCGACGATTCAGACGAAGGCAAGGAAAGAGAAAATTCGATTTTCGAATAGACGAAAATGTGCGCCTTGCCGAAAATGGTTGGGCGAATATCCGAAATATCGATTTGATTCTAATGGTATCTAGTGGTTTACTTTAGTGATGAACGTTTAAATTATTTGTTTCCCCTAGGAGGAGCCACTTTGATTGGAAAAACAACACCGCGGATTTATGAAAAAGGGAAAAGTGAAAGAAAAAGAGAAAAAAAATCGATAATTTCGGGTTATAATTTAATTGTTAAATTTATTAAGAATAATGAAATTACAGTGAAAAAAACTGATGTAGACGAAAAATCAACAAGAAAAAATAGAAAATCAAGAAGAAAATAAATTTTTACTGTACTTTTTGATTTTTTTATGCGCTTGAAAAATATGAAAAAGCTTTAAAAATTCTGAAAATTGGAAAAATTTGAAAAATCTTAATAATCTTTAATAAATAAAACGGACAACCTCCGAAGTTAAAAAGAAAAAAAAACAAAAATAGTGTGCCGCAGCATTGCAAAAGAAGCGTTGCATACCTAAAATTATCGCGCCACAAATGCAAAAAAAAACTGTTTTCAAATTGATGCCTATTTTTTCACGCTTTATAATAAAATAAATTAATTTTCACTTTTTATAATCTTTGATTTTTTAAAAAACGAAAAAAATTTTTTTTAGGTAAAAAAAAAGGAAAAATTCGAAAATGACTGAAGAAATTGATTACAACGATCCAGAAAAATATGTAAACGATCAATCAATCGAGTTGGCCTGGGCGATTGAAGTAAAATTTTCAATTATTTTCATACCAATTTAATGGAAAATCTTTAATTTTTCAGGCTGCTGAAAGATCACGAGTTCATATGAATTTAATCAAAAAATGTGATACGAGAATTCTAAAATTGAATCGAATGCAAGACGAAATTCTTACATCATTTCGCGCCGTTTTTCCAGACTTAAACGTAGAAAAAGTGACGACTAAAGAATTGAAAGAGGATGGAATGAAAGAAAAATGGCGAAATTGGTGTGAACAGTTTAAAACTGTTAGTTTAAACATTTTTTTCTGTTAAATTTCACTATTTTTCAGACTGTTGATGACTATTCATTAGGAACATTAATGCGAATAGAAGCAAATAAAGCGTACAGTCCTGATAATACAGTAGTGGTAGCCAAAATAATCTATTTAGCGATTGAAATGTCAAGAAATGTTGAAGGAATCAATGAGCGTTTTAAAGAAGAGTTCACCAATCATGATAATTCAATAAAAGATCTATAAATTTCAAAATTCTACCTCTATTTTTTTTGTTCTGTTACTTTTCTCACTCATAAATGATTTTCCTTATTTTTTCATAAATATTCTCATTGGTTTTAACCAGTTCTAACTGTTCAACTTTTTTTCTGTTCTAGAAAAAAATTATTTACATTGTAGAAAATGTCACTTTTTGGGACAAACACTGGGAGCACTCCGTTATTTGGAACAACGACAGCACAAAACTCACTTTTTGGTAACTTATATTTTTTAACAGTTTTGATTGGAAATGTTGTAATATCAGGTACTTCGTCTACTCCGAATGCGGCTGGAACATTATTTGGAACAGCGCCAACAAGCACTACGGCTCCAGCGCCGACTGGTGGACTTTTTGGATCAACGAGTGGGACTTTCGAAAAATTTCCATAATAAATGTATTTTCAGCCACAACTGCTCCAGCCACTAGCGGTTCACTGTTTGGCACCACGCCAGTTGCATCATCAGCGCCAACTTTGTTCGGATCAACGTCAGCAGCTCCAGCATCAACTGCAGCTGGAACACTATTTGGTGGGACAGCACCAGCCACAACGGCAGCCTCCTCTTTATCGGGCGGTTTGTTTGGCGCAAAACCAGCAGCGATAACAGGAACATTAGGAGGTGGAACATTGTTTGGAGCACCAAGTGCTCAAGCAACAAGGTAACGCTTTTTTGAAATGATTCTTGGAAAACGTTTAGTTATTTAGTACACCTGGAAGCTTATTCGGTACAACGACACCATCATCAGCAGCCAACACAACACGTAAGAAAAGTTCTAATGTGAGTATGATTAAATTTAAAAAAAATTAAAGTCGGGCTCGGCGGGGACCTCCAACAAAAAACAATGACGGTAACGACAGGAACAACAGTAACAAGTTTGACAGGAGTTGAAAAAGAAACGGCAAAAGATGGCGAAATACTTGGAGCCGCACAAATTCGCGAGCTTTTGCCATTAATTGAGTAAGATAAAAATGGGAAAACAATTTTATTGAGAATTTTTTGCAGAGAAAAATTGAGAAAAAATCGAGAAATTATTGAAGAAGTTGAAAATATGCCGATTGACAATTCAACATCGATTGATGAAGTTGTAGATAAGGTAAAATGAATTTCGAGCAGAAAAAAAATGGAAAAATCTTAATAATGTGGATATTGACCTTTCAGACACGTGGATGGATCAATGAAGTTCGTCGAAGTGTTCGAGACGCTAATGATATGTCGCAATTTGTCGGCAGTTTAGTGTCCAACGATAAAAGTTTCGTTGAAACAGCAAAAAAGCTACAAGAAGCAACAACAACAAGCAATCAACAAACATTAGCAAACACAATCAAAAAGCATTTATTTGAACTAACTGATAACTATGATAGTCAAATGGCACAAATGCAACAAAGAGTTGAAGCGATTCGAAAAAAATTCGAGCGATTAATAAATGGCGAGCCAGCATTGACAATGGAAGAGCTCGATGAAATGTTCAAGCGATGCGATTCATTATACGCAAATGCTCAATATCATATTCATGGAACTGGAAGAGAAGTTGAAGTAAAACTATTTGTTTTTTTATGCTCAAAAAAAGAAATTTCAGTTCAAAAATTGAAGCGAACCCAAATTTTCTTAAAGAAAATGTTCTTCTGAAATAATAATTTTTTAAATAGACAACAAATTAAAGCTCAGAAAAAATATGATTGCAAAAAGCGCATAAGACCAGTTTTATTTCAAAAAAAATTTTAGCTTTTTGACCAAATTTCGCAAAACCTACATTTAAAAAAAATCTGAAATTTTCCACTATTCAGTAAAAATTTAAAAAAAAAATGATTTTCAGGCTCTCAAAAATATTCTAATTGAACAAGGTTACACTAATTTACGAAAAACGTACGGGCAGTTCGCATGCAGCAGTTCGCATGCAGAAGGTGCCGAATTCTTTCCATCACAATCAAGTCTCGCAATAATTGGAAGCTCATTACGAGCCCCGTCAACAGCGACCTCATCAGCCGTCGGAGGTCTCGGATTAGGAACCGGAACCGGACTGTTTGGATCAACTGGTGGTAAAAATTGAAAAAAAAACTGAAAATGGCAACTAATTTTTGTAGGAACATCACTGTTCGGTTCAACAACAGCGTCGAAGCCGGCTTTCTCCGGCGGATCATTGTTCGGAAATTTGACGAACACAGCAGCCTCGTCAACAGCGGCGCCGGTATCAACAGCAACAACCAATACCTCATCGTTGTTCCCATCTTTCAACACAAAACCAACGACAACATTTGCATCAACAGTGACCAACAACTCAAGTGGATTATTGTTCAGCATGAAAAAGTGATTAAATTACATGTGAAATGATCTCTTTCACCACTATCGATTTTTCATTAATTTTTAAAATTTTAAAATTATTTCTTTGTATTTAAAAAATTTGAATTCTTCTTTAATTATTTCTCTGAAAAAAAAACAAAAACCAACAATTCCCAATACGGTTAAAAAAATTAATTAAAAATCATTTTTTCTTTCCTTTCGATGTTGAAAACGCGTCTGTCACAAGCTTTTGCCTCGATTTCTCCGAAAATTCGGCTCGAATTCCATCGAAAAGTCTAAAAGGAAAGCATAAATTTGCCAGCTACATATTTTCACTTGTCACCTGTTGATTATAGAAACAACGGCGCTCTTTAAATCGGCCGGGTGAAGTGTGAACGACGACGATGCGTCGTCGGCTCCACCACCGACCAGAAATTCTTTTTCGAGCTGTTCGTACGTCTCAAACGCCAAATCACCACCGTTGTCCGCTGATCGACTAATATTGAGCTTTTCTTCATTGATCGACAGCAGTGGAAACACAACTTGTCTTGCCAACTGAATTGCAACGTTACCATTGATATTGGCTGGCTCGCAGAAGCTTCTGAAGATTTTTTTTGTGTACACGAATTTCAAAAAAACTGAGACTGAAAAAAAACCTGGCGATTTTTGTTCTCGTCTGCTTTGTCGTATCTAATGGATCGAGCAGAAAATCGACTTTGGAGCAGCTCATTTTTTTGCCGTCAGTTCCCGGAATTGTGGGAATCACAAGATGAGCAATTGATGATTGTCCCAAAAAGTTGAGAAGCTGTCAAACAAACGAAAAATTGCGCATTTATTGATTTTATTTCAAACTTTTGATGATAATTGCGACAAATTTCTTGCGTCTTCTCCGACGATCAACAAGTCTGGGTTGACGAGTCGTGCGTTCAACGTGTACATCAGCGGCACCAAGTTTCCAGCTAACGCTGCTCCTTCACAAATTGTCGTCTCGTCTCTCGTCACTCCAGACGCCATTTTATAGAAATCCAATGCGTAATCGCTGAAATTTTTTTAAAAGTGAATCAACGAAAAACCTCCACACACACTCCTTTTTCCTCTCTCGCTTTTCGTACCTGTTCAAGTATCCGTTGAGCTCGGCGGCGATTTTTATTTTCACCGTTGTCTCCATTTTTAATTGTTTTAAAAGTGAGGCGAACATTTCGCGGTAGTAAATTGTTCGCGCTTCAATCGCACCCCACGACACTTTTTCATTGTCGAGATAAGCTTCAATGTCGGATATTAGAATTGTTGCATCAATTGGGATTCCGGCGTCGATGAGATTCTGGAAATAAAAAAACGTTTTCCGTTGAATATCAAATTATTGATTTTTTATTTTTGATTAAAAACCTAATTTTACAAAAAAGTTTACCAAACCTTAATTTTCAATAATGGAGCAATGAAGCCCAAATGGAATTTCCCTCGTCCATTCGCCACAAAAACCACTTTTAACATTTTCTCATTTTCTTTTTTGATTTTTGAAAGAATTTTAATCAATTCTGATTTGTGCTCCACTTCATCTTCTTCATTTTCAATTATTTTTAGCCATTCTGTTTGCGTCACGTCAAGTTGCTCATTAATTACGGTTTTTTTCTCGTCGATTTTGGTCTTGACACGATTTTCCGCAATCGGCTGGTATCCTTTTTCTTTTGCGATTTTCACTTCGTCCGTGTCACAGCGTGCTCGAACCTAACAAAGTTCATTAAGGGTTCCAACGTTTCAATGATAAAAAATGGTTACTTTTTCCAACAGTTCTACTAGAAATTCGGCCAAATATTGCTTCAAATTCTCCTCGTCAATTTTACCGCTTAAATATTCCAATTTTAGCGCTTCGAATTCATAGAATTCGTTGTTTCCAATTTTGATCGCTTCTGGAGCCACAATTGGAAACAGAACATAATTATAAAATGCTAGAACGCCGTTGTCTGGTTGATCGCGTGAACAGGCCGCTCCCAATATTTTCTCGCGTATTTTCGACGGCTCGTCGAGCACATCAATTTTTGACTCCTCTTCAGAACTGCTCATTTTCGAGCCTGTCAATCCAGGCACCATCGGATTCATCAAGTGCCAACGTTTGCCCAACTTCAATTTCGGCAATTGTTCTTCGGCTAAAATGAAGATTTTTCGCTGATCAACACCGCCGAATTGACCATCGACCTGAAAATCGAGCGATTTGTTCGCCTTTTCAAATTCATAAGTTAAATTTGTTCACTTTTAAATATTGCTCGTCCAATGCTTGCAACAAAGGATACAAAAGTCCGGATAATAGCGGTGAGGCTACTTGCTTTATAACTTCTGCTCCAGCTTTTAAAGCATCTCTTTGTGAAACTTGAGCGCTTAATCGGAGCACATCAATTGTGTATTCTCTACAAAAAAATTTAATTTTTTTATTAATTATCTGGAAAAAAAGAGGGAGAGGACGCCTCTTACAAAATTAAAATAAAAATTTGGTCTGTTTTTCTTCAAAAAATCAATAAATTTACCTTGTCAATTGATAACTTGTTCCTTTAACAAAATGAAGTCTATCAATGGGAACATTTAATGATTGTAACAAAGCTTTTATTACATTTGTATAATAAACTACTCGATTTTCTAACACTTCCCACGTACTTTTCATATTATCCAAAAATGCGTGTAAATCGGCAAACAGAATGGTAACCTTTAATCGATTTTCTTTCTAGAATTTTCAACAAAATATCTTACATTTAATCCAGCTTGCAGAAAGTCTGCAATTTTTCTCATCGGCACCAAATATCCAACGTGCGGTTTGCCGGTCGTCGCCGTTCCCCAATACAAATGCGCCACTTTTCCATCTGTTCCTAATTGTTTTGTCAATTTGTCGACGCCCAATGATTCCTGACAAGAAAAAATGAGAAAAATTGACGAGAAAAAAAATCAATAGCGAATTACTTGCAAATTTCGTAGAATTAGTTCTCTTCGCTTTAGAACTTCTTCTGAGACTTCTTCTTCTTTCTTAACCGCAAGTTGACCGCTCATCTAAATTTTTATTAAATTAATTAATTCTTCATTAGCCTCAATTGTAGATAAGTTTGAATAATCAAAAGAAACTCTCAAAATTGTGAAATATTATAAAAAATAAGAAAATAGGAGAAAATACGGTGAATGAATAAAGAAAAGCAAGTGCGCTCTATTGGTACCATCTTTTCTTTTCCTTTTTTTTCTTTTTTTAGCGAGCGCGAAAAAATGGAATTTTAAAATGAGCACTTGACGTGCTTAATTAAATTCAAATTTTTTACCATTTTTTATTGGTTTTTTCGAAAAAATTTTCAATAAAGTCTTAATTTTTTTTCTCAGTTGAAGGTCACGTTCAAGAACTGTTAAAATGGAAGAGCAGGAAGGCAGAAATTGAAAAGCCAAAAGTTGATTAAAGAAAGTGTTCCAGAGGTGATAAATTTTAATTTAATTAAAACAAAATAATTTTTTAGAGAAATTCGAAATATAAAATTAATTGATTTTTTTAAAGAAGAAAAATTGCATCATTTTCTTTCAACAAATTCAGCCTCTGAAACAGTTTTTTGGGAAGAATTGCGAAAGTAATGAGAATTTGTCGGAAGTCATAGGAAATCAATATTCAGAAGACCTTGATCCAATAAATTCTGAATCACAAAATACACCGTTAGCGCGAAAAATGAACGAGTGTGACCCTTCATTTATAAAAAGAAATTGTTTAAAAACAAATTGATATAATTATTTTCTCAACGCTGAAAAATGAACTTCTTGATGATGTTTTTTTCAGAATTCAAAAAGGAAAAAATCGGCGTTTACACATGAAAATTCCATCAGGCGACTTGGCGGCTCCACGAATGTTCCACGGAGAAATGTTGTAAGAATTTTTTTTCAAGAGAGAAAAGTTGTTTTTTGTTCGCGTTTCGCAAATCACACAAAGAAGTTGCATTTTCAGTTCACGGCTCACCGATGGTATTTCAAAATGAAGAGGATCAAAAAATAAAATAGCTTAAAATGGTGCTTTAAATAAAAGAGGATGAAGCGTCGCCTGAATCAAAGATATTTTCTGAAAATATGGATAAGCTTAAGAAAGAAGATGAAGAAAAAAGAACAATTTTTTGCCGAAAAAAAGTCAGGAGCATCGGTTTGAAGAAAAACACTTTCTTTTTTTGTATTTATTTACAAGTTTTCTTTGTATTGAAATTTTTTTTATTGAAAAATATATAAATATCGTCATTAAATGACATCAGATAGGATTCGAGCTCATGATCCTTTTAAAAATCCACATTTAAAAAGGTAGAGAATCTAAAATAAATTCTTGTGATGGAAAAACTCAATTTCTATCAAAATTGATTGACCCCAAGTGGGGGTTCGAACCTCTGATCATTAGGTTTAAAAGTTTCAAGCTTTTATTGACAAAAATACAAAATTCGCGAAAAACGAGAATTTTTTGACTAATTTTGATATCATTTAAAAGATCAGATCGTGAGGAAAAAGAAAATCACAATTTTATTCTGAAAAAATCAATTTAAAAAGTCGAAAATTGACAAAATCTGAAGATGATCAAAGTCTCTTCATTTGTCACACACTCTCTCATTCACCGTGTAAAAGTCGCAAAATTTCGAAAATCATAAAAAAAAAAAAAAACTTGTTCGCAGCGGCTCAGCTCATTTTCCTTTTCTATCGTCTTTTTTGAAACCTAAAACGTGTTCCATTATTTACTTGTAACTTTTACCTAAACGATATTCTTCTGCAAAGGACATTTGGATTTCTGGAATAAAATTACTAAGAACTCCTCTAAAGTATCTTGTCTTCCCCCATTTTTTAAACATTAATAAATCTTTATCTCCGCCATTTTTTCCCGGTTTTCGTAACTGTTGAACTTGAAAAAACACATTTTTTTGTCTCAAAAAAAAATATACTTTTCAATTTTCCATTTTTCCGTTTTGAAATTTTTTCTTTTAACTCATCTTTATAATGAATAAGTAAGACTTTTTTAAACGTGGCCTTGTGGCCTAATGGATAAGGCGTCTGACTTCTAATCAGAAGATTGCAGGTTCGACCCCTGCCTGGGTCAAATTTTTAGTCCAGTTTTGCATTAAGTTGTGGTGTTACTACAGCAACAGCAACAAAAAAAAAAGCAGCTGCTTGTTCTTTATACAAAATTAATTTTTAAAAGCTTTTACATTGTAGAAAAACGTTTTTAAAACTAAAAATAATGTTTATTCAGTCAATTTTAATAATTTCTTGCTGTATTGTCGTTTCTCGCGCCGATGTGGTAAGTTTTTGATTTGTTTTTAATATTTAAAAAAAAATTGTCTGAAAAACTGACGAAATTTTTTGATTCTTCAATTTTCAGCCAACAAAACAAATCTCTTCGATTTCGTCTTTCCACGAACAAAATGTGATGATCGACACAATTCGCCTTCAACTTTTCATAATTTTCGTTGTCGCAATTTTCGTCGCCGTCGCCGTCGCGTTGATCATTCGATTCATGCGAAAGCTCAACGATTCGGAAAGAAAATATCGGCATTTTTCATGACGACGACGAGAAGGAGGAGGAGGACACAAATTTATTGTTACATAAACGTTAAACAAACGAAGAAAACATCAATTTTTTCACTCGTCACAGGAAAAAAAAACGGGAATTCAGCCAGCAACAACAAAAAAAAAGGAAAAAAGAAGATCAAATTCAGTTTTGACCCGTTTTGGGCTTTTTTCTTCACTAAAAAAAAAACTAATTAAAATCATTTTTTAAAGGGACACAATGAAGACTAGATTTGTGGCAAGATGCACATGATAAATGTTGGGTCTCGGCACGAAGAGCAAGAAAAAAAACACTCGAAAAATCATCGATTTGTCACATAAAAAAAAGTATTTCAAATGGTTTTAAAACCGACCATAATTTTCGTGGTAAGACCCAACACAAACAAAAAACTGTTTAGGTTGGTCATGGTTTGGTCTCACCACGAAACGATGATCCTTTAATAATACTTTTTCAAAATACCGTATCAGAGTACAAAAAACAAATTTAAGTTCCTACATCACAAAAAAAAAAGAAGAAAAATCGTGGCCAACTGAAATCTTTTCAGAATCGGCACAAAAGAAAAAATTTCGTTTTTTTTTCCTCGAATTCCTCAATTAATCGCCACCGCCACCGTCGCCGTCGCCGCCGTCGCCGCGCCAGTCGTCGTCTTCTCTTCCGGACAGTTCGTCGGCACCGGCAGAAATCCGGTTTTTTTGGATTTTTTCGCGCGACCAGCGACGCCGCGGAATGTGGACAGAATCTGAAATTATCGATTTTTTTCGCTTTTCCCTGCTGTCCCCCCCCCTCGGCGCTTCTTTTTGTTTTTTTCCCCGACCTCCCCCCCCCCCCCCCTCCTTCTTGGTGGGTGCTCCACTTCATTTTTGACACTTGAGATTGTTGGCTTTTTGTGACGCGCACACACAATAATTATTAAGCTCCGCCTTTTCTTCCCTCCGTCCACAGAAAAAAAGAAAAGAAAAGATGATGACGTCATTGCTTACATTTCTATTAGTGGATTTGGTGATTGGAGCTCCGCTATGATTTTCACTTGACTGTGGACAACAAACGCCAAAAGTGTGAAGAAATTCTCTGAAAAAAAGTGCGATGAAATAAATTGTTGTCTGGAAAAAAAAAAGGAGGCGAAATTTTACCTTCTGAAGACGTGCGACATCAGCGCGCACAGAACAAAATTCACGGCGCTGTTGATCAACGAAAGAAGATCGAAGACGTTGTTCAATTGAAGTGTCAAGTAAGTGAGGCGCGGATTGGCGCCGGCGGCGAACGTCATAATTCCCTGCGGCAGTTCGGTGATGAGGAAAACGGCGACGATGCCTGTCAGCATGGCTGTCGTTCGTTCGGCTTGCGAGTTGCCGGTGCCGACGCCGCCGCAAAGACGCGAACGTCGCTCGCGTGCTTCGATCAACATGCGGACGAGAAGCGTCATGAAGATCGTCAACAGGACGCACGGTATCAATTTGAGAATTAGCGCCGCCATCCAATAATTGACGCGCTCCCACTCGCACGTCCACCATTTTGGCTGAGCCAAACCATAGAATTTGATCTTTCCGTTCGGATCCCAGAGATGGCTGTATTTGCTTTCTAAGCACAGGTCTGGAACTGGTCCCACTTCCCCTTCAATGATCTGAAAATTCGAGTTGGAAAAACATACAACTCTTTTTTCTTGGTTACCGAGTAGCGGACGAACAGCGGCACACTTCCGAGAAACGCGATGACGATCGCGATTCCAATCGATATTATTGCCGCTGGAAATCCGTTGCAAGGCGGAAGACGCGAATCTGAGCAGCTGCCGCGGTACAACACCAAATATCTGAACATTTGAAAAACTACAAGTCAGAGGCAACGAGACGCAGAGAAACTGACCAAACTTCAGTTTAGACACGGAAAGAGTGAGAGAGAAACAGAGAAAATTGTTTTAGAGAAGCAGACAAAAAATTCATCAACCAAACCGAAAAAAGAGAGAGAGAGAGAGAGAGACGCAGAGAAGATAAAATTTCACGTGAGCTCCGTGACAGCAACGAATAAATTTCCACCCATCTCCACATAGAAATTGGGCATCGTTTTTTTTGCCAAACTCTCTTCCTCCCACGCAGGCCGACAACAGAAAATTTTCAAATTTCCGCCTCGAGGCATTTTAGGCAAAGTGCCAAAAAGAGAGAGAGAGAGAGAGAGAGTGGGAGAAATAATCGAACCTCAAAATTGCCATGTTAACAGTCAGCCAAAGACTGCACGAATGAACGACGACGGAGAAAATCGCGTAGAATTTTGTGTAGATCGCCCACGGATAGGAAAAATACCAGGGATGACAGAGCTGAACCTGAAAATGGCGACAAATTAATTATCCATTATATTTTTCGCCGGAGTGTCGTCGCGTCGCGTCGCGACACTTTCCCGGCTTTTTAAAAGCGTGGCCGAGTTTTATGCGAAAACTCTTCCATCGATTTTTTTTTTCTTGAAAGGAAAACAAAACTCCTCGATTACGATTAAAGCCTGGGGAGAATCTTCGCATTTTTTTCCAGCGAGAGCGTGGCCGAGTTTTATGCGAAAACTCTTCCATCGATTTTTTTTTCTTGAAAGGAAAACAAAACTCCTCGATTACGATTAAAGCCTGGGGAGAATCTTCGCATTTTTTTCCAGCGAGTCCATGGCCGAGTTTTATGCGAAAACTCTTCCATCGATTTTTTTTTCTTGAAAGGAAAACAAAACTCCTCGATTACGATTAAAGCCTGGGGAGAATCTTTGCCTTTTTTTCCAGCGAGAGCGTGGCCGAGTTTTATGCGAAAACTCTTCCATCGATTTTGTTTTTGAAAGGAAAACAAAACTCCCCCATTACGATTAAAGCCTGGGGAGAATCTTCGCATTTTTTTCCAGCGAGTCCATGGCCGAGTTTTATGCGAAAACTCTTCCATCGATTTTTTTTTCTTGAAAGGAAAACAAAACTCCTCGATTACGATTAAAGCCTGGGGAGAATCTTTGCCTTTTTTTCCAGCGAGAGCGTGGCCGAGTTTTATGCGAAAACTCTTCCATCGATTTTGTTTTTGAAAGGAAAACAAAACTCCCCCATTACGATTAAAGCCTGGGGAGAATCTTCGCATTTTTTTCCAGCGAGTCCATGGCCGAGTTTTATGCGAAAACTCTTCCATCGATTTTTTTCTTGAAAGGAAAACAAAACTCCTCGATTACGATTAAAGCCTGGGGAGAATCTTCGCATTTTTTTCCAGCGAGAGCGTGGCCGAGTTTTATGAGAAAACTCTTCCATCGATTTTTTTTTCTTGAAAGGAAAACAAAACTCCTCGATTACGGTTAAAATCTGGGGAGAATCTTCGCCTTTTTTTCCAGCGAGAGCGTGGCCGAGTTTTATGAGAAAACTCTTCCATCGATTTTTTTTTCTTGAAAGGAAAACAAAACTCCTCGATTACGGTTAAAATCTGGGGAGAATCTTCGCAACTTTTTTTCCAGCGAGAGCGTGGCCGAGTTTTATGCGAAAACTCTTCCAGGCAAAAGAGAGAGAGAGAGAGAGAGAGAGAGAGAGAGAAAACCTACATGTTTATAAAGTAAATATGTCGCCATTAACGATGCATCACAAACGGCAATTACGACAAGGAAGAGGTTGAACGGCGATTTTCGCATCGCCGGTCTCAAAAGAACGACGACAATCGAAATGTTGGCGAAGACGCCGGCGACGCACAAAAACACGTAGGCGTAGTTGTGAAGAACCGAAAACGGCGATGAAAACGGAAGAATGAGCTGGAAAAAAAAATTTTTTGTTTTTTTTTTTTCATTTCCGGGTTTTTTCTGTCTGCCCCCCCTCCCCGCCGCTGATTAAAAATCAATTTTTTTTCCGCCGCCCACTTCTAGGCCGGCGGCTCTAATGGCTTACAGTACCGATGGGATTCGGCACGTCAGTCGTGTGCAGTACCAAATCCTTTGTACTGCACAAGCTCAATTTTCCTGTCCTGTCACTAAAAATCTTGTAGAAAAAAAACGAGTCTTCAGGTACTCCTTGTCCAGGATCCTTCCCCGCCTCTCCTCTCAGCTCCGCACCGAATCAAATGAAACCCCCGTGTACAAATGTTTGACGTCACTTCATTAAAAAACTTGTTGGTTTGGTGTCAATAAATGTGTAAATTTTGTGATCAATTAGCAGCTTCTCCCCCCCCCCCCACCCTTGCCTTGTCTGAAACATGTATAAATGAGCAGCAGCCGGCTCAAATAACAACAAAAAAAAAATGAGGAAAATAAAAAGAAAAAAAAAATGTTTTTTTTTCTCTTGAAGATGATTAGCATCACTCGGTAAACAAGATCTAATGATGTTTCAGCTTTTCTTCTTTTTTCAGAGCGCTTAAACAAAAAATATGAGAGAAGCCACGTTTTTTTTCCTTTTGATGATGAATGAGAAGAATTGGTGGAACATTTTCAGCTAATTTCTTCAGGTTACCGTAACTTCAATTGATGATCTCCCTGGTAACGAAGCTACCGTACTACTCATTTCTTGGCGAAACGAAACGAAACGAAACGAAACGTCATCGGCGTATCATCGTTGGAGAAACTCTTACGCTTAAAGTTCAGCGCGATGGCCAACAAAAAAAACGAGAAGAAGTTCTTTGACGTTGGCACAAGCGCGCTCTTCAATTTAATTTCCTGCCCTCTTCCAATTTGTCAGGTTTTTTTTACTGGCACAGGGAGAGAGAGAGAGAGAGAGAGAGAGAGAAATCTCTCAAAAAATGAATTCTGAACAATATCGCCCCCCTCTCTCCCTCCGTTTAAAAAAAACGGGTAAAAAAGCTTCCGACGAACGATAATATACAAAGAGAGAGAGAGAGAGAGAGAGAGAGAGAGAGAGAGAGAGAGAGAGAGAGAGAGAGAGTAAAAAGGGAGGAGGAGGGGGAAAAGATATTTTGAATGGTGTCCACCCTGTGTTGGAGCCGAACTTGTATCACATTTTTTATTCAGCCCAACAAAATCCAATTTTATATTCGTTTTCCACTTTTCTCTCACTCACACATTTAACACTCACAACACAATTTTTTCTTCTTCTTTTTTTTTTTTTTACTGCTCACACGATTTATTTTTCTTGCTTCTGCGGATAGAGAGGAGAAGCTCTTTCCTGCGCTTTTCCGATTTTCATTCATTTTTTTTCGCGCCCGCGCAAAAATGTGTTTAAGCTGACTGGCTTACCTGCTTATAATATTCTCGAGCATCCTGAAGCTCTGTCGTGTTCAATCCCATGCAGCTCATCGTGTCCCGTCGACACACGTCGCCACACAGCACACACACACAACACTTTTCGAGATCTGAAATTGATTGGGGTTGCGATGAGAGTTGAAGAAGGGGGTTGGTGGCGGAAGAAGTTTGATGATAACACAAAAGAAATTGAGAGAGAGAGAGAGAGAGATACAAATAAAAATAAATGACGAGAAACGGCGCGGCGGAGCAATGGCGAAAAGAGAGAGAGAGAGAGACAGAGCGAGAGACAGAGAGAAGACATACATATTAGGTGGGCGTGGCGTTCATCGAACCTTCGCTCCGCCCATTTCTTCCCTGTTTTTTTTTTTTTTTTTTTTTTTTTAAGCGATGTGCTCAGAGAAGAAAAAAAGTACTTGATAGGGCAGAATAAAAACGGGGGAGGGGGGGGGGGGGAAGTGGGGGAAGGGGGGGGGGGTTTGAAAATATTTGTTTTTCTGCTTTTTTTCCTTTTTTTTTCCCTTTTTTTTTTGGTTTTCAATGGGCTTTGTTCAACCAAAATAAACAGGAAGTTTTGCAACAATTTTACAAAATGGCCTAGAAAACCAAAAACATTTAGGGAAGAAGCCAAAAAAAGAGAAAAAAAACTTTTCAAATTCCACAAAAAATGGTGGCCTAGAAATCCAAATAATTTTTTGAAGCTTTGGATGCCTAGGAAAACGAACAAAAACTGAAAAGTTGTGGCCTAGAAATCCAAAAAAAAACTTGAAAAACTATTCAGATTCCACAAAAAATCGTGGCCTAGAAATCCAAATAATTTTTCGAAACTTTGGATGTCTAGGAAAACGAACAAAAACTGAAAAGTTGTGGCCTAGAAATCCAAAAAAAAAAACTTGAAAAACTATTCAGATTCCACAAAAAATCGTGGCCTAGAAATCCAAATAATTTTTCGAAGCTTTGGATGCCTAGGAAAATGAACAAAACTTAAAAGTTGTGGCCTAGAAATCCAAAAAAAAAACTTGAAAAACTATTCAGATTCCACAAAAAATCGTGGCCTAGAAATCCAAATAATTTTTTGAAGCTTTGGATGCCTAGGAAAATGAACAAAACTTAAAAGTTGTGGCCTAGAAATCCAAAAAAAAAACTTCTTTTTTTTTTTTTTTGACAACTCTTCACAGTCTCGAAGAATCGTAGCCTAGCAACTCAAAAATCTCTAAAAAAAAGTTTCGTCACTTCTAAAAAACAAAAAGTTTTTAAGTTTGAAAAAAATATGAAAACCCGGCTCCGCCCCCCCCCCCTGCTCTTCTTTTCTGATAGGATTTTGTCGAAAACAAGAAAAAAGTCCAAACAACACCTCCGCCCCCTCCCTCCCTTTAATAATCATCGACAAAAAAAAACAAAAAAAAAAAAGGGCAAATCACTGATTTGACATTATTTCTTCGTCATTCGACCAAGTTCAATACGATTCAACAAAAAAAAAAAAAAAAAAAATGGAAAACCCGATTCTGACAGCTTCAGCCAGCTTCTTCTTCCCTCAGCGCCGCTTCAATCAAAATCAGCAGCAACAACAGCATTTTTGTGTGAGCTTCATTGCTGCTACAATTTTCCGTTTGTAGTCTGGTCACATTACGGTACATATTTTACATAGACGATGGGGGGTGGCGGGGGTTTCACAACGAAAAAAAGAAAAAAATTGATAATGCGCGGCGCAAAGAGGGGGGGGGGGGGGGAGGAGGAGGAGAAGGGGAAAAGCTTCGGATTTAGAGGGGTGAGAAAAACTCGTTATAGCCCCCCCCCCCCTCCCCTCCCCCCCTTATTCTAAATTTCAGCCTTTTTGTTGTTGGCGGGAAGTTTTAAGAGAAAAATAAGTTTAAAATCGAAAAGAGCAGAAAAAATGTGACTAATAATGAATTTGTATGCGTCTGTCACCCACACACATTTCTAAAGAAGCTGAAGCAGAAGCTGAAGCAGCGCAGAAGCCTGAAAAGAAAACAAAAACAACAATAACAACAAAGAGGAGAAGACGAAGAAGAAAAAGGCAGATTTACTTTTCAAAAATTCAGAAGACGTCAGAATTTGTTAGCCGAAGAAGAAAAAGAAGAAGGGAAAACGTGGTGGTGTGGTGTGGAAAGGGATGGGGGAGGTGTAATTCACCAGATCCTAGAAAATGTCTCGTTTTCTCGGATAAAAAATTAGCCAAAGTGTTGATGAGCGCTCGTTGATACTTGAAAAAATTTCAGAAAAACGCTGAAAACTTTTTGCATCTTTTGCAAATAGAATTCTGAAAAGTCTCCAGAGAATTCGAGTCCCCACGAGAAAAAAAAATTTTTTTCAAATTTTCTAATCAAAATATCGTTGACTGGCGTTTTCAGACTTTGCAGAAATCAAAAAAAAAGAAAGAAAAAAAAATTTGAGAATTTGCACGGAATTTGATGCGACGTCTTCACAAAATCTGACACTTCAAGACGACGATTCCGAATATGAGAAGGCGTCATCAGAGTTCTTCAGAAGTTCCAATCTTTTAATATTTTTTTGTTATTCGTTAAGAATCTTTTTGATTTGTTCTCGATTTTTCAGAATCTACAATTCTGTCTTTGGCGACGTCACCAGAATTGTTTCAAATATTCAAAGAGGAAAACTATTTTTCCTTTTCTGGAATTTGGTCACGACGTCGTTAGAATCTCAAAAACATTCAGCTTGAATTCAGTTTATCTCTTTGAAAATTTTTAACGACGCCTTCTGAATTCATCAAAATCTAAAAAAAAGAAGCAGAAAACATCAGAATTTCTGAAAACAAAATTCCAGTCGGATTTGTTTTCCTCTTCTTTGTCTCTCACAGCGATTTTCAGCACACACTTTTTCAGAGTTCTCCTCAAAAATTCTGGAACAAAAGATAAATGAAAAAAAAAAGAAGAAGAAGAAGCTGAACACGATTTCAGCCAACGCTTTCCGTCATGTATCCTTTTGCTCTTTTTTTCCCTTCCGAAGCTTCAGAGCTAACTTAAAAGCTCAAAACAAATTTCAAGGCGAGCAACGAGAGGGAAACACAATTTTCGAACAAGAAAAATCCGCATGATTTTCAGCAATTTCAGCTTTTGTCCTTTTTCAAAAAAAAATTGTTTTTTTTTCGATGAGAGAAGCATCGAAAATAATTGAGTAAAGCTCAGTTTTGCTATCCTCCCCAAAGGATTCAAAAATTCTTGAATTTCCCCCCTCATCTGTTTCAGCGCGAGCTTCATTAGTAAAAAGAGTTCAAAAAACCAGCATCATCCATCATTTTTTTTTTTGCTGGAATTCTGATAATCAGGTGACTAAAACAAAAAAAAAAGAGGAGGGGGAGTGGGGTTGCTGAAAATCAAAACAAGAATTTGGACTGCAATTATGATGGATGAAGCTGAGTCAACAACGAAGAGGGAAAAAACCAAAAAAAAAAAAAAGGAAATTTTTAGAGAAAAAAAGTCTTTGGATTTGAGGGAAGAAAAATCGAGTAACAAACCAAACAAAAAAAAAAGTTTTAAAAAAAATGCATTTCGTGTCGGGACCCCTCTCCCCCCCCCCCCCCCCCCACTTTTCTCCCAAGGAAGCATTGATAATAATTAATTGCAGAATCATTCGAATTGTACTCAAAGTGCGCTCAAAAAACAACACCCCCCCCCCCCCCAATAATTATTTAATTACGATGTTCGTAGCGAGACCCAAATTTATTTATCAATTGGTGAGCCTTTAAAACTGTACTTTTGGAAAAAATTTGGTTAAAGGAACATAAATATCAAATCGGGGGGGGGGGGGGGGCCAGAATTTGTTCAATAATTTTAGAAAAAAAATTTTCGTGGCAAGACCAAAAGAAAAAATGAATGATTTCTTAACCATTGATCCGTGCTGGTTTAAATGTAAACTTGTATTTTCGTGGCAGGACCTTATGGTAACGAAAAAAAGTTTTTCAACTCGAAAAAAATACCATTAAATGTGGTGTTAAAATTGCAGTAACAAAAATGGGAAATAAAAAAAAAAGTAGGGGAAGAACATTTTCTCGGTGAGACCCAAAACCTAGGAATCAATGAGGATTTGAAAAATTGTTTTGATAATAAAAATTCAGAAAAAAATCACATTTCGTTGCAAGACCCGTAAAGATTACAGTAATTTAATCAAAAAAAAAATAACGAAAGTCTTGTCAAGACCAAAAATTTGAAAGAAAAAGCGGTTGAAAAACGTTTTTGTTTTGTCAAAAAAAAAAGGAAAAGAAGAATAAATTGAATGTTCGTGCCAAGACCCATTTTTCTTGGCCAATATTTAATTTCGAAGAATTTCACGCCCGATGTAAATAAATTAAAAGTTCATTTCAAGAACTTCAAAATTGTTAATTTCGAGGATGGAAAAGAAAATGTTTTTTTCCCCCTTTTCATTCTTCTTTTCGTGATGAGACCCTTCTCTCCCGCCCCTCCGGCACTAATTCGTCATAAAAAAAGCAATTAATTCTTTTTCATTCGACCATTTCATTTTATTCAATTGTAGTCGACGTGGGACCCGTTGCAGACAAAAGCAACAACAACAACAACAACGGAAAATACCCCAAATGGGTCTCGCCACGAAATTGCTGTCATCGTCGTCGTCAAGGGGGAGGGCGCGGCGCGCGTTCCACAATGAAAATGTCGATGATGACGAATGAGATGACAAGAAGAATGGTGTGGCGAAGAAAAATAAATGCAAATCCGGAAAAAAAAAAAGAATTTTTTTTTTGTTTTTTTTTTTTTTGTGCCGTAGAAAGCCAAAGGCATTATTTTGTCGATTCCTTTCCTTACACAAAAAATTAATCCAAGTGAAAAAAGAAAAAAATTCAAGGAGGAGGGCGGACCACCCACATTTTTTTTTGGGGGGGGGGGGGGGGAGCTCCCCCCGCATAGCTTAATTAATATTGCTCCCCCTCCCCTTTTCTCCTATTTTTTTTCCTCCTCAGTGCTTTTCGATATTATTATTATTATTATTATTGTTATTATTTTTTATTTTTATTACTTCCTTGACATTTTCTACGTTTTTTTTCTTGTTTGGCCATTCATCATCACGACATTTTTTGATGATTTTGACAATTCGAAAAGCCAAAAGTGAAAAAAAGCGGGCGAGCGGGCGGGCGGGGGAAAGATGCAAAAATATTTTGTCGAAAAATCCTCGGAAAAAATGTTGTTGACGGAATTGAAAATGGGTCTTGAAACGAAGAAGAAATGAAATGGTTGACGGTTCAAACAAAAAGTGCGGTAATGAAGGAAATCAATTTCGTGACGAGACCAAGTCACGGAAAAAACAAGACGAAAAATGGCAGAAAATAGTTTCGAGGAAATTTAAAAAACCCCGGTTTTTTTGTCGCTTTCGTGTTGAGACCCGAACAAAGAAGAAAATGATTAAAAATCCAAAAGGTCTTGAAACGAAAAAAAATTGCCTACAGTAATTTGTTCATCGCGTCGAGACCACAATAAACTTTCTCATTTATAAATGAAATCGAAGGAAAAAACAAATGAAAAAACACGAAACAAAATCTGTTTCGCGGCGAGACCCATCCAAAACTAAAAGTCAACCAAGAAAAAAGAAGAAGAAAACTTTCAAGTCAGCTTGAAAAAATTAAATTCTCAAATTTCCAAAAAGTTCAAAAAATAGATTTTTTTCCGTCTTTTTTTCTTGAAGCCGAACAAAAAAGACAAAAACCTCTGGTATCGAATTATTTATCAGGGCGACCGCCGCTGCCTTCTCTTCTTTCAGTTTTCCTCCTCCTCCTCCTCCTCAAAAAAAAAAAAAAAAACTGAAAAAGGGAAAAAAATTGAGAAGAACGAGGATTTCATTACCAATTCTCTTTCTCTCACCCCTCTTTCTTTCTCTCTCTCTCTCTCTCTCTCTCTCTCTCTCTCTCTTTCTTTATCTTGTTATTTATTATTATTTTATTCCGTTTTTGTGTTTTGATGATTTTCAAATTTGTATGTAACAAAAAAAAAAAAAAAAACAAAAAAAAATTGAAGAAAAAAAAACGACGACAAAATTGTGAAGCGACACGACGCGACACGACGCGACACGACGCGACAAATGAACAAAATGTGTTTCCTCTCTCTTTCTCTCTCTCTCTCTCTCTCTCTCTGTTATTAGCTAGAAACCTGTGTAATATGTATTAATAATAATCTAATTAAAATATTAGCGAAAAAAAGGAGGGGGAAGGGAGGGAAAAAAACGTAGAGAGAGAGAGAGAGGGGAGCGGGGGAGAGGGGGAGGGCTTCACATTATTAATGAGAATGTTTTTTTTTTCCTGCAAGTTTAAGCTTCAATCATTTTTTTTGTTCGTTGTTATTCTTCTTTCGTTTTATTTAATCTCTAGACTGGATTCCTTTTCTTTTCAACAAAAGTGGTTTTTTTTTTGGTTTAAAGGGAGGCACCGTAGTCGTCAATTATCAATGACCTTTTTTTATTGGATGAGTTCCAAGGAAGGTACCGTATTCTACACGCAAAATAGTTTCAATTATTTCTACGGAAAAGAACGACTTTTAAAGGGAGGCACCGTGGTTCAGAATTTGAAAAATTTAATTCGGAAGTTTGACTCTCAAAAATTTAAAGGGAGGTACCGTACTTGGGTGAAATCAAAAATTCCACGCCATCGTGAAGAAAAACCATGAAATTTTGTTTTTTTTTTTTCGAGAATTAATTAGAGGTATTTTTGGCGAAAAATAATTCCGGCCAACTTTTTTTTCATCGAAAATTCATCGCCATTTTCAAGGGAGGTACCGTAGCGCCGATTTCTTTCAATCCTCTACGACACACTCCTTTAAACTCTGCATTTACCGGGTTTTTGAAAGAAAAAAAATTAAAAGAAATAGAAAAAATTTCATTTTTTTTTCTCGACAAGGAAAAAATAAACTGGGAAAGGAGCGAGCGACATTCTCCGGTTTCCATGCGAAAAAATTTTCGGGTGCCGTGTGAGGGTGGGCGACCGGAAAACGCCTTCCCCTCGCTCGTCGCCCACCTTCTTCTTCTTCTTCTTCTTTGTTTCCATTTCAAATGAAGTTTTCCTTTTCTCTCCTTTCGCCCCTCCCCTTTTGTTTTTGTCACTTTTTTTTCGAGAAAAACAAAAAAAAACGTGGCAGACAAAAAATTTGTTTCTATGGTGAAACAAGTGGAAAAGTTTTCAAGAATATTTTTTCTGAGACAGAACAGCATCAGCCGACAGCTAAAAAGCCAACCAATTTCAACACATGTGCGGTACTGCTGTGCAGTACTAAAAGATGGTGAGACAACAAGTCAATAGAGATTTAAAATTTTGTGCAGTACTCAAACCTAAAAGTATGCAGTACAGGGTACTGCGAAATAATTTTTCACAAAGAGAGAGAGAGAGAGAGAGAGAGAGAGAGAGAGTGAGAGAGAGAGAAAATTTTCCCCATAACAAAAAATGTTTTTTCCACTTTTTTTATTCAGAATTTTTTGTTCGAAATGTTCAATGGACGTCTGATTAGAAATGTCATTCTTTTTGGTGTTTTTTTCGAATAAAAAATGTGTCACAACGACACTCCGCAATAACAGCTTGTTTACTTTACAACCTGGAGTCGTTGTTTTCTCTTGAAAGTACATATTATGTATTAGTTCGAAATTAAGAGTCTTGACAGAACGATGATACGCTTTAACGATTGTTATTTTCTCTTTGGGACTATTTTTCAACGACACTCCGACTTTAGAGAAAAGAAAAAGAAAAAAGAAAAAAAGAAGCGGAACAATTTTAAATATTTATGGGAGGATAAAGAATAATTTTAACACTTTTTCTTCTTCTTCTTTCTCTGTTGCTCACAGAATTCAAAATAATGAGAAAATGATGATTTATTTTGGTGGTTGGCACACAAGGAAGAAGGTGGTGGGATTTCAAACGAGACTCTGCTCTTCCGGTTTCAACATTACATCAAAAACCACCCTCTCTCTCTCTCTCTCTCTCTCAATCGTCATCCCACAATGTACCGGAATAGCGGCGAAAATTCCCGGTGATTCTTGGGATTTGGTGTGTAATTGGATAATTTCTAAAATAAAAAGAAAAGAAAAGAAGTTTAAAGTTGATGAAAAAATGAGATTTTTTACGGAATTTGTTGTGACTGCAAAGAAGTTGGAAAAGTGGCGGGAAAAAAATTTTTTGGATCGAATTTCAAAAGTCGGTAAATGGTGGAAAAAGAAGAAGAAGAAGAAAAACCGATGAAAGAAAAGTCACTTGTTCAATTTTCACCAAAAAACGGCGAGAAAAAAAGTTTTTGAGAAAATGACAAAAAAACGGTTGTCATCTATTTGGGACCGATGACAATGTATGGCTTCCGTGGCGCAATAGGCAGCGCGTTCGGCTGTTAACCGAAAGGTTGGTGGTTCGAGCCCACCCGGGAGCGAAACCTTTTGGAAAACTCCATCATTTTCGTTGATTCATTTAAAAGGCAAAATAGAGAAGAAAAGATTTTTTGAAGTGAAAAGAAAGTTGGTTATTAGGGCAAATGGATAAAAGCCGCTCACTTTTCTATTCTTCGCAAGTAAAGCTTCTTTTGTGTAAAAATGGGAAAAAAATGTTGGAAAAAGTGGCGACGAAGTGATTAGAAATTCATGTTTTGGCAAATAAGAAAAGAAGGCACTTTTGAAAAATGAAAGAAGAAGAAGAACAAAGTAGCTTGGGGTGATCTTTGTTCTTTAAAAAAAGGACAATTTTAAAAGTAGAAATCAATTCAAGTTAAAAAAGATTTTTAACCTGTTGAAAGGCACGCTTCCGTGGCGCAATAGGCAGCGCGTTCGGCTGTTAACCGAAAGGTTGGTGGTTCGAGCCCACCCGGGAGCGAAATTTTTTTTTAAATTTTTATTAATTAAAAATTTATAAGAAACCACGTGCAGTTTTTGAGATTAAAACATGTGTGCAAAAACGTGCCTTGAGGCAAATTTGAAACAAAATTCATAGAATTCATCACTCAAAACACATTTTTTCAAATAATATTTGCTTTAACTTCTATTAATCATCATAAAACTCAAAAGACGGAAGTTTTGAAGGAGAAAAAAGTTAAATCGGCGGAGCAACGTAAAACAAAATTTTGCAGCAGAAAAAAAAATGGTTTCGTTTTTTTTTTTGCCTTTTCCAAATTTTCAATACCCGTAATTGATGGAGTGTCGTTAAACTCTTTCAACAATGCCTACAGTAATCGTAACTTTGTAAAAATTTTTCACTGAATGAAAAGTCATAAAAATAATGGAATTTGATTTTCTAAAGTGAAATCTTTTTAAGAAAAACATTTTTTTACTCAGATGCACTAAATATCGACTTTCGTGAAAATTTTCACTGAAAGAGTAATCCAGCTAGTGAAAAGTTAGGCCATGTCTAATAAACAACTCTAAGAAATGTTTAATTAATTTATTTTGAAAAAAAAACGGCATTTTTAACAATTCACAAGCTATTTTTGGTTTTCTAGTCCATAAAAATTCCTTCGTTTTCCTTAATTAATAATTAAATATTCAAAATTTCGGGTTTTTAGGTCGTCAAACTTTTTTTGTTTTTCTAGGCCACAAAATTCAATCAAATTAAGAAATCGAAAAACAAAAAAATATGCAAAATTTTGTTGTTGAACTTTGACTTTTTTCACAAATGAAAGAAAAAAGAAAAAAATAAAAAAAAAAGGAGAAAAATGTGCGTTTAACAATGTTTCATATTCTTCTCATTTTTCCCCTTTTTTCGTTTTCTCCTCCTGAAAAACTAACTGGTTTTATCGCGCTTGATTGAACTGAACGAAAGCTACGTTTTTTTCCTTTTCTTCTATCTTTGTTGGCGCTTTTTCTTGCAAAAAAAGATGAGCCAACCGAAAAATAGAAAAAAAAGAAAGAAGGAAAGAAGTGAAACGGGTTTTATGGTCTGCTAGGCGAACCATTGAAACATTATTTTTCTTTCTTGTTTTTTTCCTATTTGATGACCACTTTTATTATATTTCTCCTCAAGACATTTTTCCTTAACATACTGTATTAAAGGCGCACTTAAAATTTATAACTTGTGAAGGCATTACTTTTGTAGATTTTATTTTGATTACTGTCCTATACATAGTTATAAACAACGCCATCAACGATTTTTCAATAGAAACGAAAATTTTCTCAAACTTAAAATAAAAATAAAAACTCAAAAACAGAAGAATTAAACTGGAAGGAATCAAGAAAATGTTGAAAAAATAAAACTTCGATAGACAGAAAAAATAATAAACAAAAAGTGAAACAACTGCCGAGTTCACTCTTCCTTAATTCTCTCCTCTTTCCGTCAACCTCAATTTTCAGTTTTTTCCCAGCTCAAAAAACGTTTTTTTTTCAAGCTTCTTCAGTTTACATCCCACAACACTTATTTCTGTATGTGACTTATTGACACTTATTCCAACAGCATTTTAAACTTTTGTGGCCTTGTGGTTAAGGCGTTAGCGTTGTAAACCAACATTAGCAAGTTCGATTCCTCAAAGAGGCGCCATCCTGTCGAAATTAACGAGGTTTATTTCCTAGTTTGGGTGAACTTCAACATTTCGGGAAGGAATATTAACAAAAGTCACCAATCATAGTTCATTCCATTGGATTCACAAATGGAGTGTCTCCGCCAGGTGTCTCATTTTAAAATAAGTTTTTTTTACATTTTCAAAGAAATTAGAGAATTAGCCTTGTTCAATGGAAACAGTCGCATGCGCCAACGCTGCAGAAGTAATTGGAATATTATTTCGTTTTAATTGCCGTGGCGACTGGACCCGACACCATTTTAGATTTTCAATGTTGAAATCTGCCTTTACTTGAAGACTCTGAAATAAAATAATTTTATTTTTCAGTAGAAAAAACGCATTTTTTTTCAATATTTTTAACTTTGAAAGAAGAACATATTCTGAACCTTAACAAACTTCCATTCAGGATTCTGAATTGTCAACGTGTCTCCTATAACAAAACCAAAATTTGGTGCACAGTTGTAAATAGTCAATGCGAAACAATTTCCATCAACGTCACAAAGTCCAATTGTTCTGAAATAATTAAAAAATTGAATTTTTTTTTTGAAATTAAAATTTACAGCGGAACAATGTCGTCGTGTGAAATGGCTCCAATTACTTTTGTTTTTATTGAATTTTCGCCAATCGATATTTTCTCATTTTTCAATGCTTCTGACATCATTTGAAGACGTTTGGCTTTTAATTTTCCTTTTTTTTCAATTAATTCTCCTAATTTTTGAAGATAAGTAATCAATGAATCGAGTCTTTCTTTGGATTTGATATTATTTTTTGGATCATATTGACACGATAATTGAAGGTGATGAAGCGATTTTTCAAATTCTTCTTGATATCTTAAATAAATTTAATAAACACCAATAAGAAACGAGAATGATTAGCGTGATGAGACATATTAATTTTGAAACATGAATGATCCTTGAAATTCTTCTAGCGAGATAGAAAAAAACACACTGTGAATTGGTCTTGACACGATGAAGAGAACTGCATTTTTCACAAATTTTACCTTAAAGCTGTTGCATAATTTAAATGAAGCTCTGGATTGGTTTTCTGGTCGTCACTATTTAATGCTTTTTTATAATTAGAGCACGCTTCGTCTAAAAGCTTGGGATTTTTTTGATCCGAATTAAAAAATTCGACAAAATAGCTGGTTCCCAAATAAACAAATGACAATCCCAACGATGGATCAATCGATATCGCTTCTTTCAGTAGTTGACAAGCTTCATCACTGAAATTCTCTTTTTTATTTTTTTTTTGTCGAATTTTTAAACGTCAACCGTAATCGAATTTTTTCTTTGTTGTCTCCTAGCTTTGAAGAAAAAATTCGTAAAGCTATCGCAAGTGACGCAAGTGATTTGGCGACGCGATTCAATTTTATAGAACGCTTAAAACAGTTTTATATTTGTTTGTCTGTTTGAAATTTTTTTAAACTTCTAAACACGAAATACAAAATTCCATATCATTTTTTTTCGAGACACAATGTGCCAATTCAAACCAAGCTTCAGCCAGGCTCGGGTCATATTTTACAGCAGCCGACAAGAAATGTTCAGCGTCAGCTTCGTACATTTCTGAATAATTCAGAATTTTGCCCATTTCGAAAAGAATTTCAGCTTTTCGCTTGACCGTCGATTGTTTTATCAACTTGGCAGTTCCGAAAATTATGGGAAAATCATTCTGAAATTTAGCGGAGAAGTGAATAATTCCACTTGTATAATTTTACCTGAATTATTCGATTCGCTTCGGATTTTATTGCTTCAGCTTCTTCTAAATTTGAACTTGATGCATTGTTTTGTGAATAATCGAGACAAAATTGTTTCATTTTTTTATGAATTTCATTCATTTTCAAAAAAAAGAACTAAAAATTCGAGAAAAATAAAATCGTTTTAATGTATTTCTCTAGATCCTCCTCGTTATTGGTGCTCTTTTTGTTTGTGGTACGGTACGCAACACCAAAATGTGCAATGAACTAGAAGCATTTGATTCGACGCGCAAGTGTCAACCAAATTGTTCTCTTATTGTTTATAGAGATTTCTACTTTTTAAATCTGAATTTCGTAATTTTTAAAATTAATATTTTTTATTTTTCGATTTTACTGCTAATTTAAATTTAATTTCATTAAAATTTTACTTAAAAAATCTAAAAATTAATAAAAAATCAATAATTAGTAAATTAAGACTTTAAAGCTCCTAAATTATTAAACAAAATAAATTATATACTTTCCAGCATAAAATGATTATTCCAATTAGATGTTTCACATGCGGTAAAGTGATTGGAGATAAATGGGAAACATATCTTGGATTTTTACAATCAGAATACAGTGAAGGTATTACATTTGAAGATTAGTTAGTGAAAACCGAGTTAATTTCAGGAGATGCGCTTGATGCTCTTGGTTTACGCCGTTATTGTTGTCGACGAATGCTACTTGCTCACGTTGATCTTATCGAAAAATTGTTGAATTATCATCCATTAGAAAAATAAAATTTCACTTTTTGATGTTGTTAAATTTGTTTTGTTGGTTTTAACTTTCTTTTTTTTTTTGAGACAGAATCTCATTTCTTACGGATTATACCATGTTTAATGAACTATTTTTACATTTATTCAATGTTTTCTTTAAATTCTTTTTTAAAAAGTATTCGGCTTTTTTTATATCTAAATTTAAAATGTGTTATCCTATTTATATTCCTTTTTTTTAATTTTAAAACCATAAAAATTGATTGTTTTTATATTTCAATCAATGTTTTTGGTTTATTAATACTAAAAAATAAGAATTAACGGATATAAACAGGTTCCACGTGTCTATTATTTTCTTGATCTTTCTATTTTGTCTCTTTCTTTTCTCATAAAATTCAATGCATTTCTCATTCACTTTCTCTTTTCAATGTCTTCTTTTTGGCGTTTTCTATCTCTTTTTATTCCTTACCAGGCATTCAATTTATTGATTTTTCTCTAATTCAATTCAATTTTCAGCACATTTTCTTATTGGTGAGTTAAAAGCTCGTCAACGCGCCCATTTGTCGGTTGTACCGAGCGTTGGATTCTTATTTGAAATTTGCACCGTGATTATCAAAAAACATGGCTCGTAAGTTTAATTTAAAAAAAAATAAATCATAAAATAAATGATTAGGTGGAAATCAAAGAGATTTGGCTCGTGAGAAAAATTTGAAAAAGCAACAAGAACTGAAGCGAAGAATGGGCTCGGCGGCGCAAGAAGGAAATGCAGGATTGAAAATGGATTCACGAATGAGTCGAGATGCGGATATTATGAGATTGAAACAAGAAAAAGCGGCGGCAAAAAAAGCCGCTGATGAAGCAGCTGCAGCAGTAATCAAAATTCAATTGAAAATTTGCAGAAACTAAATTTCCCAAATTCAGGCAAACGTCAAAAAAGTGGCGAAAGTTGATCCGCTGAAAATGTGAAAATATTCAAAGCTCAAAAACTCCAATACGCTGCTTTGTTGGTTCATTTATTCAAACCTGCTTTTTGACCCATAATTAATATACTCGTTTTCGCATTTTATTTTTTTAGAAAAATATTATTTTTGATATTATTATTATGGGTTCTAATAGTAATTGGTGTTTTTTTTGTAAATGAATAAACATTTGAAAAGCTAAAAAAGATTACAATTAAAAAAAAACTAGTTAAATGCACAGCCAAACGCTACAAATTGGAATCTCACCACGCCGTGAGGCGTTTACAGTACGCCTAAAATGTTTTGATTGTTTTTTTTTTTTTGAGAAAGAGTTTAAAAAAAAAGAGGAACTCGGAGACTTCTGATCTATTAATTATTTGATTATTTGAACTTTTTTCTAGCAAGGCATTTGAAATATGATATTATGATTTTAGATATTTAAAAAAAGCAAAAAGTACTTTTTTTTTCAGTATGAAGTTTTTCTATTACTTTGTGGTTCAACTTCATTAAATTATAAATATGAAACATTTAATACAAACATGCGATGGTTGCATATCTATATGCCGCGAATGCATGTTTGTAGTTAAACCCCGCCCTAGTTTTAAATTCGAATTTTTTTTGTTGAAAATAAATGCTTGAGTTTCTTTGAATTTAACTTTTTTATTTTTTTTTTTTAAATATTTGTTTTTATAATTTTTTTATAGATGGATTTAGTTTATGGGTCTGAGTTTGGATTCGTCGATGGTTTCTTCATTAAACCGCAAAGAACATTTGTAGTGAACACAAGTTTAACAAACAATTCTTATTAAAGAAAACTAAACTTTATTCAGATGCCCCACTACACACAAGTGGTTTCGAAGTTCCACAATCAGGAGGTGTCGCCACATTTCCAGAAAGCATAAATTATGCGGATCGGTTCATTATTTGGTAGAATCAATTGCTCATAAACAAACTAAGAAAAAAAATTATTTTTCTAGGCGGGCAATGGGTCAAAAATTGTATTTAGAAGAGCGCTCTCTTCTCCTCACAATTCACGATGGATCATTGTGTATCGATTTTTCAAGAACTCCAATTTTACCCGGAACATCAATCACTATTTTGGAGGAAAATGTGATTTCGATTGTTGTTCCAACAGCATCGACGATTCATCGATTTTATGCAAAATTGAACTTCTCAAAAACTCCAGATGTATAAAAATACTAAAAAAATTGAATGAAAGAAAGACATTTTTTTAGACATTGTCAATTCTTTCTAGAATTAAGGAGGATGATATGATACGTCGATTTCACACTGCCCATGTTTTAACAACACCAGGCCGACCGATTCGTGCCAGTTGTACGCATCATATTAATCGAAATACGGTTGTCTACTGCACGGATGAAGGCCAACTAGTTGTGGTGACTTTAAACTCATTCACCGACAAAAATGAAAAGCATGAAGAAATCGTTTTCGGTGACAGCGGATTTTTTCAAAAACTGTTGACATACGGACAAAACGATTCGAATCAATATTCTGACGCGTGTGTAATCAAAAATCCATCACTAACGATAGAATCAGATAAAAATGAAGAATTTGCACGATTTTTTTCCGATTTGGTGTTCGCAGTGACAAAGAAAGGAGAAATTCAAGCATGGAATGTTGAAACAAAAAAACAGATTTACAACACGTTGAATCTCAACAAACTCTGCTGGTATTCTTTAGAAGACGACGAAATTGGTTCGGAAGATAAAAAAGGTTTTTTCAAACATGCAATTAACAAAATTTCTTATTAAAAATTGAAAAGGTTGTATTTCATCGTTTTTTTTTCAGAAATCATCGAAAAAACGTACAATATTAAAGCATATTCAGTAGAAACTGATATACTCCTTGTCATAGGATCAAATAAAATTGTCGACGGAAATTGTATTGGCGTTAGTATTCATCTTGTTAAAGCCAGCAATGATCAATTAACTCATATTGCTGTTTATGAAAAACCATTGATGTCAGACGAAAAACTAGTCGATTTTGGAATACTTCAAGTTGGAAGAGCTTTAACAGATGAGCAATCAGCAGACAATGAAATCAGCAATCCATTATCGATTCCATTAACAACAATTCCATTCAATTTAACAACAATGTTCAAAAGCTCATCGGTTTTCAAGACATATGTGCTAAGAAGAATCTCATTAGGAATGTAAGATTAAAATTTTTAAAATGTAAAACCCATAAAAAAATTCAGAAATTGGAAAACATTGAAATGCTATACACAATTTAGATGGCACGAAGTCAAACGTTTTTCATCATCGTCATCACCAAATTTTTTCAAAGAAAAGAAAAGTTCAACTAATTTTTGAAGTGATAAAATTTGAAGAAAAACATTCCAAACCTTTCAGATGAGGATGACAGTGTAGATGAAGCTTTAAATCGACCGTATAATTTGTCGCCTGAATCAAGTGTGGAATTATTGGCTGACATTGTTTTCGATACGGATCTCCATTCGTTTGATGTTGTTCATCGAGCAATTCAAGTAAGTTTAAAACATGCAAATTGCATGAAAATTACTAATAATGGTTCAGGTTGTCACCGACAGATATCGAGGGCCAATCGGACAAGTTCAATACAATTGCTGGTCGGATTTGCAAAAGCTCGTTGAATCATACGAAACATCAGTAGAGTTCTATCGTAAATTTCAACAAAAAACCGAGCGAAATATTCGCTTTCACTTAAAAGCAACAAGTGAAACGCAACAAGTGGCACGAAAAAATTTCTGGTGGGCACTGTTGAGAGCATGCGAAGAGTTGGATTTTGCGGCAAAAGGAGCCATCGCCGTAGCACCAATGACTTTTGAAAGTGATCTTCAATTGATGTTGGTGATTCATCGCGTAAGAATTGGAAACAAATTAATTTTGGGATTTCAATTAAATGTTTTTTTTTTTTTAGGATCGAACAACTGTGCTTGGTGATAATAATTTGGAATTATTCTCAATGTTAGTAAATGAAGATGAGCTATCAGACATGCCAAATATCAAAGCTCGAGGTTTCACTCCAAATGAAAAAGTTGTAGATTTGATCGAAAAAGCTGCTGAAGTTGCCGACAATCGTATTATTTTAATGGTGAGAAAATTGAGAAAAAAAAATCGATTTTTTTTCAAGCTGAAGAGATTTTGAAAAAGAAGTGTGAAAATATTGATTTTGTTTATTTTTTCAGAATCGAGAACGAGCTCGTAACGCAAACGCACGAAATGGTTTCTCAACACCGGAAGACGAACTATTTGAAAATGGTTACGACTATGAGCACGACGGATACAATTTGGACGTTCATCCATCGTTTCAATCAATGATTGTGGCGCTTGCAAAACAGTTTGTCGAAAGTGCCAACTACGACACGCCAGGACCTTTCGACGACGGTGAAAAAACTCAAATGATTTTCGGTGGTTCCTTTGTTCAAAGCATAATATCATCAAATATTCGAGTAACCATTGAAAAAAGAGCACATTTCGCTTTAACGTTAAGATCATTGCTAAATGGAATTTCACATGTAAAAAAGAAAACCAATTTTTGACTAACTTTTTAAATTAAAAAGCATTTTCAGCACTGTGTGCCAAATAAGTTGTCGAAATTTGGAGAAGTTGATTCGCTAAAAATTGAGTTGAGAGAAATAATTCGAATATATCGAGAATTGATCGATCAGCTGGATGTGAAAATTATCAAGTATGGGAATTTTTTTGTGTGGCTAAAAATTGAAAAGACTTAACAGAAATGGTGCAAAAATGTCGTTGTGTACATGGTTGATATCGGACAGAGACGGATTGTTGTTGTTGAGAAAAGAAGGAGGAGCGGGAAGAAGAATAAAGACAAGAAAAGTAGGAGAAACACATGAGGAAAAAAACGAAGAAGAAGAAGAAAAAGAAGAAGTGAAAGTAGCAGAAGTTGTGGAAGATTTCAAGTCGTGTGTTGGAAACACAACAGAGGTTTTCGAAAAAAAGAAATTATTTCACTGATAAAATGATTTTATAAAGGCGGCAGTACGAGCATTATTATCGACATCAGAAGTGTTGGTGCTTTTCAGAAGATTAGTGGATCAAAAAGAGTTCAAGATTCTCTTAGTAATTGTTAAATTGAAAATTGATAAATATGAAACGAGTTTTTTCAGACGATTCTAAATGGCTACATAGATGAGACGAGATCACTGAAACCAGTTATTAATTTCTATCGGGGAATCGCCTTATCCGGAACAAATCATCCGGCAAAAGCGCTAACAGCATTCAAAAGTGCTTTCAACGCATTTGTTGAAGGAAACAGTGCGCTTAGAAAAGCGGTTTATTATCTGTTGCCACGCGAATTTGTGGTGCCACTTGGACGAGAAGCCTGGCAAGAATTAGGATCGGCTGAATATTATTTAACGGTTAGAAAAAAAGAAAAATAATGGAAAAAGAGAGAGAGAGAGAGAAAATTATTCTATATTGTAGGTTGTTAGGTTCCTTCAAGAGCACGGGCACACAGAAGAGGTGATATCGATTGGTTTAAGCGTCATCGAGACACTTCCGGTCGAAGACGACAGTGTCCAACTGATCTCAAACACGCTGTTCAATCGTTTAACATCGCGCAACGAATGGTTCAAAGCGCTGAAATTAATTCTGAAAACAACACTAGAAGAAGCGACAAGACGAGCCTCAATCTGTGAGCTTCTGTCATTAATGATGGCAAAAGGCGATTGGGAATCGATTGCGACAATGGCCTATGGAAAACACGAGCAAGTGGTATGAAAGAAAAGACAAAGAGAGAAGAAGAAAGATTAAAAAGAAATTGTTTTTTTTTTTCAAACATT
Organism: Caenorhabditis drosophilae; assembly: GCA_963572285.1. Classification (NCBI taxonomy): domain Eukaryota; kingdom Metazoa; phylum Nematoda; class Chromadorea; order Rhabditida; family Rhabditidae; genus Caenorhabditis; species Caenorhabditis drosophilae. The sequence goes on along the minus strand of OY751560.1, from coordinate 6,107,418 downwards.
TTAGGTGGAAGATTTTTTGAGAGAAGAAGCATCGAGACAATCTCCAAACGAGAAAAATCACATTTATGAGTTGTTGTTTGCTTATTATGTGGCGAGAAAAGATTTTCGAATGGGTAAGAATTTTAGATTTTCTATTAAAAAAAGAAAAACATGTTTGGTTTTTTTAAAGGAGCATGTGCAATGTACGAGTATGCGAAACACATTGAATCGTCGAAACAAATGACCGCCGAATTGTTAAAGAAACGAAGAGACGCGCTGGGAATGGTTCTAAACATGCAATCAATTATAAGCATTGACCCAGAAGGTAACGAAAATCAAAAGATGTCGGGACTTTTTTTTTTTTTCAAACCAAAATTCAGATCAAGACGTAGTTTACGACGATCATCTTGACACAAATTTGGTTTTCCCGACAACCGAAGAAGTTGAAGAGGTGAACATTTGTTGACTTCTTCTTTTTTTTCTTGTTATAAATTTTTTTTGTAGGCTGATGAATATGAAGATATTTTGGATGAAAACCAGATTTTGAGAAAAGAAAAGCAAATAATTGCGCAGAGTTCAGATGGCACAAATAGAAATCTGACTGGAATTCAACGAGGCGCCGGAGACGGACCAACAGAAAACGACAACTCGGAATTGCTGGTTTCGTTTTTATGTTCAGAAATTCTGTAAAAAAGCCTTTTCTTCAGGGCTTTTCGTCACCATTGACAGAAAATACGGAGGAGCTTCGAAATTTCGCAGTTACAATTGATGAAAATGATGGAAATCTTATAAATTCAAAGAGTTCTGGAAAAGCAGAAAATTTGAAATCGGAATTGAAGAAAAGGAAAAAAGTCTTGGTTTTGACAGAAAAACAGTAAGAATTAAGCAAAAAAGAAAAAAATTCAAGACAGAAAAACATTTTTACAGAATCCGTGCTGAGTTCATCATTTGCTCTGCGCGCGTTGCTCTTCTATCATCTGAACACTACGACGGAATTCCGCCAACCGACATTGATCAACTCTATTCTGCTCTCGTCGACACGTGCCTCTTTGACGCCGCCTTCGACGTCGTCAAACAATTCGAGCTGAATCCGTACAAGTTGTTCTTTGTGCTGACACGCGAAGCAATTATGATTGATGCGCTTCGCAACAAGAAAGCCATTGAAATGGCGGTGACACAACTCGATGGTTGGGTTCAAACGAATCGTCGTCATTGTAACGCGGCGGTGGCGGGTAGCGGCGATCACTGGACAGTGGTTCGAGGATTAATTGACGCGGGACGCGTTGAATGGAACGCCGATTCAAGAATGTTGAGAGGAGCAACTGAAGCTTTTTTGAAAAATCAATTAAATGTGCCGTATTGGCTACATTCAATGTACGAGGTAAGGAATTTAAAATTAGGACCCCCCAAGCTTTTTTAAAATTATTTATTTGAAAAACAAATCAATTTTTCATCATAAAAAAATCCTGATTGGGAAAAATTTGCAGAACGCGGATATGAATGATTATCTGAGAAGTCTAATTGATTATGAGGCGTTTGAAACAGCATTTGAAGTTGTTGCAGATTCTGTCGAACGTGAAACAATTCGGGTATTTTTTAAAAGAATTTTTTATAAAAAAAATTGTTAAAATACATTGAAAAAAACGTTTAGCAGACACTCCAGTATAGGAGAAAAACCATTAAAAACGTTAAATAATTCTCTAACCGTGCGCTGTTTGCCAAAAGTTTCCCCGCCCATTTTTTGAGTTGTAGTTGAAAACATAAAAAAAGAAATAATAAAAATTAATTATCGATTGATAAAATAAAAAATGATTAGAAAATTTTTTTCAGATTTCAACGCCTGGAGCAAGAACCTGGTTACCATATCAAAAAATTGAAGAATTAATGAAAATGAGCGGCAATTTCATTCAAAAAGTGTCGAATCAAAAAGCGTCTAAAATAGCAACACTTCGAAAAAAGGCGGACGAGAAGCTCGTGGCGTATTTCAAAAAACTGGAAAGTTTCGAGAATGCGCTTCAAATGTCCTCTAAATTCTCTTGAACATTTTTTAGATCCACGGGTTTCTTTTATCTTCTTTTGCCTCGTTATTTTTCTGTAAAATATGGCTTTATTCTTTATTGTTGTTATTCGTTATTGTTGTAAAATGAATATTCATTTAAATTTTACTTGGTTAAAAAAGGGTCAAGTTATCCGATTTATTTTGGGGTGAGCTTAAAATGAAACTAAATTTGATGAAAGAATTAAGCAAATGTTCGACACATCTGAAATTGTTCTGCTGTCCTCAGATGAAGAAGAAGAAGAAGAAGCTGTAAAAGAAGGGACAATGAAGAAGAAAAGAAAAACAATTGAGGGTATTCCGAAAAGTTTTGAAGGAGATCGAAAAAAAAGGTGAAGCTTTGATTCCTTCAAATCGATTGTTTTGTTTGTTTCAGATTTTCTTTTGGAGTTTCAGAAGAAAAAGACACAATAGAAATGGCAGAAGTGCAAGGTCATAGGCAGTTTAAGCTTAAAAATTCACTGAGCATCAGCCTTTTAAATACACCGTTTTGATAGGCAGTTTAAGCTTGAAAATTCACTGAGCATCAGCCTTTTAAATACACCGTTTTGATAGGCAGTTTAAGCTTGAAAATTCACTGAGCATCAGCCTTTTAATTACACCGTTTTGATAGGCAGTTAAAGCTTGAAAATTCACTGAGCATCAGCCTTTTAAATACACCGTTTTGATAGGCAGTTTAAGCTTGAAAATTCACTGAGCATCAGCCTTTTAAATACACCGTTTTGATAGGCAGTTTAAGCTTGAAAATTCACTGAGCATCATAGATTCAGTTGGTAAATAACGTTTCGTTCATTTAGAATCGCCAAAACCGAATTCTCGAATGTCAATTCAAATGAAAACGCCAACGTCAGCATGCAGAAGACGTCGATCAATATCAGTAACGTGTTTGACATCAGGTCAAAATTCAACACTGAAAAACTGTTAATCATCGAGTTTTTTTTTTTTTTTTTTAGAAAAACGCAAAATCAACAACGAACCACCACGTCATAGAATTTGTTCGACGTTTGTTGAAAAAATCGATGAAATACCACTTTCGTCATCATCATCGTCATTGTCGTCGTCGTCGTCGTCGTCGTCGTCGTCGTCGCCCTCAGAAAGTGACGATGAGCAAACAATGAATAAAGTCGAAGAGGAAAGAAGCCTGAAAGCGCTTCTTAGCCCAAAAAAAACGATGCAGAAACAACGAAAAGAAAAGGTAAAAAAAAAACGGCAGAGCTTTTGTTTTTCTCCCATTATTGATCTACAGTAGCAGTCAAAAGTGAGTGCTCTTTTGGTTTTTTTTTTTTTTTTTTTTTGGGATATCTCGGCTCAATGTGGTCCGATTAGGTTGGAATTTAAATACGATGTGTAAATTACACTTCGGAATGTTATTTGGTGTGTCATTCCCATTAAAAAAATGTTTTTTTTTTCGAAAAATTCATGAAAACCGGAAAATTCAATAAAAATTTTTAGCCGTTAGAAAAATGGCCAAAATGGAAGAGTTAACCATAAAATCTTATCCAATATTCTAAACTGGTTCAATATTTCGTAAAATAGCCTATTACATCCATGACAGCCTTACATCTTCGAAGCATCGACTCAATCAAGTTATCCAATCCTTGTGGCGGCGCACTGTTCCAAACTTCCTTGATTTTCTCAAATCTCTTGGTTGAATTTCTGGCTTTTTTTGTCTCAATTGTCGATCAAGGTGTTATTGAAGGATTTTAATTAGGTTAAGGTCCGAACTTGGACTGGGTCAGTCCATTTAGGGCACTTATTTCTTCTTGCACCAGTTTCGGACAAGGTGGCTAAAGTGTTTCGGATCGGCGTCATGCTGGAAAATGTATTGACGATGGTAGTTTGAGGGATCATATGTGTTCATGATGGCTTTAAGAATACCCAGTTACATGTTCTTGTCATGATCCCTTCGCTCTCTATGAGTTTTGCCGATTCGTTTACCAGAGAAGGCGCGCCATACCGTTACTGATTCGCTGCCGTGCTTAACAGTGGATGTCATGTACTTTATATTGTGTCTGGTTCCGATAGGACATCTTAAATACTTCAAATTGTCAGATCGGGCCACATTGAGCCGAAATATCACAAAGAAACCAAGAGGGCACTCGCTTTTGACTGCTTTGTACTGTATAATTGTTGATCAGAATTTTAATTTTGTCTGCGTATCAAATCTTTTTATACACAAAGTTGATAGGGGCAGTTTGAGTTTGAAAATTAATTGAATAACAAATTTTCACCAATTTTTTCTGAAATAAAAAGTTTCAGATTAAAGAAGTCCAAAACGAGTTCTTCGGTGTTTATTGTTTGATCAGCCGAAGTGATCGGCCGTGCTACAAGGTAGAAGAGTTCAGAAATCCTATAAAGGATTTGAAAAAAAAAACGGCTTCTCGAAATTTCAGAATCGTTGCTACATCGGCTACACAGTCGACCCAAATCGACGAATAATGCAACACAATGGAGGAAGAATGAAAGGAGGAGCGAAAAAAACCGACAGTCGAGGACCGTGGTGAGATTTAAAAAAAGAAGAAATTGTTGCTCCACCGAACACATCACATGAAAAATTCCATTGGCTTTTGTGAAATTAATAACAAGAATATTTGAATTAATAATCGCTTTCTCAGGAAAATTAATAGAAATTCTGAATAAATTCGAAAAAGTCATCAGAATATTTTTGAGAAAATTCAGAATTTGCAAAATGAAAAGCAGAAAATAAATATTTTTTGTTGATCATTTTCGACTGCCCAATTTTTCCAGAAGTAAATTGGTCAGATCAAAAATGATCAATAAAAATTATTTTTCTCTCCAGAATAATTTGAGGTTGAAAATTTTTGTTTTTTCCAGTTCCTTTTATACTCAAAATATTAGAAGGCGGAGCTATTAAGCTTTTGTAATGTTAAAAAAAGAGAGAGAGAGAGAGAGAGAGAGAGAGAGAGAGAGAGAGAGAGAGAGAGAGAGAAGGTAAAAGAGAAAAAGACAAAGAAAATATTCTACGAAAATCGTAAGAAATTAATTTTTTTGAAAGAAAGTGGGTGGAGCATGACGCAATACAACTGGCCGCCAAGAAAAAAGAAAAGAAACAATTTTGAAATTTGTTGAGTTGTCGGTGAGTTCAAAAAGCTTCCTTTTTGCCTTTTTTAATCGAATTAAACAATTAAAAAAAAAACGAATCTTTTCAAATTGTTTTTCTTCTTCTTTTTTGTTTTTGAAACAAATCGAAATTGTTTGCTCCTTTAATACCGTACCTTTTTTTTGTTGAAATAAGTTTTAATCAAACATTTTGGCGCGTCTTTCCCCTCCAATTTCATATTTTAATAAAAGATTGTTTTGCGGAGGAAGGTTTACAAAATGTGCCTTTAATACCGTAATAATTGAATAATTGAAAACAATTAAGGATATTTTCTTTTTTTCAGGGAAATGGTGTGCGTCATTCATGGATTTCCAAATCATGTAGCAGCTCTTCGATTCGAATGGGCGTGGCAAAATCCGACAATGTCAAAAGCGATTCGGGATCGTCAACTAAAAAAAGAGAGAAAAGAGACGCCGTTCGCATATCAGTATGAGAAGAGAGAGAGAGAGAGAGAGAGAGAGAAATTGAGAGCAAAAGAAAATCGGAAAATTTTTGATTTCAGATTAAGAATCGCCTGTAATTTGATGAACAGCCAACCGTTTAGTCGATTTGCTCTAACTTTTCGCTGGCTGACAACAGTTTGATTTTAAATCATAATTAATTCTGAAAAGAACCGAAAACAAAAAAAAATCAAAAATTGTTGGCCAATTTCAGACGAATCAAATTGATTTTCCGAAAAACACTCCACCGCCAGACCACATCAAATTAAAATATGGAAAAGTGAAAAAAAATATGAGTCAGGTTGGGTTTTGAGTTGGAGAAAATCTCAGAAAAAGTTGAATCATTTTCAGGTCCCGAAACGAAGAGGCGATTTTGTCAAAATTGAAAAGTGTCGGCTTTGTGAAAAACAAATTGAAAAGGTCTTGAAACGAAATGACTGGCGAAATTACTGTAGTTGACCGTACCATTTTTAAAGATTTGGCACATGGTGAGATGCATCGGAGACAATTGTCAATCAATTTTTCACACGAAATGTCTTGCTGAAAATTCGCTGAAAAAAAGTGAAGAAATTGAGCAACAAATTTTTCCGCTGCAGGTTTTTGTCGTCAAGAAGAAAAAAACGCGCACGTATTTTTCAAAATTTTTGCTCATTTTCAGGGAAACTGTCCGACGTGTAGCCATTCATATTTGTGGGGCGACGTGATTCGAGAGCAGCGAAGAATACTGAAGGTGGCGTCAAAAAGTGACGAAGAAATGAGAAATGAGAATTTTGTGGTTCGAAAAGGGTTGCCACATCGAGAAATCAGCCCGGTAATTTAAAGAAAAAAAACAAACAAATTTTGTAAAATGATTGGAAAAATTAACTCGA